>JAVIAB010000001.1:53907887-54135387 GCA_032433765.1 Megaustenia siamemsis
AGGAGGGATAAGAAGCAGGTATGTGAAAACTGGATAGGGGAGAGGCGGTAGGTCAGAAGTAAATGGAAAAAGAGAAAGTCTGAAGAAGTGGAGCAATATGGGATGGTGTGCAAGAGGTATGAACCATAGGATGTAAAGAAGTAGGGAAATGATAGAACAAAGGGGGAATGAAAGTGGGCATCAGGATAAGGGGGGATACTGGAATAGTAGGTATAGATGAGTAGTGACTACAAGTTAATAGAGAGGAGAGGGGGTGAGCTAGGAGTAGTCAGCAGAGGGGTGGTAGGAAGGACGAGGACAATAGAGGTGGGCAGAGAGATCGTACGTACAGTCCATGATGGAAAGGTGATATAGTGATAAAGAGGTAAAGGACATGAAGGTAGTCAGAAGAGAAAAAGGTGTAGGGAGAGGGGGGGGGTTTAGGAGGAAGAAGGCAAGATGGGGGTTTACTCAAAGAGGATATGAAAAGCAGGGATGGACGAGTAGAGGACCCAAGAAGAGAAATAGGAAGAGAGGTCCCATAGGTGGGAGGGTGGAGTCGGAGCCGGAGGGTCCTCAGAGGGACAGGGATACATTGATGCCACGAGGGGTGAGGCAGCCCCAACGAACGATCAGACGGTGCTCAAGAGTGAGCCGACTGTGGTGATCAGAGGAGCATGATATTAGGCCAGTTACCAGACATCAGTCTTACCTCGATGGCCCCTCGATTAAAGTGGGCTGCTACAGGAGTGTCCGCTTCTTGGGTGATGTCATTCAAGTGTTCACGGCACCTATCGCCGATTCTGCGACCAGACTGACCGATGTAGGTCACTTGCATCGCTTACAGATGATGGCATAAATGATGTTCCGCGATGTGCAAGTGAATCCCTCTCTGATCTCGAAAGGACCATTAGGGAAGAGGACAGTGTCGGTCTGGAGAACGTGGTCACAAGTTTTACATACTCTCCGGTTGCAGCGGATAGTGCCTCGATGGCTGAAGTGGTCAGCAGGAAGACGGCCCCTGACAAGAAAGTCTCGGAGGTTCCGGTCACGTCTAAAGGCCACTAGTGGTGGGTCAGGGAAGAGCAGACGAGTAGTAGGGTCAGATCGAAGAATATGGAGGTAGCGGTGGATGGTCCTAATAGCGGCGTAGTGGTGAGGGTGATGGTGAGAGCGAGCACTACTCTATCAGAGGGGGGATGAGTAGAGGGGGTAAGAGCAGACTGACGTGAAGTGTGGAGAACTCGACGCAGGGCAGGGAGGAGAGCTGATTCAGGATAGAGACGTCGGCGGATCGCCCTTCTCATTATACCGGCTTTATTATTCTTCCTCACCGTATCTCTTCCTCCAGTATCCAATCCTTCCTTTCGTTGACCTACCTCTCAACTCGTTCAGTTCGAGGCCATCCATTCTGTAGAGTCCATCTCTCTCACCCACTGCCTAGTTTACTACTTTGTCGTGTCATTCTATTTCTTTCTCTTAACCTCTCGCGTGATCTCTCACTTCCATTGTTGAGTGATTTATATGTATTGCTTATTGTGTCCCAGGAGTATCCTCGTCTATGCCCCCTTTCCCCCCCCCCCTTTTTGGTTTTCCCGATATTTGATCTTTTTGCCCTCTTTACTGACCTGTCTTTGTCACGTGTTGCTTTCTATACACGTTCTCTGCGCTTTTAGTCATTTAGTCATTCCGACTGGTTTCAGCACGGATTACAGTTTTCCTGCTCCCTGCTCTGAGCTCAGCTAAGTACAATTTATTATACATTTTTCTCTCTCTTTTTCTATTTTATATATTTTGACGCCAATCATACCTCTCATCATGTAAAATTCATTTCTCTCTTTTCTTATTTTTGCATCTACTTTCCTCGCCCTCCACTTTATCATCTAACATGTAGTAATTGTGCTTCACCGCTTGTTGTCGTTGTCCCTGTATTCTGAAGAAGGCCACAGGCCGAAACGTCAGTATTGTGTTGTGTTCTTTATTTGTAAAGCTGTCACCATACCTTGGAGTGTTTAGCACACCCCACCATTGGCTCCACCGTATTGCTTCCCTCAACTATAACTACACCAGCCATGCCCACACATGCAATAAATCAGAGGGAGGGCTGGACAAGGTACGCCCGACCACCTGTGTCATCACCTGTTATCACTTACTTGCTTGGTCTTAACTCATTTAGGTGTCATATCTTGTGACATTGATCCAGTGTTTGCTGACCCTAAATTTTGCCACATGCGACATGTCTCAATGACTCCAACTGTATTTGCCAGATGAGAAAGTAAGACCAATAAGACAGGTAGCGTGAGTATCACAGCCAGACGGTTCCAGATTTAGAAGGCGAACCTACACCCATGATGCCCATCAAATCCCCTCATTGGACGAGCATTTAATTCATCACCACTCGCTTCAGTGAACACATTATTTTGATCATCATCATCATGTGCCATACCGGTTGGCGCAGGCGATTATGTCCTTCCACAATCTTCTATCCACAGTGCATCGTAACAGTTCTGTTGTTGACTGTTTGCCATGCCATGACACCAAGCTGTCCAGTATTTTCTCTCTTTGACGTCCACGATCTCTCTTTTCCTGTAATTTGCCAATTGTAACCAAGTATTCCAACTTTCCTCTTCTCATGATGTTCCCGAAAAATGTTGATTGTTTCTTTCTGATGTTTCTTAGGAGTTCCCTTTTTGTGTTGGCCTCTTTGAGAATTTACTCGCTGGTATTTTTAGCTGTATATGGAATTGTCAACACTCTTCTGAGAAATCCATCTATGTGGCCTTTAATCGTTTTTTTTTCACTTGTTTGTTCATCATCCACATGGCACAATTGATAAGGTGAAGAGCATAGAAGTTAGATTATTCTGAAAGGTAAGGTCTACATTTAGAATGTCAATAACACATAAATAGGAAGAAAGAAAGAAGGGAAAAAAGAAATAACAAAAAAGACAGAAAGAAAGAAGTCACAAATGAAAGAAAGATGAAGGTGAAGTAGAAGAAAGGAAACAAAAGTAAGGAAGGCAATACTAACAACAAAACAATGCAAAGAAAGCCCAGTGTGATTTTTTGTGTGACTTTGGTTATTTCATTACTTTTGAAAAGCAGATTGACACTATGGTGGCTATGTAAAGTCAGGGAGAAACAAATGTTTGGACCGGAGGAAATAAAACAAAGACAGGAACCTGTACAGCGTGGCTCGTTATAGTTATCTGTGCAGGTGCAGTTCCAGACACATGATGACACACGTTTGAGCAAAGCTCAGAGCAGATGTTATTACATCCTGGTCCATAAAATCCAGTTCCACAAGCTGTTAAATAAAAACAGATGCACTACTTTAAACAGTGAGACCTTATCACAGGGATCCCCAAATATTTCAAAATCGTGACCCACTTCAATAAACAACCAAAATGCCAAGATCCTTCTTAGCGACACTAAATATGTTTAGTTCGCATGTTAAATCAGATTTTTGAAAACAAAGTTCACTAAAATGACTATTTGTTGAATAAAGAAGTGCATCATAATGTTTCATCAATCTAACAGTTATTGAGATGAATGGTACTGTGTCAGGGCAATCACCTTTAAAATGTGTGGATGCTTGTTAAAGCCAATCGCATACCGTCTTCGATATTCATCTTGTTTCCAGCCCTGGTTTTGATGTGAAGTAACGTTTTAAATCAACATACACTGTCGCGATGTGTGACCGCCTTTTTGATCAATTTTCACTTTGATTTATGTTTGACTTTCTAACTGATTGATGGTGCTGACTGATGAGCACCCTGGCTGTCGATTTGCCTGTATATGTCATACTGCGCGTTGTTTAACAGTTTGTTACAGACACGACAACCCGTTTCCAGCGGTGTAACCGCCTTTAGTTCGACGCTACCAGGATCAGTTGAGAGTACATGGATGACTCAAATATTGACCACAACATGTACAGTAAGCGTAAAAGTCACTTTATTTCGATTACACAACACACAATCTGTGCCCTATTAGACTCAGGGCTGTCTCTCGCACATTATTGTACATATTGCCACATTTGATATTTACAGTTATTTTAAAAGAATACATCAGCAAGCTCTACTTGCCTGCAACAATGAATTACAATTTCTTATGTACAGTTGGCACATTAGAAGAAATACATCAGCAAGCTCTACTCGCCTGCAAACAATGAATTACAATTTCTTATGTACAGTTGGCACATTAGAAGAAATACACCAGCAAGCTCTACTCGCCTGCAGCAATGAATTACAATTTTCTATGTACAGTTGGCACATTAGAAGAAATACATCAGCAAGCTCTACTCGCCTGCAGCAATGAATTACAATTTTCTATGTACAGTTGGTACATTAGAAGAAATACATCAGCAAGCTCTACTCGCCTGCAGCAATGAATTACAATTTTCTATGTACAGTTGGCACATTAGAAGAAATACATCAGCAAGCTCTAGTCGCCTGCAGCAATGAAACGCACATTGACACTTTCATAAGGTTTCACACTCTCACGTGCAGTCTTAACACTGTGTCGTCACAACGTTCCGTTAGCCTTTGTACAATCTCATCCGAATCTACGTCACGACTCAGATCACTCCTGTCTCCTCACACCGGCTCTGGAGATACGATGAGCCTGCCTAGGAAACATATATGTTCCCGGCGACCACTTTCAATTCTTGGCCGAACCACACGGCCTACCCAGCTTTACTGGATGTCTGAACATTGCAGGTTTGCTTCATAAAACTCGAGTAAAAGTAAAAGTAAGTAAAGTACCCCCGTCACGCCAAGTGGCGTATAGGGAAATATGGTGTTAGTGACCCTATATTTTACAGACCTTCAGCACATGATTTTTGGGGTAATGTGGTCAGTATTACGCCCGTGCTGCTTTACTTTCCCAGAAAAAATCCGGTACCCATTTAAGGCTGGGTGAACCCGGAAGCCGTCGGTTGGGATCGAACCCTACCCCTTGTCCGTGGTAGTCCAGTTCACTAACCACTGAGCTATCGCGGCTCCATAAAACTCGAGTACATAACTGAAATGCTGTCATAAAAGCGTCAGCAGCATTTTGTTCCCTCTGCTGTTTCCATTGATTCACTTCTCACCACACTGTTCGATTTTCCACAGGACAAGACTGAATCTAACAAAACAACTGCTCAGTGTCCATGACTTTCGTTGTCACTAATTAACTCACGCACAAAAGTCCACTGAATTATTCACACTAGTTTGTTGGTATCTTTACAAAACTATTTACAGTGTTGTTATACAAAGTGATATCTCACACTACTGTTTATGAACTTCACTGTCCAAACTCTTAAAGCGAACTTTTCTCTGACCATCCGCTCTTCGCACACTCACAACTAAATACTCACTGCCAATTCAATACTGACTACGACTGAAGTTCCCTTCGGACTCGTGGACAATCGGTTCAGTCACTGGCGACCACTGTTCACTCGCCCCATGTTCTCAATACTGAATCTCTCATACCACTCACAACAAATCCACTTCTATTCCTTTACTCTCTCTCATTCGTAAGCTGTGAAATTCACTCACACAATTCACACTTTCACACTTCCCCCCTTGAGCTGAAATTCACGTTACCATACACACTCCCTACATGCATCCTCTATGTCTTTCTCTTCATTCATTCGTCTTCTTTATTTCTTTCTCACCCCCTACTACACTACTACAACACAAAAATGTGTACATGCAAATGGAAGTTAAACTAACAACAACAAAAAATAAGCATGATCACACTTACATGATGCTAAATTCAAGATTAGAGACAAATGCTCAAAGTTAATCTTCAAATTGTACAACATATGTTCCCCTTCTTTGAAGTTTCATGTTCAGTTGTTCAGTTCGCTGGACTACAGTGTCTCCTAACTAAGCAACTGTTTATCTCCAACCATTATTATTAGAGTATGCTTCATGGTCATGTTTCCCTTGCACATCCATGAACAATTTTATTTCATTGATCAACTCAACAGGACTGAAAATAATTCCTTTCATCAACCAGCGTGCAGCAGTGTGGGAAAAGATGACCATATTACTGATAATTCATATTCTTTGTAGAGTTCTTTAACAATATTTATATTGATGGCTCCAGATTTTGTGTATTTCAAAAGATTGATTACAGAATTAAAGACTTCTTGAAGAGTTCCTGGAGGAGACTTGCTATCAAAAGCATATTAGTGAATCATGCAGTTCCTTTCGCCCAGTAGGAAAGCCTTTCACCATTATCAGAAAGCACGAGCTTTACTTCAGCAGAGCTAGTTCTCCATCAGCACACATTTGTCCAATGTATTCCTTCAGTTTCGAATTCCTTCAGTTTCCATTTAGCAGGAGTTTCCCTACAAAGTTCACTACAGCACACGAGCTCTTTTCTGATGTCACTTCCATGAATATACTTTACAGAAACAAGCTAGTGAGAACAATGAGTCACTTTCGTTAACTCGTCAGTTAGAAAGGAAAGTAATACAGAAAATAATAACACGTTTCATTCATATGTACTGATAAGCTAGGAATTCTCCGCTGCAATGTGTTCTTGACACACGAAACTTCAGTCGCTGACTTCACTAAGAAATGACATGGTTCTGTAGCTTTATAACTTCCAGTGTCACTAAAAATGGAATTTTAAACGCCCCTACTCCCCCTCCTCTTCTCCCCCCACCCCTTTGCGTTTCTGCTAAACACTTTCTGTAAGACCAAATCTCTGATTTCTACGATACATTTCAATCTGTCGGAAGAAATAACATTTCTAAACCTGTTAGCGTGTTTCAATAAATTGTCTCTAGGTGATGCTTTATCTTCATATTGTCTCAGATACAGTTACCGGTAGATACATCTAGTTAACCTGTTAAATATCAAAATTACATTTAAATAACATACAACACCAGTGACATGATAGTTTCATAGGGCAGATGTTTGTAAACTTTATTAGTTCACTAGTCATTATTTCTTCTTGGAAATTAAATTTATTTTCAAAGAAACAAATTATTTTAAATCGTCAATAATAAACAAATGTAAATGAAAAAGATAAGTTCTCTTTTCATTTGGTACATCGTTTTTCATTAATTAATGTGACATTTATAAATATAGTTTTGAGATCCAAAGTTTCTTTACTTAAATAATTACTTTGGAATGATTAATTATATATTCATACTCGTATTTGATAAATATTGTGTGAAGTAACACAACAGAGAAAAAGAATAACAATGGGTTTATCATTAAATCTTGTATAAATTAACCAGGGTTTAACATAACAACAATAAGCAGGAGTTTCCCGCATGCTATATCAATGATAGCATAAACATATGTAGATAAAATTAGAAATACAGAAGTATAGGTTCGAGAATTTTTATAAGTAGCCTTGTCCTTACTGATCTCAAAGTGACCCTGAAGAAAGGAGATGAAAAAACATGTGTGTTATGATCAGTAATCGAGTTTGCTAGTTAAACAGGGCCCATCCAACCACTACTTAATTGTTGACAGAATAAATGTATGTGAAGTCTTGATGATTATAATGATGAGGATGATGATCGTATTGACAAGCAGGCATGACAGATCATTACTTCTCTCACAAAAATCTCCAATGTAGCCAGGATCACATTCCAGACAGTGACCGTATCGATGCCCACACCGCTGATCTAAGCAGTTGGAATTGCACTTCGATGAGCATTGAATTCCATAGAATCCTCTTTCACATCCGAGAGCACATACACCCGTAGCTAGATGGCAGACGCTGTCTTTACTACACGGACACGTTTCTTGACACCAGAGCCCCCACGTTCCATCTGGACATATGGTCTCTGGTAAATGGACATAACAGGGATACACTTAACGAGTAGTTTACCAGGAAAGTGAGATGAGCATTTTAAAAACTTTTTGATGAGGAAAATACAAAATAATAGGAATGTCGAAAAGCATTTTTATAACATGGCAGACACACTAACATCAATGCATACAGTATCATCAATGGAGAATTGAACCAGAAGTGATTAGATAGCATATATAGATATTGTGGGGAATGAGACATAGATCAATGAAACTCTACATAACGTGGATAATAAATTGATAGACTCTTTAACATCCAGAGGGAGATCAGTGACAACAGAAGCTATAGTTCTCAAGTAAAGAACAAATGTCATGATGACCTTGAGCACTTCAAAGAAATCCTTCATCGATCTCACTCCTGCCCACAGACAGATTTTGAAATAGAAAACACAATCAGAACGGGTTTACGCTGAGGGAATTAGAAGCATCATTAAAGCTCAGGAGAATATGTTATAACAACTTAGGCGCTACAAGTAATTAGTATTCAAAATTATATCACCTGTAGAGTATAACATAAAATAAGAAAAGAAAAGAAGAAAGGCTCAATTCGAAATGTAAAAAAGAGATCATTATTTTATTACTTTCAAGAAGGCCACCTTAATGATTACAATGTACTAGAAAGCAGTGACTTTTTAAAATTCTTCGTCCTCTTCTTCCTTTCAACTCCCTGTGGATCTTAGGTCTTTTTTAAACACTTTCCAAGTTTCTATGTTTCTTGTTATTCTTTTAAGATCATCCCATGTCATCCCCATCATCGTTATCTCTGCTTCCATCTGTTCTCTCCATAAATCTTTGTCTTTTCCTTGCGGATTCCAAAAATGGCCTGTCGTGTAATATTCTCATGTTGCTTTCGCAAAATTCTGTGTTAGTGATTTTGTCATGTCTTTTCCAACCCTTTATTCTGGCCAAGCATTCATTAATGAAGGTCTGTATCTTCAAGATTGCCATTTTTGTTCTACATGTTTCGTAGTCATATGATAGGACTGATTATTCAAAGACAACACTATTTTGCGAGAAGAGGTGACAGGACTGTGGGAATTTAGAAGAACCATTAATTATACTGGGAAGACGCTGATAAGGGAAAGCCGTTTCAAACTTCACTGAATAGAAAAACACATGGAGGCGAAGGCGCGCCTACCAGCATCAGAGCTGGAAGTTGTCAGCGACCCACAGCTAATGGCTTGCGCCAGGATCGGTGAACCAAAACCATCCAGACACTGCTTCACCTCTCTGCGGTGCCTCCAGTAACAGACTAACCTGTCTAGTCTGGCCAAGTGTGCAGGGATCGAAGAGGGAAGACAACCCGGTACTCAAAAATGTCGTGCTGAAGTCGGATGTGTTGGGCCGAAAGGCGCAAATATAACAGTTATACTGCAAACCACAACACAACACAGACACGTCAACTACGTCCTTGTAAGGGCGGATGATGAAGAGGAGTATTCTAGTCTACTACGATACTCTAGAATACTTTAGTCATCGGGCGAACGCAACCAACCACCAGAAAAACACATTTGACGAGATCATTTTTTTTTTTAAATGACGCTACGCAGCTGAAAAGTGGAAAAGCTTTGACGGAAGAGTAGTGGGAGAAGGAGGTTTCCTTATTTCTTCCTTGCTTCGTGTTCCACAGTTAACGTGCAACTCTTCTTCTGCTGGTAGTATATCTGGAGGGTTATTTGAGCCGGTTCTGTTCAAAAGTTTTTCAAAGTGCTCTTTCCATCTATTCCATTTGTTCCCTTATATTACTAAGCAGATTTCCTTTCTTATCTTTAATAAAGGTATTGTTCTGTTTGTATTTACCACTTAATTTATTTGTGCTGTTGTACAGTTCTTTCATATTCCCTTTATCTGCTGCTTCTTCTGCCTCTTTAGCTAGTTCATCTATATATTTCCTCTTATGCCTTTTAATGAATCTTCTTACTTCTTTGATCACATCTATGTAAGCTTTCGGTGTCTTGGCTTTATTACTTCTCGTTTTGCTTTTATTTATGTGTGCTTTTTTATTCTTTCTTTCTTTAATTTTATCCAGTCTCAGCTGTCATCCATGCCTTATACTGGGGTTCTCTTTTCCCAGCGTTTCTTCGCATGTCTCTTTCCATATATACTTTACCTGTTTCCAATGATCGTCTATATTTATTGTATTTTCTAGTTGTTTCAGGACCTGGTTTTTGTTTGATATTGTGACTGGAAATTGGTCTTTAATTCCTTGTTCTTTAAGAAACCCTACATTGAGATACTTTATACCCTTATTCGTTGTAGTAAATCTGTTTAATTTAAGTTTATGTTTGATTAGCAGAAGATAATGATCTGAAGCCACATTTGCTCCTTTATATACTCTTACATCCTTTAAGGATGACTTAAACTTATTATTAATACATATGTGGTCGATTTGTTTTTCCGCTCTATGGTCTGGTGACACCCATTTAGCTTTATATATTCTTTTATGTTGGAATATTGTTCCTGCTAGGCTCATTATAAGATTAGTGCATCATAGGCACATTTTGATCCTCTGTTCATAATTAACTTTATCTAAAGCTTTGGTGTATTAAATAAAGCATAGTTATACAATCTTTCTGTACCTCCAAACTTCTCGCTGCTAGTGCTCGTAAGGAATGAATATAATTTTGTGTTACTTTTCCAACAAATACAAATTGTCCGTCTGCTACTTCTCTGTTAATATTTTGTCCTGTTCTTCTCATAAAAATGCATATCATGATATTTGTAATATGACATGATCAATTAATGGTTCTATATTCATCACATTATCTTGCTCCTGTTTTTTTTTTTTTTTTGCAGAGCTATAAAGGTGGATTGTAGTCAATCGTGAGGGACCGCTTGTATAATTGCCATTCAGTAAATGTGTTATGATTTGTAATCCTTTACCACCTAGAGCTTCTAACCATCTATTGATAGAGTATCTGGTTCTGTCGCCTTTTATTTGTTCATGTGTTTAATTGTATTTACTACTTTATCTTCAAGTATTGATGGTCCTTCATAATTTAGATTATTTGGTTCTGGTGATTGTTCGTCTTTCTGCTCTTTGATGTATTCTGACCTTCTGTTCAGAATTATTTCTTTCTTTAGGAACGTATCACCTTCTTTGATTTCAAGCATCCTGTACTATATTTTGTGTTGCTACTTCTCAGTTCAATAACCCTTTTTATGCATGGAATGCATGCTTTTATTTTGACAGTCTTCTATTTGTTTGCATTGCTCATTTAAACTACTTCTCCCCTTGCTTCTTGTCATTTTTATATTTCTTTTTTTACCTTACAGTATTCCTCTTGTTTATTTTTGTTCTTCCTTCTTGTGTCCATCAATTATAGGATATCCTTTGTCATCCATTTTTCTTTGGAACATCATGTTTAGGTGGTATTAGTTCTTTAACAGATTCATAGAATCTCAAAACATTACCTATCGTTCATTTATAATATCTATCTGTGCTATTGCATTGCATCTATTTTTGTATAACAACTCTGTATTATCTCTTTCGTTCTTTATCATATTTAAGCAGTTCTGTATTGAGTCTGATGCGCCCCGCCTTTCTACTTGTATTTCTTAGTTGTATTCTTATCTTTCCACACACTGGGTCATAGTCACTGTTACAATCATCTCTTCCTGACATGGTTTTTATTACTAGTAATGAATTTCTAAAAAGTTTGTTGATTAATATGTAATATATTTGAATGAAAGTCTTTTGGTCTGGGCTCCCCCATGTTGCAAGTTCTCTGGGGTATTGTTTAAACAATTTGTTCCCTATGATCATATTATATATTGTTGCTCATTCTATTTATGTGTTGCCTCTTTCAATTATTTCTTCTTTCTTCTTCCCAGAAGAGCATAGGTCTTCAACAAACACCTTCCAAGCCGTTCTGTTTATTGCCATTCCCTTGAGATCATTTAGTCATTGCTTTCCCCATCATTGTCATTTCTACTTCAATCTGTCTTCTCTATGCATATGTTGGTCTTCCTTTTTGTCATTTTTCTTTGGGGATTACAAAAAATAACATGTCATGTAATAAATACTCTAAGTTGCTTTCCTCAATGTATCCTATCCAGTGCCATCGTCTTCGTTGCATCTCTTTATCCACTGGTATTTCACTGATACTTTTCCATAATTCTATGTTAGTGATTTAGTCCTGCCAATACCATCCTTTTATTCTGCGCATGCATCCATTAATGAAGGTCTGTATCTACATTATTGTCAATTTTGGTGTTCTCCATATTTCACAGCCATATAAAACAGCCCGTTGCCTTCTGTTGGTTTGAATTATGCGATGACAGTGGGGAAACGAAGGCAGCAGATGTAGGGTTTTCGATGTTATTTAAACTTCTCGTGTTAACCCAGTTAATGATGTCACTTGTGTTGATTTCAGCAGAATAAAAGTGTCCTATATCACAACCGAACTACCCTATCAACTGCATCACACAAAACGTAAAAAAACATCTTAATTGATTATAACACGACACTTAAAGAATAATCGAAGGTTTTATTAAACATGAAATTGTTCAGGAACATGTGCTTAAATAGTATGTGTGCCTGCGTGAGTCACATATTTATTGCATCTTTTACACACGAAGATGTCGGAATGTTATCTTCTTGTGCAACTACGTTGTGGTATTAATCATTACCAGTTATCAAACAAGAGGGTGGACCTAATGTTGACAGAACAATTTTTTTTCAATCCACTCTCTAAATAAGTGGTACTTCATCTCGCAGTGGGTAGTCTCGAGAGTTCAGCATTCTGCCACAGCCATTATGTCTACTACCTGCATGTGCAACTACCAAGCGTTACCTTTTGGTGCTAGGTACTAATCTCGTAATACTTCCATCTAATAAATGTAATCTCTTGTCACATGCGTGGTGAACATCGATCCACGTTTAATTTAAATAAACATAACCATCATCATAACCGTCATCTCCTTGACTTCACGGAGATACTGGCTTCTCACAAATGATACCCCCCCCCCCCCCAGTGTGATTTCTGAAGGCGAAGTCTCCATTTATCAAAACCCACCATAACGTAGATTTTGAAACTTCATTGCCGTTATTAGCTCTCAGCCTAATCTTCACTTTTATAAGTGTCACTGGTTCGTTTAAACCAAGCATTTTAAAAAAATGCTTTCGTATAAGGTCAATGTCAAAATTATCTAATACTTCCTTTCTCCCTTTTTTTGTATTTCTTCTCTCTCTCTCTCTCTCTCTCTCTCTCTCTCTCTCTCTCTCTCTCTCTCTCTTTCTCTCTGTATATATATATATATATATACATATATTTTTATCTGTGACCTTTCGAGCCGTAGCCGGCCCATAAGGCACAGACCCAGATACTCTTTCTCTTATCTAAATTGTATTCTAGCTGTTTCCAAGCCTTGTATACATATTTTATAACATATCGCCATTTGTCTCTGTTTTGTGCAAGCAACTCTATATCAATGAGTGAGCCTATACTGCTGCTCTTGCCTATCTGATCAATGTTCTTCTCAGTGTTTCTTTGGGTCGGCCTCATTTCCTCTTACCTGTTGTTTCCCACTAGAGGGCTTGCTTTGTTTTTAGGTTATTATCTCTTCTCATCATGTCCAACATATGACCATTGTCTTTACTTGATTACTGAAGATATCAGTGGCTGATTGGCGATTTCTCTCGCTATACCAAGTATTTTCCTTTGACATTTATTTTCGAATGCATTCAACTTTGTTTCTATGTCTCTGTTGTTTTCTTTCAGCTCTCACATACATACGAAAGGGTAGATAGTACATTTGATTTGAATAGTCTAAGTGTTGTACTTGTGCTGATGAGTTTTGATTTCCACAACTTTTCAAGGCTTCTGAAAGACATTGCTGCTTTAGCTATTCTGATTCTAATTTCTTTACTTGTATCCCTTTACCAATCAATGTGACTTCCATAATAGATCAAGTGATCGGTCTCTACTCAACTGTTTTATTTTCCATGTATATTCTGTCATCTGTTGGAATTAAGCTTTTCATGACTTCGGTCTTTTCATGATTGATCACAAGCCCAATTTTGCTGGCTATTGATGTTAGTTCATTTGTGTTTTCCCGCATCGTTTTCGTCTAACTGCTGATGAGGACTATGTCATCAGCAAAGTCGACGACCTCCAAATGGTCTCCATGTATCCATTCGATACCTTTGTTACCAGTGCAGCATTTCTTCATTATGAAGTCCATCATCATCATCAAGTACCGGGCCTAGTGGCGTAGGTGATCATGTCTCTCCACAACTTTTGATCTCGGCAGCTATTTATCATTTCTGTTGTTGACCTTCTGCCAAGCCATTCACTTAAGCCGTCTGTTAATGTTTCTCTTTGCTTCCCTCTATCTCTTCGTCCCTCAATTTTCCCAGTTGTTACAATATAATCCAGTTGTTCTCTTCTCATTACATGTCCAAAAAATGATGATTGTCTCTTCCTAACATTGGAAATTAGCTCTCTTTTTGCTTTGACCTCTCTCAGAACCTCTTCATTACTCTTCTTAGCTGTCTATGGTATTCTCAACATTTTTCTGTAAAGCAACATTTCTACAGACTCCAGTGATTTTCTTGTCTGTTGTCCTGTTGTCCATGACTCGCATCCATATGTTAAAACTGGCTCTACGTAACATTTAAGAACTCTTTTTCTTGTTTCTGTTGTCAAAAATGGATTGCATAGTATTTTCCTCATTTTTTGGAAAGCTGCTTTTGCCTGAGCCATTCTGCATCTCACCTCTTTTGTACATCTTCCGTCTGAGGTTAACAAAGTTCCCAAATATTTAAATTCTTTTACCTGTTTTAATATTGTTCCACTTGTCTTTATTTTGCACTGAGGCGATCTTTTTTTCTTTGTTGTTACCATTACCTCTGTCTTTTTGCTATTAAGGATGAGTCCTTTATTTTTGCATTATTTCACTATAATGTCCAACATTATGAAGTCCATAGCAATTGCAAATAAAAAGGGCGATAAACTACATCCTTGTTTAACCCTAGTTTTTATTGGAAAACTTTCGCGAGGTCCTTCCGCTGTACGAACTGCAAATGTGCACATCAAAGATGTCTGATAGTATTTATGATTTTTTATGATAAGCCATATTTCCACCTAATTTTCCACAAAGAATCTCTATGAATTCTGTCGAATGCTTTTTTGAAGTCAATGAAGTTAAGTACATAAGGTGTTTGCCTTTTAATGTGTTCCTCCAATATAAGTAGTAGAGCAAAAATGAGGTCAAGGCAGTTTCTCCCTTTTCTAAACCCAGCCTGTTCTTCACGCATTACTGTATCTATTCAATCCTTTATTCTATTCATGATGATTTTGCAGAATAACTTTGAGGCAACTGACAAAATTGTCACGCCTCTCCAGTTGTTACAATCTCTTATATCTCAAACATATTAAAAGTGTATATTTAGAATCTCCCGTTTAGTCTCTCTACATAAATATTAGTAAAGTTTCAACACGATTTTTTAAAATTAAAACGAATTTTATTTTTAGACTTCTTTTTAACTCCTGTTAGTCTACGACTAGTTTTACTTGCAACACCTTTACAAATGACTTAGAACACACTTGAAGTTTACGCTTCGCAATTCAGTTCAAAGTGTGACATGATTCGTGCGCGAATAAAAGTGTGCATAATAAGGATTTTGAAATTCTTCATGAATGTTATGGTTATGGAAGGCCCCGGTATCTCTGCCAAGGAATTAAAATCCATAATTGCTCAACCGACCGTGCCAGTGGAATCATCTGAATTAATATCTCATCTCCCAAACAAAGAAAGGTAACCGTAGTCCCCATCATATCAGTCTCAAAAAACGCCAAAAGACCTAAGGCGAATCCGCACAGAAAGTGAACACAGCCATCTGTTCCCCGTCATACGATATCATCATCCATCACAAGCAACCGAAATATAGAAACATGATCAAAACGGATTAAACGCACTGCTCACGGTGTGCACACAGTAGCTCATGCAGCAAGCTGGGCTTTGAATATGAGGAAACTGCAACAAGCAACACTTCTCAGGCACAACCTTTAACGGTTTCTGCCGCCAATCCGCCATATTGACTGAATGTTCACGGCCTCCTGAAAATGATGATCGTCATATTTTGTTTTAATGTATAGCGCTTGATGATGTTATACCATCGTTTTGTGTCTCCAAATCTGAACACATGAAATACAGTCGTCTCATTATCCTCATCGCACATCGAACAACAGATCGTAATATCCCCCCCCCCCCCGCCCCTGCAATGTGAATTTGTGAAATGATAAACCAGTTCACAAGTCTACCCTCGATCTCACAGTTGCCTTCTTGAATTTAGACAATATCCCTCCTGACTAACATGAAAATCCGGGAATCCCACATTGGCTGCATAGTCAGGAACAGAACTCCGTCATTTCGTCCTTCATTATAAGCGTACGGCCGGTGTAGGGATATACGATGGGGGTTGATAATGACTGATGGACACCAAGAGGACAAGTGAGCTGTGGAGATGCATGGTTAGACAATATGCTAGCTATACACGGCACATAATGATAATGACTGACTTACAACTTTAGATGATACAAGATGAAAGTCAATGATACTTACAACAGTTAATGTACGTTTGATACGTGTGGTCATGCAGATATTTGTTATCAGAAAATGCCACAACATGGTACCATAAATAAAATAATAAGACAACATCTGTAACATACCTTCTCATAAACAAGCACATATAACATGTCATTAACTCACGTAATAGTGAAACTAGAACATTTACATTGTCACATACAAATATCAGCTTTACATAACAGCCTCTAGACTTCTTAAAATACAAATGTTAGGATATCTCAAGAGCTGGAGGTCACGACAGATCTAGGTGTGGGTTGTAAGTGGTCATTGTGAGGAGAATGACCGATGGCAATATCTGGAGTTCACAACAGATCTATGTGTGGGCTGTATGTGGTTGGTGTGTGTGGACGACCAATGGCAATAACAATTTTGTCTTTGATTTTTTTCTTGACATAGACATACAGAGGCTATAACCAGCAAATGCCTCCAATATTTGAATATTTGTTCCTTTTTTGGACACGGACAGACAAGGCTAGACCCAGCTAATGCCTCCAATACCTGTCCCAGCTAATGCCTCCTATACATGTCCCAGCTAATGCCTCCTATACTTGTCCCAGCTAATGCCGTTAAGACTTGTCCCAGCTAATCACTGTTAAATTCACCTTTCCACTAACTCATTTTATAATCGTCATCCGTCAAACAGCAATAGCACTGTGTGGTTTACTGACATCACAGTTTTAATTTAGCAGTTAAGCAATGAAAATATTAATCAGGGCACTCCCTGGAGTTACAGCCCTTGTGAGTTAGGACACATTTTGGAGTTATAGCCCTTGTAAGTTATGGCACACTTTGGAGTTACAGCCTTTGTGAGTTAGGTCAACACCTAGAATTATAGTCCTTGTGAGTTAGGGCAACACCTGGAAATACAGCCCTTGTGAGTTAGGGCAACACCTGGAGTTACAGCCCTTGTGAGTTAGACAAACACCTGGAGTTACAGCCCTTGTGAGTTAGACAAACACCTGGAGTTATAACCCTTGTGTTGTTTCTCTGCCTACAACTGATGATCACTTGTTGATACTATGAAAGTTTGTCAAGATCAAGAAATATGTCAAGTGTAAAAGATTAAGGCATTTTTGACTGGTTGAATGTGCGTGCAATCTGGTCAGTACTACACCAAGATTGTCTTTCTAGCTCAGAAATAATCTTGTCCGCATTTAAGATTGGGTGAACCTAGAAGCCATCAACTGAGATCAAGCCCAAATTCTCGTAGCAGACCCGTTCCCTCACTAAATGTTAACTGGGTACATGTTGCTTTAGGAAGATCTGACCTTGTCAACGTTCACCCTTTGAGTGGGTAATGATGGACTGTCACAAGTTGACAGTCAGATGCAATATCTCCAACTTTCAGCACATCCATCTTTGGTGTGGTAAGATGTTTCCTTGCTTAACATTGCTGCTTGTACAGCAGCCATTGTAACCGACTCTTTTAGTGTCAAGAGCTCTTAAATGGAGGGAATCACTACTGGGTTGTGTTTAGACCATCACTACTGGGTTGTGTTTAGGGCATCAATAATGGGTTTATCTAGGGCATCACCACTGGATTTTGTCTAGGACATCGCTACTGGGTTGTGTCTAGGGCATCACTATAAGGTTATGTCTAGGGCATCACTACTAGGTTGTGTCTAGGGCATCACTATTGAGTTGTGCTTTGAGCATCAATATTGGGTTGCACTTATGTAATAATTAATAGGCTGTGCCTTTGTTATAATTATTGGTTGTGCTTGAGAATTACTTATGTTTTAATTATTGGATTGAGTAAAGGAAGTCATTATTAGGTTGTACTAATTTTATTATTAATTGGCTGAGTTTATGGCATCAGGCTGTTGCTGAACGTATAGAATATAATAGGTTAGAATAGATTACATAATGTGAAATAGCACAATAATGTGATGATAGCAATACAATTATAAAACAGACACAAATAAAACAGTAGCAAGATTTGGGGAATTGGATATTGTAGCTGTTACTTGAAAGGTGAGGGAATAGATGTAAACTTAACTTGACTTGACTGTCACGTGTACAGAAATTAAGTTGATAAACAAACTCAGGGGACAGGTTAGCTTTATGAGATAGATCTCACTCTTATGGTTCATGTTAGCATTATTTTATAAAACTCAGACTTTAACTAAATGTCAAGATGTAGTTTTCTGACAAAATTTGACTCAAAAAGTTATCTACAGTTAAATTTGCATTAACCATTCGCTGAGAGATCCCTAGACAGCAACAAAGCTTTTAAATGATGCAAGTTAGACTTTAACCTCATGCATTAACAGAATTATACAGATTAGAAAGTTTTAAGGAATTTTAGAGAAAAGTTCCAGACAGAGAGAAGCACTCAGAAAATGTAAAATAGACGAGCTTAGTCTGGATTCGGCCGAAACTGCTGGAGTTTTTATAGTTATAGACTTTCACGCAGTTAGTTTTTTGTTATCAAATAGAAATGTAGAAGGTAGATGCAGAAATAGATCAGTCAGAAAGACATAGTTTAATTGAGAACTATTTCAAGTTTGATTCATAATGTTCTGCTCGGGAGAACAATAGATTAAGAGTGGCACTGAATAAGTCAAGACATAAATATAGAATAGCAAGTGTCGAGCATACGAGTTGTAATAGTTTAATAAAATGAAAGACACAATGAAAGATGGAGTTACAACTGTTACAGATAATATGTATTAAGAAATGTCTAAATATTCACCGGTGTTAACCTCTTGAACGCATCCAAATCAAGAACATTAATTTTAGAATTGGAATTTACAATGTAGATGTACTCCACTATACTTCACTTGTACAGCTGACGGTCAAATAAACTTGTAAAGCATAATTTATTCACAGTTTGTAATTATTGACTACATGAATCCATGTCAAGACATTGTTAGTACATCGTGTTGTCATCTATGTGTAATAATTATGAAAATATCTAAACTGTGCATAAAATATGTAGTAGCCGTTCCCAATCAAAAGATATGACGCTGGAGAAACCTGAGACGATACTATCACGTGTAATGTTGACCAGTAGAAAGTGTAAACATTTTATTTCATTAGTATCATTATGTGTGTCTGTTTTTATATACTACACATAAGTCAAAATAAAAGCAATCTTTTGTTTTCAATTATTTTTTTATGTACCGTCATAGCAACCAAAAAAACAACAGTTAACATAAAATTTTAACTATTGAAACCATACGGTTATAAAGTTAAAACATTTTGAACAGGAGCATTAGTTTTGAGACGGACCATAGTAGGCATTTACTCTTGCTGAGAATAAAATCTCACCCACAACTGTTTGTCTGTAAGGTACACTGTGAGCCATGTGTCAGATCTGAGAGCACTTGGAAAATGTTTGATATTGGATTGAGGGTCACAGCTGTTAGATTAAGACAAAATGAATCAAAATGTACAGCCATAATCTGTTTACAAACCTACATTCACAGTGTGATTTTGTGACACCCAAACACTCCTCATTAACCTTTCTCAGCTTTGAATTGATCCAGGTGAAAAGATTATACGGAAGAAGCTGCCTATATCGTATCAAAACCAATTAAATCTCTCAACGATAATTGATGTAATTATTCATGCAGAGCGTTTCAACTCAGAAAACTATTTTTTACATGTTAAACTTATTGAGGAATTTAGGGAACAAGGAATTAATTGCAGTGCTGCGGTAAAGCTGGTAGTAAAGATCAAATGGTATGGAAAGCCGAAATGTTAATATTTTGTTGTGTACCTTTTTTGTAAAGTTGCGACCACACATTGAAGTAGTGTACATTTTACACCACCACATGTTTTTTTTAGGAGAGTTGAGGTTTCTTCGCCAAAAATCATTGTGATTGGTTGTCTGGTTTTTTGTCGGGTCAGGTAACTTTACCTGCGACTGTGTGCAATAAACAGTACAACCTGCGGCTGCCCTGCTGTCATGCAGGTACGTTCAGGAGAGTAAAAGGCTGAGGGAGGATACCTTAAAGTAAAACAACCCCACCGCCTTGTGGGTGAGACTTTTTATTCAAAGGCTAGTGGAGGCAACCATAAACAAACCGACGGAAGGCAACAGAAAACCACCGTGGTAACTCGTTTGTATAATCATGGATCGCCACAACTATACAATTTACGACAACGTTTACAGGGATTCCAATGGAATACTCTCGTTCGCCAGGGGGAATCAAGCTTCAGGTGATACCCGATCGTCATCAGGATGCTGTAAGCAAAATAAAGATAAAACAAACACTGAAAATAGGAACTTTGAAAGTAAGAACACTATTATGTGTGAAAAGTAGATCAGGGGCATATAGCAATAGTGACCATTTACCAATTGTGGGAAAGCTTAGAGTAAAATTAAAAGCAACAGAACGTGCCTCAGTTAATATCAAGTTCAATTTAGATTTTCTAAAATCAGACAAGAGGTTACAAGACAAACATAACATGGCAATTCAGACCGGTAAAATGCAAAAGAGAAGATACAAAGCATTGATGAGCAGTGGTAAATACTAAAAGAAACAATCCATCAAACATCACTAGAGTTCATACCAACAGTGAGGACAAATTCAAGAAAGAAATGGATGACAAATGACATTTTACAGTTGATGGATACTAGTAGACGAAATAAGGATAACAAAGGTGAGTAAAAGAAATTAAATAAAGAAATTGTAATACAATGTAATCAAGCAAAAGAAGAATGCATAAAAAAGAGATGCAAAGAGATTGAAAAGCAACAAAAAGGAGATGTCAAAGTTATTTACAAACAAATTGAAGAATTAACAGGAAGAAAAACGCAATCAAACACAAAATGTTTAAGATCAATGTAAGGAGCCTTGTTGATTGAACAAGAAACCATAAGATAACGATGGACAAAAGACATTAAAGATCTTTATGATGATGAACCTAGGGTTCGATCCCAACCGACGTCTTCCGGGTTCACCCAGCCTTTAATGGGTACCGGATTTTTTATGGGAAAGTAAAGCGGCACGGGCGTAATACCGACCACATTACCCCAAAAATCATGTGCCGAAGGTCTGTAGAATTTATGGTCACTAACACCATATTCCCTATTCGCCACTTGGCGTGACGGGGGTACTGTACTTTCTTTCTTTTTTATGATGATGAACCAACAGAAGCAAATATTAATGATAATGGAGAACCATAAATACTCAAATAAGAAGTAGAAGACGCCGTGTGCAATATGAAAACAGGAAAAGCTCCTCGACCGGATAATATAATTAAAGAAGAGACTGAAGTCAAGGGCGATTTTGGAATAGAAATAATAACAAAAATGTTGAAAGGTATCTACAACAGCGGATATATACAGAAAACCTGCTAAAATCAATATTCATAGCGCTACCAAAGAAATATGGTGTGATTGAATGCGATGATCAACGCACAATATGACTTATAAGTCACATGACTAACATACTTCTAAGAATCAACTTGCGTAGAGTGCGAGACAAAATCAGTCCAGAAATTAGTGATGAACCTATGGTTTTGTTGGAGGCAAAGGTACGAACAATGCCATATACCTTATTAGATCTGTAGTAGAAAGAGCCATAGAGGTCAAAACAGATCTTTACTATGTTTCCTAGATCATACCAAAACATTTGACAAAGTAAAGCACCAAGAAATATTCAAAATTTTAGAAAGCATAAACGTAGGCAGCAAAAATCTAAGAATAGTAAAGAACATGTACTGGCAACAAACTTATTCCATAAGAGCTGGAAATCAATTTGGCATGTTTCAACAAATAAAACAGGATGTTAGGCAAGGTTGTGTGCTGTCACAAGATTTATTTAATATGTATAGTGAGACTATTTTGAGATTCACAAAGGGTAAGCACGGAATAACATTAGCAGGTCATAATATAAATAATATAAGGTATGCTGATGATACAGTCTTAATCGCAAGGAGTGATAACGAGTAACAAGAAATGTTTATATAACTATACTTTAGAAATGTGATGGTTGTCTCTAACTAATAGTCAAAGTACAAACTCAGAGTTATAACTCTTTAGCACTATTGAGTTATCACTGTTATTTCATGTTGAAGCTCCGTGAAGAAAACACAAGGTTTCCACTAGAATTGTGCAACAGCGAGCTATCATTTCGAATCCTTGACGGAACTTGTCAGGGACTGGATGAAGTGAGTTGTCACAAAGTTACAAATTATATGATTGGCAGCTATGTTGTTAAAGTTTAACTATATGTCCCTATTATTATGTTATCAAGCTTTTTTTTTGTTTACAAGTACACATAAACACACATAAACACACACACACACACACACACACACACATTCAATATACACACTAACTTACCACCATATATTTCAACCTCACATAAAGTCAATACTCGATCGGATTCGGTGCCTGTTTCTCTTCCTATAATTTTTAAGACTTTGGTAAAGTTTATTGAACCCATAAGCACGTGGTAATAGGTAACATTGGCTCCGACATTGTCTTTCCAATGAAAGTGTCTTAAACCATTTGGTGAGAAACCTTCAACGCTTATTCCATGAAAACGTTCCTGAAAGTCTGAGATTAGACACAATTTTCAACAATAATAAAAAAAAACAAATCATTGGAAATCATATAGCAATTATATAAATAAATAAATATAGTGAGTTGTAGGTTACTAAAAGATTATGGTTATTGGAGAAGATTTAATTTAAAATAAAAGCTCATGATATGATGTACATCTAGATGAAGGAAATTCCCAGAAACCCACCAACTAGCGTGACGTTTTCAGATTTGTGCCCTTAGAGCGGTTGTGGTTATTGTGACGCCAACCTTCTTTATTTTTTATAGCTGGAAACATTACGCTAGTTGGAGCATTTTCCTGTTTTATTTTCTGCCAGTGGGCCTTAGTAAATCCATAGTTGGCAATGGTAATAAATCAACGCAGAGATCTGGGACACTGGTCACAGTCTGAGCAAGAATAAATCATTGGATTACGAATGGCTTAGAGAAGAATATATGTATGCCATCTCTTCTACCATTTTAGCTTCCAGTGGTGTATAGGTCTTCAACAAACACTTTCCAAGTCGTTCTGTTTTTTGCCATTCTTTTAAGATCATTCCATGTCTTCCCCATCATCTTCATCGCTGCTTCTATCTGTCTTCTCCAAGAATTCCTTTGTCTTTCTTTCTGTCTTTTCCCCTGGGGATTCCAAAAAAAGGGTCTGTTGTGTAATACTCTCAGTTGGCTTCCGCAGTGTGTGTCCTATTTAGCGCCATGGTCTTTGCTGTATCTCTTTATCCACTGGTATTTGACTGGTACATTTCCATAATTCTGTGTTAGTGAATTTGTTCTGCAATTTCCATCCTTTTATTCTATGTAAGCATCCATTAATGAAAGTCTGTATCTTCATGATTATCAATTTTGTTGTTCTCCATGTTTCACAGCCATATAATAGGACCGACTTAACATTTGAGTTGAACATTTTTATTTTTGTATTTAAGCTAATTTATTTGGATGTCCATGTTTCCCAGTGCAACGAAAGATCCTCTTGCTTTTGATTTCCTTATTTTTGTATCATTTTCTGTTCCTCCCTCTTTATCTATACTACTGCCCAGATATATGTAAGATTGTACGTCTAGTAGAGGTATTTCACCTAATTATATTTGGTTATTGCCAACTGCATTAATTCTCATAATATTGGTCTTATCTCTATTAATCTTCAGTCCTAACTGTTGTGATCTCTCATCAAGTATGTTCATTTTATCCTGCATCTGTTGATGGCTGTGTGATAGGAGAGCTATGTCATCAGCAGTCTAAATCGTCAAATTGCTTGGTCAGTGACCACTGGATTCCATTTCTGTTGTTTTGAGTTATTTTCATAATCCAATCTATGGCCAGTAGAAAGAGAAATGGAGACAGAAGGCATCCCTGCCTTACTCTTATTCTTATTTCAAATGCTTATGTATGCCATCTAGAACTTAGATTTTACTTGAAAAAGGAAGATCGCAAACATGGGTAGAGAGCTATTCTCTCACAATCTGGAGTAGAGTGATCAAACGGATATGTTGAGTCGTGGGGCTGGTAGAAAAGCTATCTCTGATAAATGTAGGCCAGAAGCATGAATGAAAATTATTATGTTGAGGTATATGAGTTAAAGATAGATCGCGGGCGACAGACAGAGAGAGAAGATACTGGATAGCTTGGTGTCATGGCATGGAAAACAGTCAACAACAGAACTGATAAGATGCACTGTAGATAGAAGATTGTGGAGGGACATGATCACCTACGCCAACCGGTATGGCACATGATGATGATGATATGACATCAAAGCGGCATTAAAACGTACAAAAAACAGCGTAGTAGGTCCGGATTGCTTTCGGTATGAGGACATTGGCGAGTTGCCAGGTGAAAGTTTGGAGAAACTAGAAAGTATTTATTTGGGAAGTAACATGTGCACTCTTGTAACTCTGATGAAGCTAGGCAAAGACCAAATTACCGGGCATAAAAAAAGTAAAAGTAAAGAGCCCCGTCCAGTCAAGTGGCGTATAGGGAATATGGTGTTAGTGACCATAAATTGTACAGTCCTTTGGCACATGATTTTTTGGGTAATGAGGTCTGTATTACGCCCATTCCGCTTTACTTTCCCATAAAAAAATCCGGTGCCCATTAAAGACTAATTACCAGGCATAGTTATTGATATATCTGCCAAAGTCAGGCAAAGATCAAATTACCAGACTAGATGGGGTGGTTGTTGGAGAAAATATTTGCTTGGAAATTAACCTACCAGGTAGAGTCTGCGTCTTTTTCCACCTACCCTCAGAGAGTACCGTCCAAACAGAGAGAATTTTGTAAATGTAGTGATCTTTGTCCATGATGTATATGAGGGCTTCCATGCAGACATTGATGCCTTTGCTGCTGACCTAAAGGATGCATACAACAGGCCAATCCTTTCCTCTTAATTGGCAGTCTACTGCCCTTTCCTAACGTAAGGTTATATTTAAATGTGAACCCCCCAAACTAAAGACAATTCACCCGGCCCTTCCACACGATTCACTGTCATCTCCAGTGTTGTTAAACCTCCACACAGTTAGGACACAAGCGAGCAAATCGTATGACGGGTCATAACAATATCTAATGCTCATGATATTTTGGTGCGGTGTTAGGGCAGAGAGAGTAATGGTAGAGAACTACAGACTGGGCTTACAGACGCCTGGTGTATGCAGACAAGAGTAATTGTCAATCAAATGAAGGCAACAGTGAAATGGCTTCCTTTCAATAATGGCATAGTCAACACAACGCCAAATTGGAATGTGTGTTTAGAGGTTGGCGAGTGAACTCAAGCAAACTGAGTGACTGGAAAGGATACAAATGAGACAATTTTCACAATATTTGGGTGCACAAAAGATGAAGAGTGTGCAGAGATTTGCTACCTTCTTGATTGTTCCCACCATAACAGACGGACAGAACTAGAATTTGCCGAGAATGCGCCTCCCTCCAAATCAATGCAGATCATCCGTTTCATTGAGAATTTTAAGTACAAAATAAACCATGTTAAAGTGAGAAAAATCATGGATGAGTCTATGGATATTGTTCAGTAATTGTGCTCAATCGAGGACTTACAACTGAGGGAGGAATGTGTAGGAGTGCCGTCAGAATGCAGTACTTCCTTCTCCTGTAGTTGTCCCACTGAACAAAGAATGCAGACAACAGACCCCCATGGTCGTTAAGGCATACGTGCAGGCTTTCCTTGATTTTCGAGAACCCTTCTGAGAGTGATGGAGTCATTAACATTGTTGAATCTATTATTGGGTACGGACGGAGCTCGTTGGTATTCAACGCTCCTGGGTTGTTTTCGCATTGACCATAAGTAGTTTGACCAAGGAAATTGTGACTGTCTGTAAAGCATTGAGTAAATGACCACCTTATTAGATTTTGCAAGTGCTTATAGTGTAGCTGCAGAAGTGCAATTTGAGCGAATATTGGAATACCAAAACAATTCGTATCAACATCTGGAGTAAAGTAAGACAAGGGTACGTACTGTCACTATTTATCACTTATTTATTACTTACATTGACAAAACATACAAGGATGAACAATCACAAACGAAGATATAAATACACTTTTTTTTTTTCTGACGACCACGCCCTAATAGCTTTCAAAGAAACAGAACTTCAACAAAATGTGCTGTCCTTGAATAAATAATGTACAATAAATAACATGAAAATAAGCACTGAAGAAATGTAGAGGTCATATAATATGAAGACACAAGAAGACAATAAACATAGCTATAGAACACCAAGTTACACAAGAAGTAACACGCTTTAAATATCTTGGAGCAACATTCTCTGAAGATAGTAAAATCTATAAAGAAATATACATCCGATGCAATAAGAGAAACCAAATATTGGGACAGCTGTCCCATATACTTTAGCACATAACACAGAACAATCAACCTGTCACCACCTAGAAATATCGTATACAGGTATAAGGGTATACTCGTTCCAATATTGTGCTACCAGTACCAAATATAGTCACTTACGACTAAACATAAAAGTATGCTTGTCATCATATAGTTGACATGTCTGAGAAAAACGCCTGTGGTGACCGAAAAGACAGAAGGAGAAATGATATTATAAGAGAAATAGTAGGCATTAAACCAATCCAAAGCTACACACAGAAACAACAAATAAGCAGGTTTACCAATCTAAAATGAGGGTCGCATAATTTCTTACCATTCAAGGCATATATTAAAAGAGAAGAGGGGAGAGAGCAAAGATGTAGACATAGAGAAAGTTCGACCGACAGCTTCAAAGAAACGCTACAGCATTAATTGTCAGTGATGTGAGACGCTAGAAATACGAGAACCAGAACATTTTATTTCTCTAGACACCTGAACGGGTACAAAAGGGAGTAAAGAAAGAAAAAAAGGAAGAATAAAGCCTTAGCATGAGACGTAGACTATGCACATGTGTGTTTCGTCTTGTTCTCAGTAGTCCAATTAGGTAAACACTGAAATAGTGCGGCTTCATCATAATCATCATCATGTGCCATATCGGTTGGCGTAGACGACCATGTCCTTCCGCAATCTTCTATCTACAGTGCATTGTATCAGTTCTGTTGTTGACTGTTTTCCATGCCATGACACCTAGTTATCCAGCATTTTCTCTCTTTGTCGTTCGCGATCTCACTTTCCTTTTATTTTGACAGTTGCAACCAAGTATTCCACTTTCTTCTTCTCATGATGTGCCCGAAAAATGTTGATTGTTTCTTTCTGATTTTTTTTTGGGAGTTCCCTTTTTGTGTTGGCCTCTGAGAATTTCTTCATTGGTCTTTTTAGCTTTCCAGGGAACTTTCAACATTCTTCTGAAAAAGCCCATCTCTGTAGCCTCTGATAGTATTTTCGTTTATTTGTCTACTGTCCATGGTTCACTTCCATAGGTCAGAATTGGTTCTATATAGCACCGATGAACTCTCTTTCTCACTTCTATTGACATAGATTTGTTGCATAAGATATTTTTCATTTTCTGAAATGCGATATTGGCCTGAGCTATTCTGCTTTTTATTTTTGTGTTGCATCTTCCATCTGATGTTATTATTTTGCCCAATTATTTGACGCGTTGCACTTGTTTCAGATTTGCCCTTTTTGTTGATGATTGTTTCTTTGATATGACCACCACTTCTGTTTTCTTACTATTCAGACTGATACCTTTTTTTGTTGAATTCTTTTAATATTATGTTTATCATTTCTTGTAGTTCATTCTCTGTCTCTGCTATTAAAACCATGTCATCGGCATATCGCAAATTATTTATTTTTTCACCGTTGACTTCAATTCCTTTTTGTTTACTATTGATCTCATAAAATGCTCGTTGTAAAGTGAAAACAAATCCGACGACGGAACATAGACTTGTCTGACTCCTTGTTGTATATATTGAAATTGTCCTGTTTGGTTGCTAATTCGTATAGCTGCTGTTTGTTGTCATTAATTTAATTTATTTTTATGATTCGCAGATCCTTGCCATCAATGTTTCATTTCTCCAGCATATTGATTATTTCCATATGCTTTACTTTGTCAAATGCTTTTGTGTAGTCTATAAAGCACATATATTAATCTTTCTTTACCTCTATAGTTCTTTCTGTCAATGTTCTTAAGATGTATATTGCATTATTGGTGCCTTTCCTTCCATAAATCCACTTTGTTCCTCACTTATTTCTGGTTTTATTTTGTTCCTTACACGTCTCATGTTGATTCTTAGTAATATTTTATTCATATGGCTCATGAGACTAATAGAGCGATGGTCTTCACAATCAGTTGCGCCTGACTTATTCGGTATGGCTACAAAGATAGATTTTAGTAGATCTTCGGGTATGTGTCCAGTATATGTCATTGAGCAGTTTTGTTATGACTTCTACTTCCAGCTCTCATAATGCATTTATCTCTTCGATTATTATATTGTCGGAAGAGATTGTGAGATCGAATCCCAGCTGAATCAGTTGACAATATTATTTATTATTTTTCTCTTCCGCAACAACCCCTGGTCTCAACAGCGAGGTCCTGCTTGACACGTCTGTTATTCAGCGCCTGAAAAAAAAATATGAGTACCTCCGAAGACGGAGTTAACTGCTTGTGTGGCTAGGGACCATTGTGCACAGGTCTTCCAGGTAAAAACGAATTAACACGCAAACATTCAGTTCCGAATCTCTTGGGATACGCCAGTGGTGAAAGCAGGCGAACGCAAAATAAAAAAAAATAATAATAAAATAAAATTGTATCTCATTTGATTTGTATACTCTTCTACTTAATATTATGTGTATTTGACGTTATTCGCTCGTGTACTTGACGTCTCAAAATCGTTGTCACGTTCTACTGTTATACCCATCTGTGACGAAATGTCATCAAATATTTTATAAACGTCATTAACATTGACATCTTTATGGCATTACAAAATTTCCCTATTTGTGTTATTAAAGTATTTTTAGTAGTTGTGCTCGCTTCAGTTTATCTGTGATGTCTGTTTTCTCTGTCTTCGCGTGTTTTGACCAGCCTTCATCTTCAGCCGCTTCGTCTTTAATCAGGCGATACAACAAAATTGTTCAAGACATAACAGTGAATCAAAATGTATAGAAATGCAAAGCTAATGTGAAGCTGATGTGAAGCTGATGTGAAGCTGATGTGAAGCTGATGTTAACAATTAACAATTTAAAAAACGGAAAAAGTGGTACGTTAACAGCTTTACGTAGATGAGAAATAAAACAAAAGTAAAGCGACGTTTCGGCCCAGTAGGCCTTTAGCTGAAACAATACACAACCCAAAACTATATAAGGCTATACACAGAAATCTAACTACATTACGATAATATGCTAGACATTCTGAAAAGTAAAATAAATCACTTTCTGGCGGTCCGGAGCTTGGTAAATCATCAGCTGGACTGAAATTATAAGGCCGGCTGACCGAACGAACACAGGTATAAAGTATAGAAAATGGGAAGGGTTCTAAAAATATGTGGAGCTGGGTACTAGATCCAAGACTCTACTATTATTGGAAACGTATGTTTTAATGTGTCTCCCAATAAGTGTATCCATACAAATAAAATACATATATATGATATACGACATTACTAAATATACATACACTCCATACACACACACATACACCTATACATACACATGTACCTAAGCAAACATATGTATATGTATCTTTGAGTGTGCACATCAAACTGATATTCCCAAACGCATGCGTACATAACCGTACATTTATCAACACATACATCTGTATATATTACCACAAAACACACACCAATAGGTGTATAGCTGCGCATGGGAGTAAGAAATGTGTAGCATACATCCTATGTGTATATGAGCGATATGTTCATGCCTTGTGGGGGACAACTAACCCAACTGGACTATGAGACTATTCTCAAATGCGAACCGGCTACAATTGCTTGGGTGATATTAGACAATGCCTGTGATAAACATGATAAGTTATGAATATCAGGGATGTGTATTGACCAACAATTTGGGATGAAGATAGTGTTGTAGAGGTCTCTTTTTGATTCTCGTGTCTTTGTTGGACAGCAGTGGTGATAGTTGTAAAATGATTTGACATGCTTTGGTGTATCTTGAGTCTATTACTGCTGCTTGCAAATTGTTATTTTGTCAAAAGACTTCCTAGATATTGTTAATTGCTTCACTTGTTTTAATTGTCTGCCGTCTATTTTATGATGAAGCTCTGGTTCTCATTTGCTTCTGTCTTGTTTGTGTTGATTTTTATGTATTGAATTCCTGAGCTTTGAAGTCAGTTTACGTCTATTGTAGATATTTTATTTTCCTCTGTATTAGTGCCTGATCGCCAACATAAAGAAGCTTAATAGTATCCTCTGTGAAGATGGCATGACTAAATTACATAAGTAGCATATGTGGATGATAAACATTAGGTAAGATAATACGCACACACATCTTATTGATATTCTAACTTGGAAGTTATTCGTATAGCCTGCTGCAGATGATGTTAAGACCTTTACATAGGTTGGTTAGATGGTGGCTTTCTCTGTATGTTTGTATCTTCATTAGTTGTTCTCTTTTACTCGGTCGAATGACTTTTTTTTTGCTATACGAAAACTATGCACACATTTTAATTGTTTTCTATTAACTTTTGTGCTAGCTGTTTTAATGTCAATCGTGCGTCAGTTAAAAAAATATTACCAAATATAACAATTACATAAATATAATAATTACATGTAGATAATAGTAGATTTCTTCTGTATGAACTTCATCTTCCATCGTATGCCTTTCAGCGTTGAGGGGAGACATAGTTTGCAGCTTGTTTTTATACTGGTCTCTCTAACTGGCATATTTCCTAGTCTCGAATAATACATCAGTTCATTTTGCTTGTGGTTAAAATTGTGATCTGGTGTTCTCGTAGTGTTTGCTGAAGACTTGTTGTGTCGTACTTTGATATATATGTTATGTGGTCGAACAATTTCATATGTTGTTTCTTTATGTTTTCAAAGGAGGAATTATACCTAACCTTATTCCAGGCAGTTTCCTGCCTAGTGCATAACGCATTTCATTTAGGCGGTGATACTATTTTTTATAGCAATAACACAAAAACTTACATTACATTCCTTGAAGGACATGTGGCGAGTTAAAGTAAAACTATTGAAGGCTACATTTTACCGATAGCAAACTATGACGAATCATCATTTATGCAGCAAATGGTTACGGAAATTATTTCGGATAGAGAGAGATATTAATTCAGTTGGACTGTGTTGAAAAAGATGTTCTACTAAGAACGGAACGTGCACATAATTGTAGTGTAGCAGTAAAGCTGTTAGCAAGAAACAAATGTTTACATGGATCATGATCTTGGCTAAGGTGAGTTCTTCCTCTTCAGCGCCTACCCGTAAAGTGGACGTGAATGACGCTGAACGAGTTGTGTTGCTACGTTGCACCTCACCACTTGTTCTTTATTCTTCATTTCCTTGTCCATTTCTGTTATCGTATTTTCTCTAACATGTTGTATGTAGGCCAAAACGTAAGTATTTTATGCTTCATTTTTTGGGGGTAAAAATGTAATCATACCATGTAAGATCGAATGTTACACCCAGTCATTTACTGCTTTCTACGGAGAGCATGTGATAATATTATAGATGTTTGATACATATGTTTAAAGTGTCATATTATTCATCGTTTGCCTGTGTGATACAGATCGGGTAGATTTGTTGTGTTCATTATACAAAATCTAATAGACAAAAGAAATTAAATATAAGCCCAGAACGAACCTAATGTATAACCATGACATACACAGAGAATACTATATAGAAATATGTGCTACACAATAAACGAGAACTGTTAAATGTTTTAGAAGAATTAAAGCTTACAGTTTCTGTTGTATATATCTATGAAACAGAGATGCATCGTTCTGGAGAATGTGAGCGCCCACCAATTACTTTCTCCATTGGTTGGTAGTGTGTGTGAACAAGAACCTTCTTCATAGCGAGAATTGCGGTCACCATCAACGGCATTACTTGCTACGCTTTGCAGTCCTCCAAAATTAAGATTTTCGTCTTCCTTGGTTGACGATTGAGTGGCATTTTCCATCAAACCGACTTGACGACCTGTTTGGTTATATTTTCAAGGTAAAATGTTTTACAACATGTTGGTCTACTATAAGAGAATATCAAATACAGGAAATATTTGCAACAATTATCCACAGTAATAACAAATCATATAATATAAGCACGAGTAGTATCATAGACGTGTACATATACAGTATGTGTATATATAATACTCACGCATCAACAATTGACATGTAATATCGCAATTTAAAATGTTAACATACCTATGCATATGTCTCATAGTTATACCAAAGCATTTGACAAAGTAAAGCACCAAGAAATAATCAACATTTTAGAAAGCATAAATGTAGACAGCAAAGATCTAAGAATAATAAAGAACATGTACTAACAGCAAACAGCGGCCATAAGAATTGGAAATCAATTGGTAATGTTTCAACAAATAAAACAGGGTGTTAGACAAGGTTGTGTGCTGCCACCAGATTTGTTTAATATTTATAGTGAGATTATTTTAAGATATATAAGGGGCATACCTGGAATAACAATTGCAGAACATAATATAAAGAATCTAAGGTATGCTGATGATACAGTCTTAATCGCTAAGAGTGAAAATGAGATACAATAAATGTTAGACATTATAGTGAAAGAAAGCACAAATAAAGGAAGGGAGAATTGAAAAAAAAATGGTATGGTAAAAGCTTTACACGACTAATAGACGACACAAATTTGAACGACGTTTCGGCTCAATAGGCCTTCAGCAGGAACAAACAAACGACACACTCAACGATATGTAAGTAATTAAAACTAATCCTACGTAGCTAACTAGTAATTAAACATTCAAAGCAAAATAATCGAAATTGGTTTAAGAAAAGAAAATTATTTCCTGTGTCGTTGATCGCGGCCGGAATGAGAGATAGTGAGAGTCGCGGATGTGCGCTGTAAATACCTTGCTGGTCGAAGGGTCAAAATCTTGTTAAAGGTTATAAATGTTGTGAGTGGTTGGAACGCTGTCTAGATTACATCGACTACAAAGACACTGACAATGTCTATAGGTATGTAAGTATATAAATATCTGCACATACATGTACACACACACAAATACGTATATATACATATATATATATGTATGTATATTACATATATACTTGCACATATATATACCTATGCCCATACATATTAGCACATACATGCATATACACACCCGTACAGGGACAATCATATATGTGTAGAAATGTACGCACAACGCCTACATAACTAAAAGAGTACACACCGAGGTATGTGTGCATACACAACAGAGAAAGAATATAACAGAAGAATAACAGTTCCTCGAAAGACGGAAAGAATGAGATGTCTGAGAGTGGGGTACAATAAAAACATATAAAAGGTAAGTAGCACAGACAAAAGAGGTATAGGAGACCACTGAAGTATCGCAGTGGGGTCTAGAGGGGGAAAACTATGAATAGCAAAACATAGTGGATAGACTAAAGTGTCCAAACATGGGTAGCAGAGAAGGCTATACAGTAGGGAAGGAGCAACTAAAGGGAAAATATGTATACGAGTGAGATACATTCATGCCTCGTGGGGTCAGCGGACCAAATTGGACTTAAAGGTGATTCTTCAAAGCAAACCGTCTACGGTCGCAAGAGTGGCAAAGGACAATGCCAGTTACACGGATGTCGTCTCCTGCCCTTGTCATCTGAGGAATTGAAATGGAAAGACACTGGAGTGCCAATCTGCGAAGGTCGCCTCTACATTGTTTTCTGCCTGCTATTTTGTCTCTACTGGAGCTGCTGCCGGCGCGGGTTCCACGAGTCTCCACGTGTGCTGTTGCTGGTGTAGTTTCACCGGGGCATGTAGGTTCTGTAGCAGCAAGCTTTCCTGTAACGTAACTGTTTCTGTCCGGATCGTTTATTTTCGCATTAGACACTGGCTTTCCCAATACATGTCTAGGTGCATCCTTTAACGAAAGTCTTATCTTCATGATTGTTATTTTTGTTCTTGTCCATGTTTCACAGGCGTATAAAAGGACTGACTTAAAATTGGAGTTGAAAATTTGTATTCTTGTATTTAACCCAATTTCTTTCAATTTCCATATGTTTCCCAGTGCAACAAATACTCATCTTGCTTTTGATATTCTTATTTTGGTATCATTTTCTGTTCCTCCCCCTTTATCTATATTACTGCCCTGACATATGGCAGATTGTACGTCTAGTAGAGGTATTTCTTCTATTATGTAATTGGTTATTGCCAACTGTATTAATTCTCATAATGTTGGTCTTATCCATATTTATTTTCAGTTCCATCTGTTGTGATCTCTCATCAAGTATGCTCATTTTATCTTGCATCTGTTGATGGCTGTGTGATAGGAGAGCTTTATCATAAGCAAAGTCTGAATCATCAAGTTGCTTGGTCAGTGACCACTGAGTTCCATTTATGGTTTTTTTAATAGTTATTTTCATAATTTAATCTATGGCCAGTAGAAAGAGAAATGGAGATAGAAGGCATCCCTTCCTTTTCCTGATCTTATTTCAAATGCATCTGTAAGCTGTCCTCCATGCACCACACTACATTTCGTTCCTTCATATACTGTTCTTATCAGGTAAATAAATTTCATGGTGATTCCTTAATTACTCAGCAACCTCCATAGCATTCCTCTGTCTAAACTATCAAATGCCTTTTCGTAATCTATGAATCCAATATAAAGTGAGGACTGTAGTTCTAAACTTTGTTCAACTATTATACGTAGAGTATTTATTTGATGAGCACATAATCTGTTTTTTTCCTAAAACCTGCTTGTTCATCTCTCAAATGCTTCTCTACGGCCTCTTTTAGTCTCTCCATAATGATTCTGCTTAATATTTTTCCTGGCACTAATAGTAGTATAATTCCCCTATAATTTGTGCACTCCTGTAAACTTCCTTTCTTTGGTAGTTTGATCATATAACCTTCTTTCCAGTCTTTAGATATTTCTTCCTTCTCCCAAATTGTATCTAATAGATTATGTAACATCTTGGCAGAGGTGTTACTATCTGCTTTGATGGCTTCCGCAGGAATTTCATATGGTCCTGTGGCTTTAACATTTTTTAATAGTTTGATGGCTTTCATTATTTCTTCTCTGCTTGTTTTTCCACAGTTAACGTATAACTCTCTCTTCTGCTGGTAGTACATCTGGAGGGTTATTTGAGCCGGGTCTGTTCAAAAGTTCTTCAAAGTGCATTTTCCATCTCTCCATTTGTTACCTTATATTACTTACCAGATTTCTTATCTTTAATAAAGGTATTGATCTGTTTGTATTTTCCTCTAAATTTATTTGTGATGTTGTACAGTTCCTTTATATTCTCTGTATTTGATACTTCCTCTGCATCTTTAGCTAGTTCATCTATATATTTCTTGTTATCCTTTTTAATGAATCTTCTCACTTCTTTGTTCACCTCTGTGTAAGCTTCCTGTGTCTTTGCTTTATTACTTCTCGTTTTGCTTTTTATTTATGTCTACTTTCTTGTTCCTTCTTTATTTAATTTTCCCCAGGGTCTCTGCTGTTATCCATTCCTTATTCTGGCGTTCTCTTTTATCCATCGTTTCTTTGCATGTCTCTTTCCATATATCCTTTACCTGTTACCAAAGATCTTATACATTTATTGTATTTTCTAGTTGTTGGTGGACTTGGTATTTGTTTGATATTGTGACTGCAAATGTATCTTTAATTCCTTGTTCTTTAAGAAACCCTACATTGATATATTTTCTACCTTTATTCGTTGTAGTATATCTTTTTAGTTTAATTTTAAGTTTGGCTAGCAGAAGATAACAATCTGAAGCCACATCTGCTCCTCTATACACTTTTACATCCTGTAAGGATGACTTAAACTTATTATTAATACATATGTGATCGATTTGATTTTCCGTTCTATGATCTGGTGACACTCATGTAGCTTTATGTATTCTTTTATGTTGGAATATTGTTCCTCCTAGGCTCACTTAATTAAGAGCACAGAAGTTCACGAATATTTCTCAATTCTCGTTTATATCTTTAAGTCCACGTTTCCCATAATCTCTTCGAAGCGTCTGTTGTCTGATCCTACTTTAACATTTAGATCTCCCATCAAGGATATAATACCCTTGTCTCATCTTTCATCCATATGACATTGTAACTGTTTATAGAATTCATTTTTAACTAAATCATCCTTATCATTGGTTGGTGCATAGCATTAGATAATATGTATTTTTATTTTATTTTTTGGTTGTTTTTTTTTTATGTTGCTCTTATTAGGCTTGACCCTGCTACTTCGCATTCTATCAGAGTCTTCTGTGCATTCCTTAATAACATTATAGCTACCCCTTCACAATGTTGTGCTCCAGGTTTTTGGTATCCAGATTATAAAATCACTTCCCTTTTTTTTTAGTTGTATCCTTTCTGTTTCTAGCCATCTTGTTTCGCACATTCCCAGAATATCTATTTTGTAGTTTCTTATTTCTGTTGCTACCTGTGCTGATTTTCCTTGTTTATTTGCGGTACGTACATTTCAGGTTCCAATCCTAGAGGATTTCCTGGTAGATAAAAGGTGAGTCGGCAACCCGTACTCTTTACGGCTTTCTCCGGATTGCGTTATTCATCTCTTAGACAGAGAGCCTTTATTTTTCATGGTTGGCGGATTTACATTTACTCTTTTCTTTGACTTGTCCATGTTTGTGAAGTTTTTTCGGCTTATTTTTTTACAGTATGGGATAGCCAGTCCCATGCCCAACCCTCCTTACACGCCTCTTAAAAACATGGCTGGTAGGTAGCAGCGCCACTATTCTTTCCTCCCCTTTCGAGCATAGGTAGCGCACGTGCGAGTCCAGAATGGTCACCGTGTAAATTAGCCGCCTAGTCGTCTGACCGTCAGGTTATTGGGAACTTCATTTTCTGAACTGTCAGGGCCTCAAACGTCCGGTATTGCTCAACTACCGTCGATGATGTAACTTCTTATCGCTTATCGTCGCGCCTCGGGCATTCCAGGACTAAACTGTCGCTTCCGGTTTCCGGTATCATGGCGGCTTCATGTAGTCGTTCTTTTTATAATTCGGCAATTGCTGATATATTTAAATGATTTACGCGATAGTCTAGTTGTGAAATTATGTGTTGCTATTCCCCGTTTGGTCTATGTTTTACTTCTGACGTGTGGATGAACTGTAATTACCGATATTTAAGTGGAATATGATTTATTCTTCTTAGTGTCGTGTGTTCGCGGTTCGATAGGCAAGCACATGGTTCGACAAAAATGTCGCCGGTAAAACGGGTGTGTTCAACCCATATGTGAAAATTCTGTGACGGTGGATGGGGCGGATGAATCAGAAATGAATGATCAACGGCCCAGAAAGCGAAAGCAGCAAAGTGTGTGGTACACATGAGGCATATTCAGAACACGAAAGGCGAATATGGCAGACCACCGTCAAAGAGATTGGAGCCTCATCACGCACTAGTCCAGAGGAAGCCATGGAGAGAAATTCGAACTTATGCAGGAGGAAAGATCTTAAAATAAGTACTTGGAATGTTAGGAATCTATATCAAGAAGGGAAATTGGAAAATCTTATTCAAGAAGCAGAACGAACAAATATAGATATTTTAGGCATATCAGAGACAAGATGGAAAGAATGTGGGTACACAGTGGACGAAAAATATACATTTATATACTCAGGAAACACAACATAACATCAAAGGGGGTGGAAAGGGGGGGGGGGTAAAAAGGAATACTGATAAAAAGAGAGCTACAAAAATATATAAGTAACCACTGGACATACAGTGATTATACTACTCAAGTTGAAAGCAAAACCATTCGACATAGCAATACTACAGACATATGCACCTACTCAAGACTACACAGTCGAACAAATAGAGGCACACTATGACGACCTAAATAAAGTTATGAAGGAAGTGAAATCTTCAGACATCTTGATTGTACTATGTGACATGAACGCTAAAGTAGGAAAAGGTAAATATAAGACCATTATAAGAATTCATGGTTTATGAAAAAGAAATGACAGAGGAGAAAGATTAACACAATTATGTGAAGAAAACAGGCTGATAATATGTAACACCTACTTTGACAAAGAGAAAAGGAAACTATACACACGGAAAAGCCCTGGAGATAAGAAGAGGTATCAAATAGATTACATAATGATAAAAGAAAGGTTACGTAACAGCGTAAAGAAAGCCAAAACCTACCCAGGTGCAGATATTAATTCAGATCACAATCCTGTAATGATTAAAATGAAAATCAAACTAAAGAGAAACAAGCAAAAGTCTAATACATCAACAAATCCACTAGATAACCTTAAATCAAAAAGATATTAAAGATATTATATTGTCTATACAATACAAGTAAAGAACACATACCAGAAGCTGCTAGAAGAAGGAATCGATCAATACAGAAGAGAAAATCCTGATGAAAAAGGCAACCATGAACCAAATGGCAATGCATAAAGAAAAGCATACAAGAAACCTGCGACACCTTACCCAAAAGAGAAAAGAACAAAAAACAAAAATGGATAACTAACACCATCTTAGAAAAAATGGAAGAAAGGAGGCAAGCGAAGAACACTGCCCAATACAATAAAATAGATAATGAGATACGCAAAATGTGCAAAAACGCAAAAGAAGACTGGCTCAGCCAAAAATGTATAGAAATAGAAACAATGGGAAGCAAACAAGACTTAAGAGGAATGCACACAGAAATAAAGAGAATGACTAATACAAATAAAAAAGCCACAGAAGGTCGATACATTGCAGACAAAAAAGGAAAAATGCTAACAAAAAATAGGGATATTATTGATAGATGGCAGGAATATATAACAGAACTATTTCATGATCAAAGGGACAAGAAACCAGTTATAAAATGTACATCAGGCTATAAAATATTAAAATCTGAGGTGAAAAATTATATAAAAACAATGAAAAAGGGAAAAGCAGCAGGACCTGACAGCATACAGATAGAGATGATACAGGAACTATTAGATTTTGGCATTGAAGTGATTACAGACATATGCAAAGACATATACCACACAGGATACATACCAAATGAACTAAAACATCAACATTCATTGCATTGCCTAAAAGGAATGAAAGCAATGAAAGCAGTGATTTTAGAACGTTATGCCTAATGAGCCATGTTACAAAAATCTTGCTAAAAGTTATACAAGGAAGGATTCAGAATAAAATCTATACTGAATTAGATTAACAGCAATTTGGACTTAGGAAAAATAGCGGGACAAAAGAAGCCATATTCTGCATGAGAACATTAATCGAAATGTACACAGAAGTAAACAAACCAATATATGCTTCGTAGACTACACCAAAGCTTTTGATAGAGTACACCACAAACAACTTATATAAAAGATATACATCTAGATGACATGGACATACGACTAATATGTAATCTATACTGGGAGCAAAAAGCAATAATAAAATATAATAAAGAGAACTCTACACCCATTGATATAAAAAGATGAGTAAGACAGTGATGCATCATGTCACCAAGCTTGTTCAATCTATACACTGAGAAAATCTTTAAAAACATCATAGAGATGCCAGGCCTACAAATTAATGGAAAGATAATCAATAACCTAAGATATGCTGACGATACTGTAATACTAGCAGAAAATCCTAAATATCTACAACAATTGCTTAATGAAATAAACATGACAAGTAAAAAATATGGACTAGATATGAATATAAAAAAGACTAAAACTATGATCATAAACAAAGAAAATACTCAAAACCCACAAGTGGATATTAAAATTGAAGGAATAGACCTAGAGACAGTTCAGAACTACAACTACCTTGGACATACTATAACCAGGTCTGGAAAATGTAAAACTGAAATAAACAAAAGAATAGGAATGACAAAAGGTAAATTTAATGTCATGAAGAACATACTAACATTTAAAAAAATAACACCAGGGCTAAAACTAAGAATAGCAAAATGTTACATCTTCTCAATATTCTTACAAGGTGCAGAATGAAAAGATGAAAAGAGAACTACTAAGCACAATTCAAACAAAGACAAATGCGATTTTTAGGCCATGTTAAAAGACACAACAGCCTACTAGAAGTAATCCTGGATGGAAAAATACAAGGTAAAAGAGGCAGAGGCAGACCAAGGCTACCATGGACGAGTAACATCAAAAGATGGACAGGTCAGCCCATGACAACCTGCACCATCAAAGCAAGAGACAGAGCAGAATGGCGCTCCAACCTTCGTTGCGGAGACGGCACTCGATGATGATAATGAAACTGTCGCTACGCTGTTGAGTTATGTGGTAGTCAGTAGTGATAAGGTGACCATATTTTTGAAACCCTAATCCGGGACGGATTAATTTGACTAAAATTTGCCATCAATAAAATGAAATTTCTTCCGTCTTTTTCAAGTCAATAATACATATATTTTAAAACTAATTACAACACCTAACAATATAGGGCTGACAAAACATTATCAGGTGATAAAAAAAAAACATTAGTGATACTCACAGTTCAACTTTTTAAGCATTTTCTACACAGCAACTGAATAATGTATATTTTTAAGTCTCAGTGACGTTTACCATATTATCTAAAATTGGTAAATGTCTGTGTCCCTAATGTTTTTTTTTTTAACAAATCCGGGACAAAAGCTAAAAATCGGCCAGAATCGGGACAAATTCGGGACAGTAACAAATCCGGGACAAAGGTTGAAAAAACAGTAAAAATTCAGGACTGTCCCGGAAACATAGGGACGTCTGGTCACCTTAGTAGTGATGGAGGTGTAAAGTGGTCGCCTAATCATCTGAACATTATGTTATTTGATTGTTGAAATGTCTCTGCCAGAGCCAGCATGTCACTCTTTCGGGTGACTCAGCTATCAACTTCATTATTCTTGTCTGCATCCCCTCCCCCTTAATTCCTAGCATCTTTAATAGGTCGTAGAGGGATAATGTCGCATGTCCTCTGGCACTAACCACCACAGAAAACACTCTAATGTGGAATCCCTGCCATCTCAGCTCAGTGGCGAGATCCATATATATCTCTAGTTTAAATATATGATGTTCCTCATCATGGATTAGAATGGCACTGGGAGCTCTCTTAAGATGACCTGGGTCATATCTGACGTGTATAGTGTAATGTCCAGACGCATTTTAGATATCTTGATGCACTCTGGGTATTTCCCTCGCCCTGTAAGATCAACAGCCGTCTCCCAGTCATTCGCTATGTCCAGCATCTTTGAGTCGTTCCAGTTGTTTTGCTTGGGGCGTGCGGCATGTCCAGCTCTAAAAAAAAATAGGTGTTTGTTGTAGCTGGTCGAGTTTAAGTGTTGGCCTTCATCCACGCTACATCCACGGTGGCAGCCAGTTCATGCAGCACTTTGTTGTGTCGCCACGAGTACCGCCCTTGACTTAGAGCTGTCTTGCATGAGAAAAGAACATGCTCCATCGTCTGTCTTCCAATGCAAAGTGGACATCGATTGTTATCTGTCTTCCCCCACTTCACAAGGTTGCATGCTGAGGGTAGAAGGTCGTACATCGATCTGACTATGTAGATGAGCCGCAGCGGTGCCATATGCCACATGTCATTCCATGTTAGTGCCCTCTGCAAGGCCACATCCCATGTGGTCCATCGGCATTGCTGCACCTGTTGTGATACCTTTTGCACACGTTTGTTATCATCGACATCTCTGATATCCTGGACTACCATGTCCATACGTTGTTAATTGTATGTCTTTGACCACCATTGGATGTCTCCGTGACCAAATCCACGCGTCTGTTGGTCGGCATATAGCTCATCACTTACTTCAGCTGGAGACTTTCACGTGTTTCGTTTACTGGTGTACACGCCTGACATTTCCTACCGATGTTAAATGTGTGTTCCAATGTTAGGACTGCTTCGTCTGACCAGTTATGTAGCATAACTGCCAGTCTGGCATTGCTGACTTTATATTCCTCTAGGACTGACTTGAATTGGAGGGCCAGCTTAGATTTCTTACAGTGCAGCGCAACCTCTGTCAGCCTTGGTGGTACACCCAGCTATTTTCGCGTGTTCTTGCTTTCCATCGCTCCCACCGTACTTGAGCTGATCTCGTATATCAGAAGAGGCCATAGCAGTTTTGGGTATCAGTATGAACTGGAGGCACCCGATTTTGATCTTTCCTAAAAGCCTGCACCGGTCAATGACCTGTACTCTTGCTCTGCCATCGCTCTTACTCTCTCACCTGCTTTCGTGTCTTTCAATAAGGTGCCATACACCCTACCTATACTCCTTATTCGCTCCTCTCGGACGGTAGGGATCATCTGGTTCGCTACCCTGAATGCGACTTCCCTGGTCTTCCCTCGTATGATGGTGAGGCTTCGAGACTTCCTCGGTTTGAAACTCATCCGGCACCACACGATAAGCTCGTCTAGGCGTTCAAGCATCCTTCGAGCGTGGCTCTCTTCTGACGCTAAAACCGTGGTGTCATCCATGAATGCTTTATGTGGTGGCATGTGGTACATCTTGAAAGTCTGGTCCTTTTGCAACTCCGCCTGCTGCTTTCAATATTATCTGCATCGCCATCACGAAGAGTATGGGCGAAATTGTACAGCCCATCGCAATGCCGACTTGCAATTCTATCCAGTCGGTCGTTTATTCCTTCATGGAGAAACGCACAGTGAAGCCGGTAAAATACAGTCTGAGCATGACGATCACACTCTGGGGTACCTGGTACATTTGGAGAGCCTGCCAAATCTTCTGTGATGGTCGGATCCATATGGTTTGGCAACATCCAACCATACGACGTCTAGATCTCGCTTCTCGGTCTTTGCTCTCTGTATCGCCTCCCATACCATTGTCATGTGCTCCAAGTATCCGGGGACACCAAAGACTCCTCTCTTCTGTATGGCAGTACCTAAATACCCGTTCTCCATGAGGTACGATATGAGTCTCTTTGTCCATTGTAAATAAAAATAGTTTCCCTTTCACATTGACTAGGGAGATTGGTCTCAAATGCGTAATTTCATTTGAGTTCTGATCTTTTCAAATGTACACTCTACTGGCCTACTACCACTCCTGGTTTACAATCGGCCTTTTCCATGCACTCCTGAGCAGCCAGTGTAATCGTTCAGAACCTCTGGGCATCTTTTGTAAACTAGGTACGGAAAGTCTTTTGGACCTGAGGTTGAGTTGTTACTGGGTGTGTGAAATAAAGTTGCACTTCTTGTAACATCCGAGGCCTATCGTTGAATGGGGTGCCAAGTTCGCTCGGACACATCAGACCTGTTATAGATTTTAGCGGTTCGTCTTTCTGGCTATCAGAGTAGGTCTGTCTTAGATGTTTATCCAGCTCTTCCTTGCTGACTTTTAATGTTCCTGATCTTGATGGTTTGAACAGCTTCTTCGCAAACTTGAACGGATCCTTGAAGAACTTTTCTCTGATCCTCTTGGTTGCTTTCCTTTTCTGATATAGCCTTTCTGCTCTACCCAGTGTCTTATGTTTGGATTTTACATGCTGCCACACCTGATATAATGCTTCCTTCTCTGCTTCCGTAGCTCTCTTGAATTGTTTCCTGGCATGATTTGTTTGCCTGCTGATCTCTTCTGTTTCTTTTTGTTTTTCTGCGAATTTCTGCTCGTCCTCACTTCCTTCGTACCTAATTCCTTGACGCAAATAATAATATATTACTTCGCCAATGCTTTCAATCTTCTGAGAAAAGTTCAGCTGTTTATGATGGTGGTCTATGGCTTTTGCCAGAACCTTGTCTAACCTCTCCCAGAATACTGTGTTGCAGGCGGGAGGAAACTTGATCTTCTCTCTCTCTTCCCGTCCATGAGGTGAGTGAATTCATCATGGGACAGCTCGACTTGAATATTCTCAGTTCTGTGGATTGACTCCTGACTGAGATCTTTTGAAGTCTTATCTGTCGGGAAAGTGCGCTGTTGAACTACTGATCCTGTACTCCCACACCTCATCTTCGTTCTGTGTATTTTCATGCCCTTCAGTGTTGAGCGCGTGGCCGTGCGGCTAAAACCACTGTTCCGCTGGCTGAAAAGCCGACGTTCGGTATTCGAAGCCCGTGGTAGACAGAAAGGATTTTTTCTTTCGGGGGTGAAATAAAAATTCTGAGTCTCACACGTCGTGGTGACTGCTTGACCAAGCGGCCTTTATTTCCCTGGTTCTATCGTTGCCCCCGTCATACACCAGCAATGTTATTATGTGACGTAAAGATAGTTTTTTTCAATAGTTTTTTAAGATAGTTTCTGTGTTGAGAATTTAATTCCACAGCTCTGTTGGTGTTGCAGCCGTTGTTGAGGGATCGAAATCCGGTGGTCGGTTCTGGTCGCTCCGTAAAAACGCTTGTAATTCATCAATCTTCCCCCCTGCCCAACCCCTTTCGATGAATTTTTTTTTGGGGGGGGGGGGAGAGGGGACATTTATTCAGTGTCGTTTATATAGGCAATAGGTCAGCAGATGACGGGGTCCAGTCAGCCGTTTGGTCCTAGTCTTGCCCCAGTGTCATATGGCTTTTCAGATGTCCGTAGATCATTGTTCTGACTGTCAATGGACTAACCATGTACCAGTAATAGGAAACTCCTTATACAGAGCTTCGCAGCAGGAGGCAATCTGATCATTAAAAGAAGATCCTCGTCGAGCAAGTGTTTCGGCCCTTTAGCTTCTTGAGTTTATCAAATTAAAAGAGAAACAAGCAAAAATCTGATTCATCAACAAACCCACTCGACATAACAGCTTTAAATCAAAAAGATATTAAAGATACCTATACAATACAAGTAAAGAACACATACCAGAAGCTGCTAGAGGAAGGAATTGAACAATACAGAAGAGAAAATCCTGATGAAAAAGTAACAACCAAATGGCAATGCATAAAGAAAAGCATACAAAAAGCCTGCGACACCTTACCCAAAAGAGAAAAGAACAAAAAACAAAAATGGATAACTAACACCATCTTAGAAAAAATGGAAGAAAGGAGACAAGCGAAGAACACTGCCCAATACAATAAAATAGATAATGAGATACGGAAAATGTGCAAAAAGGCAAAAGAAGACTGGCTCAGCCAAAAATGTAGAGAAATAGAAACTATGGAAAGCAAACAAGACCTAAGAGGAATGCACACAGAAATAAAGAGAATGACTAATAAAAATAAAAAAGCCACAGAAGGTGGATGCATTGCAGACAAAAAAGGAAAAATGCTAACAGACAATAAGGATATCATAGATAGATGGCAGGAATATATAACAGAACTATTTCATGATCAAAGGGACAAGAAACCAGTTATAAAATGTACATCAGGCTATAAAATCTTAAAATCTGAGGTGGAAAAAGCTATAAAAACAATGAAAAGGGGAAAAGCAGCAGGACCTGAAAGCATACAGATAGAGATGATACAGGCACTTGAAGATTTTGGCATTGAAGTGATTACAGACATATGCAACGACATATACCACACAGGATACATACCAAATGAACTAAAAACATCAACTTTCATTGCATTGCCTAAAAAGAATGGTGCAGTTGAATGCAGTGACTTTAGAACAATAAGCCTAATGAGCCATATTACAAAAATCTTGCTAAAAGTTATACAAGGAATGATTCAGAATAAAATCAATACTGAATTAGATGAGCAGCAATTTGGATTTAGGAAAAATAGCGGGACAAAAGAAGCCATATTCTGCATGAGAACATTAATCGAAAAATACACAGAAGTAAACAAACCAATATATGCCTGCTTCATAGACTACACCAAAGCTTTTGATAGAGTACACCACAAACAACTTATAGAATGCCTAAAAGAGATACATCTAGATGACATGGATATACGACTAATATGCAATCTATACTGGGAGCAAACAGCAATAATAAAATATAACAAAGAGTTCTCTACACCCATTGATATAAAAAGAGGAGTAAGACAAGGATGCATCCTATCACCAAGCTTGTTCAATCTATACACTGAGCAAATCTTTAAAAACATCATAGAGATGCCAGGCCTACAAATTAATGGAAAGATAATCAATAACCTAAGATATGCTGACGATACTGTACTACTAGCAGAAAATCCTAAAGACCTACAACAATTACTTAATGAAATAAACACGACAAGCAAAAAATATGGACTAGATATGAATATCAAAAAGACTAAAACTATGATCATAAACAAAGAAAATACTCAAAACCCACAAGTGGATATCAAAATTGAAGGAATAGACCTTGAGACAGCTCAGAACTATAACTACCTTGGACATACTATAACCAGTGATGGAAAATGTACAACTGAAATAAACAAAAGAATAGGAATGGCAAAAAGTAATTTTAATGTCATGAAGGACATACTAACATCAAAACAAATAACACCAGAGCTAAAACTAAGAATAGCAAAATGTTACATCTTCTCAATATTCCTATATGGTGCTGAAACATGGACATTAGACAAGAAAACAGAACAGAGAATTGAAGCCTTTGAAATGTGGATATATAGAAGAATAGGTAGAATTGGATGGAAGGAAAAGAAAACAAATGACAAAGTCTTAAAACAACTAAAAATGAAAAGAGAACTTCTGAACACAATTAGAACAAGACAAATGCGATTCTTAGGCCATGTTAAAAGACACAACAGCCTACTGAAAGTGATCCTGGAGGGGAAAATACAAGGTAAAAGAGGCAGAGGCAGACCAAGATTAACATGGACGAGTAACATCAAAAGATGGACAAATCAACCGATGACAACCTGCACCATCAAAGCAAGAGATAGAGCAAAATGGCGCTCCATGGTAGCCAACCTTCGTTGCGGAGACGGCACTCAATGATGATGATGAGCTTCTTGACACTCTAAGGGAGGTAGACCCGCCTGGCTCATGGCTGATATGCGTCATTTTAATTCTGCATTGCCTCTAATCCTTACACAATATGTTCGGCACAAGATAACTACACTTACTCTACGCAACACTTCTGTTCGAATAGTCTTAACTTACCTGTCTTGTCTTTAACCCAGCAAATTCATGTCTTCTTTAGGCGTATAAAGTGGCTACTAATTGCAACGTTTTTTTATAGTCTCGCGTACATGCTGGAATGGAAAGTGGTAATAGATGATAGGGAAAGGTCGGCCTGGGAACCTCTTGCAATCTCCCGGTGTGGCAAACCTACGGTCGATGATGTAATTTGTAATAACTGATTGTCGCCTCGTCCAGGATTAAACTCTCACTCCGCTGTAGACTTACGTGGGAGTCATGACATTATTATATGGGGATGCGAATACCTATATATTGATGCAATAACAATACGATACGGAGAAGTTGACGAGTGTGTTAGGATGTAATCGCAATACGATATGTGAAAGGAAGAGCGTTATGTTATGATGTAATCACACTACGATATGGGAGAAGTGGAGCACTATACTTTAATGAAACCACACTTCTATATGTCAGAAGTGGAGCACTATATTTTAATGTAACCACACTACGATATGGGAGAAGTGGACAAATCTGTTTCGATGTTAATTACAATACGGCAGTTAAGTCAACCACAATATTTTGATGTAAGCATTGTTTGATATGGGAGAAGTAGATAACTATATTTTGATGTAATCACGCTGCGATATCTAGTAGAAAACCAGTATATTTGATGTAATCATACTACGATATAGAAAAGTTGCACACTATATGCACTGATACTACGATATGGAGAACTTGACCAATATATTTTGAGGTTACCACACTACAATATGGGAAGTGTAACACTATATTTTGATGCAATCACACTACAACATGAGAGAAATGGATTACTACATTTTGATAGAATCGCACAACGATATAGCGATAAGGACCACTATATTTTGATGTAATCACACAACAATATTGTAATTGGCTACTATACGTTGATATAATCGCACTACGATGTGGAAAAAGTGAATCACTATATTTTGATGTGATCACTATGTCACACTACGACACGTTAGAAGTAGACCATTATTTTTTAATGCGATAACACTGCGATATAGGAGAAGTAACAGTAAAAAAAAGTAAAGAGCCACGTCACGCCAAGTGGCGTATATGGAATATTGTGTTAGTGACCATACATTTTACAAACTTTCAGCAGATGATTTTTGGGGTAATGTGGTCGGTATTACGCCCGTGCCAAGTACCCATTTAAGGCTGGGTGAACCCGGAAGCCGTCGTGTGGGATCGAACCCTACCTCTTGTCATTTGCAGTGCAGTATACTAACCACTGAGCTATCGCGGCTCCCATATAATTTAATGTAATTACACTACGATATGGGGGAAGTGGACCACTATACTTTAGTTCATTCACAATTCATTACGGGAGAAGTGTACCATTATAGTGTGATGTAATCACATAACGACATGGAGAAGAAGACCGTTATATTTTGATATAATTACATAACGTTATAGAAAAAAGAGGACCACAACAGTCTGCTTCAATTACACTACAGTAGTATATAATGCTGTTAATGCCCCCAATTTATTGCGTTTTTCTGCGTTAAATGCCCTGTTATTTTCCTATATAAAAAGTATACACGCAGGTGCGTTTTGTTAAGTGCCCTGTGTTTTTGTCTATATAAAAAGTATACATGCAGGTGCGTTTTGTTAGGTGCCCTGTGTTTTTGTCTATATAAAAAGTATACACGCAGTTGCGTTTTGTTAAATGTCCTGTTTTTGTGTGTGTCTATATAGAAAGTATACACCCAGCTGCGTTTTTCCTATATAAAAACTATACACGCAGCAAGACGGATCGACCAACACCGAGAGACCTCGATACCCTGTTTTTTGTCTATATAGAAAGTATACACGCAGCAAGACGGATCGACCAAGACAGCGAGACCTCGGTGAGAATAGGTGACCTCGTGATGCGCACTGCCTCACGATATGTGTGTGTGTGTAAATAAATAGTGTGTTGTGATGATTTGAAAAGGGAGAAAATCAGGTGCTAGCTCTCGCTTGCTCATCAGTAATAGTGGTTCGCTAGCTCTCTCTCTCTCTCTCTCTCTCTCTCTCTCTCTCTCGCTATCTCTCTCTCCCTCTCCATCGCTGTCTCTTTTGCTCTCGATCATTCTCTCTCGTTCTCTCTCCAATTCCGTCTCTGTCTCTCTCGTTATCTCTCTCCCTCTCCGTCTCTGTCTCTCTCGTTATCTCTCTCTGTCTCTCGCTATCTCTCTCCCTCTCCATGGCTCTCGCTCGCTCCCTCTCCAGCTCTGTCTCTTTCGCTCTCGCTATCTCTCTCTCTCTCTCTCGCTATCTCTCTCTCGATATCTCTCTCCCTCTCCAAAGCTGTCTCTCTCTCCCTCACCATCTCTGTCTCTCTCTCTCGCTATCTCTCCCTCTCCATCGTGTTCTCTCTCTCTCCCTCTTCATCTTTCTCACCTATCCTCTCTTAGACGCCTAACCTATCAGGCCACCCTCCCTCCTCTCCCGTTATCTCTCCCACATTGTTCCGCCTTCCCGTATATTTTTAGTGTCCCTCCTATTGTAACACTTGATTATTCTCACCCTTTATGTCTAGCACCTCGCCTTCCTTCTCCTAGGCTTCTCTGTATCTCTCTCTCTCTCACTCTCTCTCTCTCGCTCTCTCGCTCTTCTAACCCCTACTATACTTCTTTCCTACCATTCGTACTTTATACACATCACCATTAATACAACCGAAATTCATTTAATGATAACCTACCACATCGTTATGAGATAAGAGAAAAACAGAAAAGAAAAAAATTCAACTTACACCGTAAAATATTCCCCTACAACACAGACCGGTAGACTGAACAGTACTATGAAAATAAACTTCCGTGAATCAATCGCGCTTATAACAAGAAGTTTCACATGCGACTAGTTTAAATATAATCTGGTAAATAAAAGTTGGACGACACTATTCCACTCTCGACTAACATCTAGGCTAACCAATCAGAGAAGAGGATTTCTATCGGACACCCATCAACGAAATAACTGACCTTTAGATTAACCAATCAGAGAAGAGGATTTCTATCGGACACCCACCAACGAAATGACTGGCCTCTGGATTAACTAATCAGAGAAGAGGACTACTTTTATCGTGATAACTGACCTCATTTTCCACTTGAAGTGCTGTCGAGTCTGACGCATGGGTTACTTTAAAGCGATTCGGTCCTGATAAAATCCACCTGTCGGGTCATTGGTGGGGGAAATAATACAGGTGGTGGGTTACTTGAACGCGCTTTGACCCCTGATGCAATACCAGAGGAGTTCCATGACAGTCATAAATAGTTGGACACAACGAGCAGGAAGTTATATTCAAGGTCAAAAAGTTCGGCCAAATCACACAAGTTTACCCACAGAACACGAAAATAAATGCTCATATTTAAAAAGTCAACCTGAAAACCATACAAATCTACTCACATACTCATAAAAGTTAGACACATCGAACAGATAGTAACTTCCAAACTCCAAAAAGTTAGACCAAATCGTAAAAATATTACCACCAGATCACAAAAATTTAGGCTCATAAGCAAAAAGTCGATCTCAAAACCTTACAAATCTACTCCCATACTCATACTAGTTAGACACATCGAACAGATAGTTACATTCAAAGTCCCAAATAGTTAGGCCAAATCGCAAACATTTTACCCCCAGAACACAAAAATTTAGGCTCATACTCAAAAGTCGACCTCAAAACCATAAAAATCTACTCACATAGTCATACTAGTTAGACACAACGAACAGATAGTTACATCCAAAGTCCAAATAGTTAGGCCAAATCGCAAACATTTTACCCCCAGAACACAAAAAATTTAGGCTCATACTCAAAAAGTCGACCTCAAAACCATAAAAATCTACTCACATAGTCATACTAGTTACACAACGAACCAATCGTTATTTCTAAAGTCCAAAATGTTGGACCAAATCACTAAGATTTTACCACCATAACACAAAAATGTAGGCTCATATTCAAAAAGTCGACCTAAAAATCCCAAAAAGCTACTCACATAGTCGTAATAGTTAGACACAACGAGTAGAAAGTTATATTCTAGGTCCAAAAAGTTTTACTTATATTAAAAAGACTTAAGTCTTATATTTAAAAAGTCGACCTCTAAACCATAAAAAAAATCTACTCCCATACTCATACTATTTAGACACAACGAGCAGATAGTTATATTCAAAGTCCAAAAAACTTTATTTTAGACATCCCCATAGCAAAAATGTACTTATTAATCACTTTTGAAATTGTTACCCCCTGACCATTTTTGAGGGTTACGCCCATGGAATCGATAAAAATTGTAATTTAAAATCTACTCACATAGTCATACTAATTTGACACAACGAACAGATAGTTACATCCAAAGTCCCAAAAAGAGTGGCCAAATCACTAACATTTTACCTCCAGAACACAACAATTTAGGCTCAGACTAAAAAAGTCGACCTAAAAATCCCAAAAAAGCTACTCACATAGTCATAATAGTTAGACACAACGAGTAGAAATTTATATTCAAGGTCCAAAAAACGTTATTTTAGACATCCCCATTGCAAAAATTTACATAAAAAACCACTTTGAGGATTTTACCCCCTTGGCATTTTTGAGGGTTACGCCCATGAAATCGGTAAAAATCGTAAATTTTCACGCTGGGCATACCCCCAAACTTTATTTTAGACATCCCCATTGCACAAATTTACATAAAAAACCACTTTGAGGATTTTACCCCCTTAGCATTTTTGAGGGTTACGCCCATAAAATCGGTAAAAATCGTAAATTTTCACGCTAGGCATACCCCCAAACTTTATTTTCGACATCCCCATTGCAAAAATTTACATAAAAAACCACTTATAGGATTTTACCCTCTTAGCATTTTTGAGGGTTACGCCCCTGAAATCGATAAAAATCGTAAATTTAGCACGTAGGCTTACTTAAAACTTTATTTTAGACATCCCCATACCAAAAATTTACTTAAAAATCACTTTTGAAATTGTAACCCCCCTTACCATTTTTGAGGGTTACGCCCCTGAAATCGATAAAAATCGTAAATTTAGCACGTAGGCTTACTTAAAACTTTATTTTAGACATCCCCATAAAAAAATTTACTTAAAAATCACTATTGAAATTGAAACCCCTATTACCATTTTTGAGGGTTACGCCCCTGAAATCGATAAAAAATTGAAATATAACCTCAAGGCATACCTCCCACATAATATTTGACACCCCTACATATCAAATTCCAACAAAAAAACAACAAAAAGCTAGTAGTAGGTGTTGCGGTGAATATACCCTAACATACTACTTCTCGTACGGTACTACTAGCTTTTTGTTGTTTTTTTGTTGGAATTTGATATGTAGGGGTGTCAAATATTATGTGAGAGGTATGCCTTGAGGTTATATTTCAATTTTTTATCGATTTCAGGGGCGTAACCCTAAAAAATGGTAAGGGGGGTTACAATTTCAAAAGTGATTTTAAAGTAAATTGTTGGTATGGGGATGTCTAAAATAAAGTTTTAAGTAAGCCTACGTGCTAAATTTACGATTTTTATCGATTTCAGGGGCGTAACCCTCAAAAATGGTAAGGGGGGTTACAATTTCAAAAGTGATTTTTAAGTAAATTTTTGGTATGGGGATGTCTAAAATAAAGTTTTAAGTAAGCCTATGTGCTAAATTTACGATTTTTATCGATTTCAGGGGCGTAACCCTCAAAACTGCTAAGGGGGTAAAATCCTAAAAGTGGTTTTTTATGTAAATTTTTGCAATGGGGATGTCTAAAATAAAGTTTGGGGGTATGCCCAGCGTGAAAATTTACGATTTTTACCGATTGTATGGGCGTGAACACAAAAAATGCTAAGGGGGTAAAATCCTAAAAGTGGTTTTTTATGTAAATTTTTGCAATGGGGATGTCTAAAATAAAGTTTGGGGGTATGCCTAGCGTGAAAATTTACGATTTTTACCGATTTCATGGGCGTTACCCTCAAAAATGCTAAGGGGGTAAAATCCTCAAAGTGGTTTTTTATGTAAATTTTTGCAATGGGGATGTCTAAAATAACGTTTTTTGGACCTTGAATATAAATTTCTACTCGTTGTGTCTAACTATTATGACTATGTGAGTAGCTTTTTTGGGATTTTTAGGTCGACTTTTTTAGTCTGAGCCTAAATTTTTGTGTTCTGGAGGTAAAATGTTAGTGATTTGGCCACTCTTTTTGGGACTTTGAATGTAACTATCTGTTCGTTGTGTCTAACTAGTATGACTATGTGAGTAGATTTTAAATTACAATTTTTATCGATTCCATGGGCGTAACCCTCAAAAATGGTCAGGGGTAACAATTTCAAAAGTGATTAATAAGTACATTTTTGCTATGGGGATGTCTAAAATAAAGTTTTTTGGACTTTGAATATAACTATCTGCTCGTTGTGTCTAAATAGTATGAGTATGGGAGTAGATTTTTTTTATGGTTTAGAGGTCGACTTTTTAAATATAAGACTTAAGTCTTTTTAATATAAGTAAAACTTTTTGGACCTAGAATATAACTTTCTACTCGTTGTGTCTAACTATTACGACTATGTGAGTAGCTTTTTGGGATTTTTAGGTCGACTTTTTGAATATGAGCCTACATTTTTGTGTTATGGTGGTAAAATCTTAGTGATTTGGTCCAATATTTTGGACTTTAGAAATAACGATTGGTTCGTTGTGTAACTAGTATGACTATGTGAGTAGATTTTTATGGTTTTGAGGTCGACTTTTTGAGTATGAGCCTAAATTTTTTGTGTTCTGGGGATAAAATGTTTGCGATTTGGCCTAACTACTTGGGACTTTGGATGTAACTATCTGTTCGTTGTGTCTAACTAGTATGAGTATGGGAGTAGATTTGTAGGGTTTTGAGATCGACTTTTTGCTTATGAGCCTAAATTTTTGTGATCTGGTGGTAATATTTTTACGATTTGGTCTAACTTTTTGGAGTTTGGAAGTAACTATCTGTTCGATGTGTCTAACTGTTATGAGTATGTGAGTAGATTTGTATGGTTTTCAGGTCGACTTTTTAAATATGAGTCTTTATTTTCGTGTTCTGTGGGTAAACTTGTGTGATTTGGCCTAACTTTTTGGACCTTGAATATAACTTCCTGCTCGTTGTGTCCAACTATTTATGACTGTCATGGAACTCCTCTGGTATTGCATCAGGGGTCAAAGCGCGTTCAAGTAACCCACCACCTGTATTATTTCCCCCACCAATGACCCGACAGGTGGATTTTATCAGGACCGAATCGCTTTAAAGTAACCCATGCGTCAGACTCGACAGCACTTCAAGTGGAAAATGAGGTCAGTTATCACGATAAAAGTAGTCCTCTTCTCTGATTAGTTAATCCAGAGGCCAGTCATTTCGTTGGTGGGTGTCCGATAGAAATCCTCTTCTCTGATTGGTTAATCTAAAGGTCAGTTATTTCGTTGATGGGTGTCCGATAGAAATCCTCTTCTCTGATTGGTTAGCCTAGATGTTAGTCGAGAGTGGAATAGTGTCGTCCAACTTTTATTTACCAGATTATATTTAAACTAGTCGCATGTGAAACTTCTTGTTATAAGCGCGATTGATTCACGGAAGTTTATTTTCATAGTACTGTTCAGTCTACCGGTCTGTGTTGTAGTGGAATATTTTACGGTGTAAGTTGAATTTTTTTCTTTTCTGTTTTTCTCTTATCTCATAACGATGTGGTAGGTTATCATTAAAGGAATTTCGGTTGTATTAATGGTGATGTGTATAAAGTACGAATGGTAGGAAAGAAGTCTAGTAGGGGTTAGAAGAGCGAGAGAGCGAGAGAGAGATACAGAGAAGTCTAGGAGAAGGAAGGCGAGGTGCTAGACATAAAGGGTGAGAATAATCAAGTGTTACAATAGGAGGGACACTAAAAATATACGGGAAGGCGGAACAATGTGGGAGAGATAACGGGAGAGGAGGGAGGGTGGCCTGATAGGTTAGGCGTCTAAGAGAGGATAGATGAGAAAGATGAAGAGGGAGAGAGAGAACACGATGGAGAGGGAGAGATAGCGAGAGAGAGAGACAGAGATGGTGAGGGAGAGAGAGACAGCTTTGGAGAGGGAGAGAGATATCGAGAGAGAGATAGCGAGAGCGAAAGAGACAGAGCTGGAGAGGGAGCGAGCGAGAGCCATGGAGAGGGAGAGAGATAGCGAGAGACAGAGACGGAGAGGGAGAGAGATAACGAAAGAGTCAGAGATGGAGAGAGAGAGCGATGGAGACAGAGAGAGATAACGAGAGAGACAGAGACGGAGAGGGAGAGAGATAACGAGAGAGACAGAGACGGAATTGGAGAGAGAACGAGAGAGAATGATCGAGAGCAAAAGAGACAGCGATGGAGAGGGAGAGAGACTGATAGCGAGAGAGAGAGAGAGAGAGAGAGCTAGCAAACCACTATTACTGATGAGCAAGCGAGAGCTAGCACCTGATTTTCTCCCTTTTCAAATCATCACAACACACTATTTATTTACACACACACATATCGTGAGGCAGTGCGCAACACGAGGTCACCTATGCTCACCGAGGTCTCGCTGTCTTGGTCGATCCGTCTTGCTGCGTGTATACTTTCTATATAGACAAAAAACAGGGTATCGAGGTCTCTCGGTGTTGGTCGATCCGTCTTGCTGCGTGTATAGTTTTTATATAGGAAAAACGCAGCTGGGTGTATACTTTCTATATAGACACACACAAAAACAGGACATTTAACAAAACGCAACTGCGTGTATACTTTTTATATAGACAAAAACACAGGGCACTTAACAAAACGCACCTGCGTGTATACTTTTTATATAGACAAAAACACAGGGCACTTAACAAAACGCACCTGCGTGTATACTTTTTATATAGGAAAATAACAGGGCATTTAACGCAGAAAAACGAAGAAATGGGGGCATTAACAGCATTATATACTACTTACTACGTTACGGGTCAAGTGGGCTACTATAATGTGATGTAATGTATAGTTTGATATAATCACAATAGGGTATAGGGAAGTGGACCACTATATTATGATGTATTCACACTTCGATATGGGAAGCAGATCACAGTATTCAGTTTTAATCACACTGCGATATGGGTAATTGGGCCACTATATTTTGATGGAGTCAATCTTCAATACGATGTAAACTAAGCACTATATTTTGATGCATTCACACTAATTTATGGGTAAAGTGTAGCATTATATTTTCATGCAATGTATAGGGAATATGGTGTTAGTGACCATAAACTTTACAGACCTTCAGCGCATGATTTTTTGGGGTAATGTGGTCGGTATTACGCCCGTACCGCTTTACTTCCCCAGATAAAAATCCGGTACCCATTTCAGACTGGGTGAACCCGGAAGCCGTCGGTTGGGATCGAACCCTACCCCTTGTCCTTTGTAGTCCAGTTCACTAACCACTGAGCTATCGCGGCTCCCATTTTGATGTAATGACACTGCCATATTATGAAAGTGTACCAATATTATGATGTAATCACACAACGAAAGTGTTTAAATATATTTTTATGTACTCACACTAGGTTACTTGAGAAGTGGACCACTATAGTTTTGATGTAAGGAAACTACTATATGGAAAGGGACCACTATAATTTGATGCAATCTCTAAAAAAAGGGAAGTGGGATATTATATTTTAATGTAATTACACCATGATATGATGAAGTGGACAATTATATTTTAATGTACTCACACTACGCTATGGGAAAAGCCCCATATTTTTCTAAGCAATAACACTACTATATGTGGAAATGGACCACTATATTTTGAAGTAATCACACTACGATATGGGAAGGGCACCGCTATATTTTTATGTATTTACACTACGCATTGGGAAAAGCCCCATTTTTTCTAAGCAATAACACTACGATATGAGAGGGGCGCCACTATATTTTTATGTAATCACACTACGATATAGGAAGTGCATCACTATATCTTTTGTAATCACACTACGATATAGGAAGTGCATCACTATATTTTTTGTAATCACACTACGATATAAGAAGTGCATCACTATATTTTTATGTAATCTTTTTGGTTATGGTTATTTGGTTATGGAAGGCCCCGGTATCACTGCAAACGAATTAAAATCCATAATTGCTCAACCGTCCGTGCCAGTGGAATCATCCGAATTACTAACTCATCTCCAAAACAAAGAAAAGTAGCTGTTGTCCCCATCATAGCAGTCTCAGCACACGCCAAAAGCCATAAGGCGAAACTACACAGAAAGTGAACACAGCCAACTGTTCCCTGTCATACGATATCAGCATTCATCGTAAACCATTGGAATATTGAAACATGATCAACACGGATGATACACACAGCTCACGGTGTGCACAGAGCACTTAACTCAGTAGTTCCTGCAGCACTACGATATAGGAAATGCACTACTATATTTTTATGTAATCACACTACGATATAGGAAGTGCAACATTACATTTTTAAGTATAACACTAGGATGTGGTGAACCGGACGACTATATTTTGATGTAATCACACTACGATATCGTGGAAGTGGGCCTCTATATTCTGATGTAATCAGATTACGATACGTGGGAAGTGGACCTCTATATTCTAATGTAATAACACTGCTATTTGGAAGAAATGGACCTATATATTTTGATGTAATTACCCTAAGATACGGGAATGGGACTAACATAGTATGGTGTAATCAAACTACGGTATGGAAAGGTTGTTCACTATATTTTTGATATAATCACACTACGATAAGAGTAAAGTGGATATTGTGATGTGATCACACTACGATAAGAGTAAAGTGGATATTGTGATGTAATCACACTACGATAAGAGTAAAGTGGATAGTGTGATGTAATCACACTACGATAAGAGTAAAGTGGATAGTGTGATGTAATCACACTACGATAAGAGTAAAGTGGATAGTGTGATGTAATCACACTACGATAAGAGTAAAGTGGATAGTATGATGTAATCACACTACGATAAGAGTAAAGTGGATAGTGTGATGTAATGACACTACGATACGAGTAAAGTGGATATTGTGATGTAATCACACAACGATAATAGTAAAGATGATATTATGATGTAATCACACTACGATAAGAGTAAAGTGAATATTGTGATGTAATCACACTACGATGTTAGGAAAAGGGCCATTATATATGATGTGAAAAACATACATATGTAATCAAGCTACTATATAGGAAAAGCATCACTATGTTTTGAAGTAATCATACTACGATATGGCGAAGTGGATCACAATGTTTTGATGTAACAATATTCGACACGGTAGAACTTGACCAATATAGTGTGGTGTAATCATACTACGATGTGGGGAAGCTCACCAGTAAATTCTGATGTAATCACATTACGATATGGGCATGTGTTATAGGGCATATACATTCTATATAGTGATGCAATCAAACAACAAAAATAGAGAAAGTAGACCACTAAAAGTATATCGTATCACACTTCGATGTGGGCAGGTGGACGGACCATTATACTTTGGACAATCACACTATACTATAAGAAAGTAGAAAATAATAATTTGTTTATATATCTAAAAAATAATGAAATGGATTACAATAGTTTTATGTTAATGTAATCACACTGCGATATGGAATAAGTTTGCCTCTATGTTTTGATGTAATCACACTGCGATATAGGAAAGTTGACCACTATATATTGATGTAATTACACTACGATATGTGAAGAGCACCACTATGTTTTGATGTAATCACACTACGATATGGGAAGAGCACCACTATGTTTTGATGTAATCACACTACGATATGGGAAGAGCACCACTATGTTTTGATATAATCATACCACGATATGTAATAGTGAGCTTCTATATTTGAATGTAATTACACAACGATACGGGAAGTGGACCACTATGATGTGATCACTTTGCGATATGGGTAATTGCGCCACTATATTTTGGTGGACATGTTGTTAAAGCCATTTTCTCGTCATTGCTGTCACAACAAGGAGAGTTAAGGAAAGGTACCAATTCTGTCCTACAATAGTAGTAATAATTCGCCTACAAATTAATAGAAAGTAATCAATAACTTAAGATATGCTGACGATACTGTACTACTAGTAGAAAATCCTAATGATCTACAACAATGACTTAATGAAATAAACATGACAAGCAAAAAATATGGACTAGATATGAATATCAAAAAGACTAAAACTATACATATATATAAATTTGTTTATTATGATCATAAAAAAAGAAAATACTCAAAACCCACAAGTGGATATCAAAATTGAAGGAATAGACATGGAGACAGTTTAGAACTACAACTACATTGGGCATACTATTACTAGTGTTGGAAAATCTAAAACTGAAATAAAGAAAAGAATAGGAATGGCAAAAAGTAATGTTAATGTCATGAAGAATATACTAACATCAAAACAAATAACACCAGGGCTAAAACTAAGAATAGCAAAATGTTATGTCTTCTCAATATTCCTATATGGTGCAGAAACATGGACATTAGACAAGAAAGCAGAACAGAGAATTGAAGCCTTTGGAATGTGGATATATAGAAGAATAGGTAGAATTGGATGGAAGGATAAGAAAACAAACGATGATGTCTTAAAACAAAAAAAAATGAAAAGAGAACTACTAAGCACAATTCAAACAAATCAAATGCAATTTTTGGGCCATATTAAAAGACACAACAGCCAACTAAAAGTAACCTTGGAGGGGAAAATACAAGGTAAAATAGGCAGACCAAGACTAACATGGACGAGTAACATCAAAAGATGGGCAAACCAGCCTATGACAACCTGCACCATCAAAACAAGAGACAGAGCAGAATGGCGCTCCATGGTAGACAACCTTCGTTGCAGCGATGACACTCGATGATGATGATGAACCAATTCAGTCGACGTGAGAATAAATAATCAGTTTATATATATATATTTTTTTAACATTTAAACACGATTTGTGGATGCGAATAGTTGTAAACTGTACTTTTGTTCTTCTTAACACTACAACATGTCTATATGTGATATATGACAAGATAGATGGGAATATAAATGACATGATACTGATGGGTTGATGCTAGTGTTTTGGTTTTCTGACACACAAACAAAACTCACCAATAGACACATAGACTGTACATACATCTGGTGTTATTGGTCCTTCAATTGTAAAATGTGCCATGTAAATGTAATTGTCACAGGTAACGTCCACGTAATTGTTTTCAGGAAAATGCCGCTCCTGTGAACATTGCGTGACTCCATTCATTAGTGTTTTAAAGGGACGTTTAGTTGCTGAAACAAAACGCAATCAAATAAATAAACACAAAGCAAGTGAATTTTTTTTACACTTAATGAAACACAATTGTTTGTTAATTGTTATGGTCATCATAAATGAACACAGGACGAATCCCTAGGTGCTCCGATATCCCCCACGAGAAAATCCGAGGAGAATCCACGTCAGCGTTCCCGAAACCCTTATCACGATCTGGGATCCACCGTGTGGGATGGTTTCTGCTCACAATTTGGCCCGGCCAGAGGTCTCTGTTTTAACTGCCTATGGTTCTTTAACATGCGAGAGTGCACACGAGAACTCCCATTTATTGCCGCTATGAAACACAATAACTCACTGAAAGTTGTCCTGAAATGGAAAATTCAGTGTAAACAAGGCAGAGGCAGACAAAGAAAAAAGTGAACTGATAATAGGAAAACATGGTCAGGATAATCCATGACAATGTTAAATGTCGCGTTACGGTAACACTCGATGCGGAGGCGGCACAAGATGATATAATTACATTTGTTTTCGTAGTGTTTGAGACATTGCAGTTAGTAATATAGGAGCAAACCAGTTCAATGTGTACGCTGCGCACGTTAAGAAAAGAACTTACAGAAGTTTAAAGTTGAAACGAATGCAATGTCACGGCTCTCACTGAGAAACCAAATTTAAAAATGTTAATAAGAGAGAAAGAAAGAAAAACTAAACATCATAATAGATAATACATCTTTGAAGCAAGTTGACAATTTTAAATATCTGGGTAGCACGCTAACACAAGACAATAACCAAGAAACAGAGATAGATATAAGGTGTAACAAAGCATGCCAAGTTATAGGCCAAGTATCAACACTATTGAAAAACAAAGCAATAACTACGGAAGCAAAAAGGGCAATATACAAATCAATTTTTCTACCAACTCTGTGCTATCAGTGCCAGAATTGGACGCTGGACTCTAGAACAATAAGAAAGATAACGACCACAGAAATGAAATGTGTCAGAAGAATGACAGGTTACAGCTTAAGGGACAGAGTAAGAAACACTGACCTGAGGAAGAAACTCGAAATTGAACCAGCCATCGAATACATAAAGAAACAACAGATACATTGGTTCGGCCACATAACAAGACAGAAAGAACTAACAATGAATCAAAGAGCCATAAACAAACGCTACGAAAACGTCAGATTAAGAGGAAGACCGAGAAAGAGATGGATAAATGGAATACTAGAGTCACTAGGAGGAATAACATCAGAAGAGGCCAACAGAAGAGCAAAGAATCGCAGATTGTTTCTCCCCTCGACGCCAACGGCAACAGAGGAAGGATAGAAGAGGAAGCAGAAGAATGTTTTAGCCACATTGCCTTCCACCGCGTTTGTTTTACCAGCATATGTTCCTAATTTCAATTTTGAAACTTGAGTCAACATACATTTGTAGATGAGGCAGCCCTACAGTAACATTTGTTGGTGATTCTTGAATGTTTTGTTTTTTTTCCTTTTCTGTGAGCCTCCAGAAATTGGTCTTTCTTTTGATATACGTGTTGATGTTTTCACAGGAGAGCTGTCTGTTCTAAGTGTGAGACGGAACCTCAGAACAAGACAGTTCCGGATTAGAATCTCACCACAAGCAGTGGGAATTTGTTTCTTTCCGTAGTTTCTTTGTTGTTTTACATTCCCCAGTATCTCAATTATGAGATTCAACGTTTAATCATTTAGAATAACAGCGACAAACAGGCGGTGCTTATTGCATTCTGTTCTTTTTAAAGAAATTTGGCAGTTACATGTCGAAAGTGTAACTATTGTTGATTATAACCGAATATGGTTACATGGGACAGACATTCTAGACTCTCAATGTCTCACGATATTTATTGCTAATCGTCAGAATCAGAATTGTCGACTGACCCCCGCCTGGTATCTCGCCACATCTTCCATCTCTGGTCAAACCTTTCGATCTCACTAAGAAAGTTGATGCCAACTGCTGTTGTCTTTTTGGGCTCTGTATTCATCTCCGTGTTTCTCTAGGTCCGCCACCCTTTACTTTTCTTTCAATTTCCTATTTGAGGATGTGCTTATCGATGCACTTGTAACTACTTCTCATCTCAGACCGTTTTATGTCCATCTCTGTTTCTTGATTGTAGAAACTATTTTTAGATACATGAATATCTCTTAATCTGCACAAGTTATGACTTCATTCAATGGTCATTCAATTTTCCCAAGGAATTTGCTTTCAAATGCACATTTTTTTTACTTCTTCACCTACACCAATGACTATTATAAAAATGAATGTTTATCTTCATCGTCCGCCCTTAAGAGAACGTTAAATGGGCGTAAATACGTTGGGTTGTGGTTTTCACCTAGGATGCTATATTTCTGCCTTTTGACCCAAAACACCCGACTTCTGCAACTTGTGATTATCGTGCAGTCTTCCCTTCTCGATTGGCCAGATTGTACAGTCTGTTTACAGGAGCTTCGCTGGGAGGTTGAGCAGGGTTTTGACCAGCTCAAATGTTTGCAAATCCTGACGCAATCAGTCAGTTCTGGTGTCACAGACCACACATAGCTCAGTTGCTAGATGAGCGTATTGGCACCATTCTAATACATCTAGTTTATTTTTTACCTTCTTTGTTTGTTTTCCTTCAAGTATTCGTATATGTCGATTTTTTAATCTTCACTTTTTTTTTTATGTGTTCTTATTATTTGATATTTTATAAAGGTTTCTGAAAATCATTGTTCCTTCTTTTATTATGATTGTAATTTCTGTCTTTGTGTCTTCACCGTTATTAGTGCAACTTTAGAAATTTACGAAGTAATCCACTTCCGTCTTCACAGCATTTCCATCGAGGTCAATTTTTTTACCATGTTTTTCTGTGCGAATTTGATTTTTTTTTATTCATCTCATAATTTCTTGCTTGAACACAAATAAATCATATTCTCTTTGTCATTGTTGGTAAAGTCTTTTGTATTTCTTCCATCGTGTTGTTGATGAAAAGAACAATGTGTCCTGCAAAATCACGGTCCCCTAAGTGAGACCACAGAATTCAATATCAATGTTTATGTTACCTGTACAACGTTTCTGCTTTATAAACACAATGGCAATTCCTAAAGAGAACTAAAATGTAAAACATCAGTGTTTTACCTTGAATTCAATCTGGAATCATTCACTCTTCTCCTGCCTACTTGCGAACAGCTTAATAGGACAGATTTTGTTGACGACGTTCAAGATTTGTTGTGGTCTCCCAGAATGTCACATGATATTCTACAATGAGTCTCCAGGTATGCTATCGGAAATCTTCTTGAAGTCATTACATTTGTGTGCAAATGGCTTCTGCTTTTCGATATGATCCTCTGATATAATTACTAGGTGAACAAATAATCATGGTAGCTCTCACTTTTCTAAATCCTGCTTGTTCTTCCCCCATAACAGTGTCTACCGTTCCTTTGATTCTTTTCGTGATGATTTCGCAGAAAGCTTCAGTGGCGCCTACTAGAAGAGTCACACTTCTCTAGGTGTGGTCATTGATGTTCCCCTTTGATGAACTTTAAGAGCGATTCTTTTCTTTCACTTTATCTGATTTCCACACTGTATTGAACATTGTCTACAGTTGTTGAAAGATTTGATTATCTAACAATTGTATCAAATAAAATGTTATATCATCTTCACCTGCAGTCTTGCTGTTAGCCATAAACCTTACAATCATTTCTACCTAATTCAATGTAAAGTGATCTATATTTGCATCTCACTTCCAGGCTGGTTGGTCTGGTTGAATCAATTGAATGTCTTGATAGATACAGATTTCCTTAAATTGTTTAGCCCATCGTGGCATCGTGCTAGTGGGGCAGTTACATGTCTATTTTATAGATGTGGCTGCTGATAAATGAGCTGAAAAAAGTGACAGAGAGAGAGAGAGGGAGAGAAAAAGAGAGAGATAGAGGGAGCGAGAGAGGATAGTTCCCGTTGCAGGACACATATAACAAGTCGAACGAAATGGTCTAAAAATATAACAGAAGGCAAGATTAACGTCATTTATAGACATCGTAGAAATTGTCTGACATCACGATGTTAAATACCAAATGGTCAAACATATTAACGAGTACATATCTACTTGCATCATTAATCGCTGTTGAGATTCACTGTGACATTCATTCATATTACTATCACTCTCTAAATCATCACATTTGTCCGGTAAATCATTCTTTCCCTCTTTCTGAAACTTTCTTTGGTTATGTGGCTATACGAACTGCTGAGGCGACGAATGCCGATAACTCTAGCTGTAGCATGTAGATTGTATAGTCTACTTCTCCACGCCATCAAGTCACCATCTGGTGATTAATTGTGTAATTACCTTTACATTACATCTGTGTGGATGAAATATTCTCTAGTCAAACTTTATCTAACTTGTTTAGATATATCTCTCTACGTTTGTTTTTCACATCTTTCTGCTATTGGACAATTTGATTTGTCTGACTATACCCCTGGACTGTACCTACACTTCCTCGTCTGTTATCTGTCTCTAACTTCATCATTACATTGGTATCTGTCCATGATATTGTCAACATTCTTATGTTAAATATTTATATGACACCAATTTTATTTCATTTTTCCAAATGTCCAAGATTCACATGCATATGGCAAGACTGTATCTAAATAAAACCATATAACTTTTTTTTCTTCTTTCCACTGATAAAAATTTGTTGCATAATATAATTCGTGGAAAAAAGACACAATTAGAATAAAGTCCGTATTTGGTAGATAATGTTGTATCTCATCTTTCTACTCCCAAGAACACTTACCAAGACTCATTAAATGTTCGCAAATGTTGAAATGTTTTTGGATCAAACATCAGACTTTGAAGAACAGAAATTATGCTTCGAATTATCTGCAATCCTTTATAATTGTTAATCACAGTCTCGCAGTGGTCAGTAATTTTACGATTCTTGTATCCAGCATTAACAAAAAATAAACTTGTACTTGAAATAGAAAACAACAGACACATTTATACAACAGCATTCAAAACATCAAGACTTTTGTAAAATGAGTATCATATAATAATCATCACGTTTCATACCGGTTGGCGCTGGCGATCATGATCATCCGCATTATTCGATCTACACATCCTCGTATCAATTCTGTTGTTGACTGTTTTCCATGTACCCTGCCGGTTGGCGTAGGCGATCATGTCCCTCCACAATCTTCTATCTACAGTGCATCTTATCAGTTCTGTTGTTGACTGTTTTCCATGCCTGACATCAAACTATATAGTATCTTCTCTCTTTGTCGTCCGCGATCTCTCTTTTCCTGTATTATGCTAGTTGTAACTAAGTATTCCAACATTCCTCTTCTCATGATGTGGCAAAAAATGATTATTTCTTTCTGATGCTTTTTATGAACTCCCTTTTTGTTTTAGCCTCTTTGTGAATGTCCTCATTGGTGTTTTAGCTGTTCTGGGAACTTTCAATATTATTATGAGAAATGTCATCTCAGAGGTCTCTAATCGTTTCTTCATTTGTTTGTCTAGTGTCCATGATTCGCTTCCTTTGGTCACACTAATCTCTATATAACACCGATGATTGGATAATAGTCACCATTATTTTGTGACCAAAACTCTTTGCTACCATATTTTCCAACTCAAATTTTCCTTATTCATATATTTACCACAGCTCTAACAATTGAATCCAAAGCCCTCTCTTCATATATTCACCTTGACACACGCTACTGATATAAACGTTCACAAACAACTTACCCTCATTGTTTCTTGTGTATATTCTAATCCCAATAAATGGATGTGGCTGATCCACATATCCTACAAGTGAAGTAGCAGATGGATTTGTGTTGCATGTGGTATGGTCTCCGTCCCTTATATAGCTGTCCGTTGATTTAGCATAAACATTAGCAACTGAAATGAACTGACTATTGTCAAGATTAAACATAGAAAATAGTCCATAAAAAATGACAGGTAGTGCGAGTTGAGGAATCGATAACTTCTGCAAACAAAGAGAAATCGGGTTTCAATCATGTAGGATCTAATGTTTCTTTATATCAGTGGGGAAATTAAAAACTCAGATCCGAACACACGACTGCAATGGACACGGGGCCGTTATTCTCAAGTCCTGTTGTTATTCATGAAAATGCTCTGAAAGAGGTCAGAGCAAAAGGAGAGCTAATTTCCAATATTAGGATGAAACAATCATCATTTTTTGGCCATGTTATGAGAAGAGAACAACTGGAATATATTGTAACAATTGGAAAAATTGAGGGACGAAGAGATGGAGGGAAGCAACGAGAGAAAATACCAGACAGCTTAAGAGAATGCCTTGCCAGAAGGTCAACAACATAAATGTTAAAGAACTGTCGAGATCGAAAGTTGTGGTGAGAGACATGATCACCTACGTCAGTAGGTCCGGTACTTGATGATGATGATGTTGTTATTCTGAATGTCCTCAGGGAGGCAGGTCACGCTGACGATTCAATCAATAATCATGAATCTACGGCCATGTTCAGACTGAACGAACATGAGGTCAAACCTGGGGATGCCACAAAGGAGCGCTGAAACAGAGACGAATAACAAATCAACACAGAACTGGAGTCAGCAGTCTCCACACATTGATGGATATACCGGGGTGGAAGTGTGAGCACTTATTGACGTGTCCGGTGTGAAATGAGTGAGATCCGTCCACTAAACTAAACTAAATTGTTGGACATAACTATGAAAATTAACAAGAAATTAAACAGAGTGATCGCCCACAATAATAAAGGGAATTAAATCTGGGAAAGGATTTAAAGTCCATCAGTGAATTTAGAGCTAATCAGGTGATTGCCCAGAAACAGAGAAATATTGTGAATCTAACATATAAGGGTGAAGGAGGAAAATCCTGTTTGATTTCACTACCAAGCATGAAACACCATCAAGAAGGCAAACATGATAAATCCTGTCCCAGAACCTGTAAAAATTATTTGCAGTGGATACTATTTGATGTAAATAAATGTAACTATATGGACCCACCTTTACAGATAATCTCTGACTAGAAATAGACTTACCAAAAACAGAATCGGCATGGTCTCAGCACCACTCTCTAGCCTGACACGTGTAGAAAACAACACCCTGACCATCAACACCAAGGTCGCTGTATACAAAGCATGCGCACTGACCACACTTCTACAAGTCTCGAATCATGTCTTTATATTCCTCACAAGAAAAAAAGCATCTCATTGACAGATAAAGTAGCAAACAGTGAAGTGCTGAATAGTGCTGGGCTAACAAAAATGCCGAAAGCCCTGCAACAACTCCGTCTGCAAATGCTAGACTACGTGTTACCAGTGCAGGATAATCGTATCATTAAAGGCGGTAAATGGGTAAAAAAGTCCGTAAAAGACCACTCATATCGCTTGACAGTCGTGTCTAAACGTGATGTAAATGCTCTTTATATGAATATAACTGACCGGAATGAGTTTAAAAAGTCAGACTAGTTAGAGAAAGGTAGAGAGTGCTGGCTTTAAAGCAGACAAACTTAACTTTAGAGCGCTGGCATCACTAGACGAGCGCACATTAAGAAAATACAGTCTCAAACAAAATTTGTCTACGGCATTAACACTATATAGTGTCACTCAAACTGATTTAATTCTACAGCTATGCTGCTAACAATTACACACACACACACACTCACACCCGTGCACACACGAATGTACACACACACGAATGCACACACACACACACATATATGTAATGTAAAGCTCCGAGATACATATTAGGGCCTCCTCGTCCCCAATTCTTCTCAGGTCTGTTAGAGAAGATCATGAGATTGCAGCAAATGTAAATGCCATATACTCAAGGAGGTATAAGTTTGTAGATAAGAGATTTTCTTTTAATATGAGCTTGGCATTTTGCGTTCATCTTTCTAAATTGAAATATACACATTTCTTAATTGAGTTAAATTTCTATTGAAAGAAAATGACGGTAGGGTGAACTTAACTTAGGTAGTTAAGTGTTGACGCGTTAGTGGGAGAGATTACCAGCCTAAGAAGTTGACAGGCATCAATTTACCTCTGCTGCTAAGTTACAGAAAATCAGATATAAAATGTGTTCTTTCTCTCACCCATTAATAATAGATAGTTGTGATGTGACTCTAACGATTAGTTGGTGGATGGGTTTTTAAAATACATATGTATGTGATGTGTGTGTGTGTTTGTAGCAGGTAATGTTTCGTAGGTGTGAGGAACATCGAAACGAGTCACTTCCGCCGGATCTACTCCCAATATTTAGTTTGCGGCTTTGTGGTTTCTTGCTTGACTCAAAAATATTGACTTTTTGCTACTTAGTATTAATTATATGTGTAGAACAACTTTGCTTTGTAGTCCTCTCTCTGTTGGCTCTATCATTCGTCACTTTATGGTTGTATCTGTTCACTTGTGTAGCATCCTTCGCTCGAGTGAAAGAAACATACTGATCCTGTACTTCGAAAAGCTCAGTCCTTGTTATACTCATGTGGGTTAAGTGGTCTCCATGGTGTGGTTTAGCTGTTATCTGTTGTGTGCTAAAACCCACGAAGATACGACGAATAATTGTATGAGTTGTCGTCTCAAGAATCTACTTCTTCTTTCCTTCCTCATCTGCCTTTCAGCGTCGAGGGGAGATATAATTTGCGGTCGTTTGTTCTTCTGTTCGCCTCTGCTGCTGTTATGTTTCTTAGTGCTTCTAATATTCCATCGACCCATCTTTTTCGTGGTCGACCCTTGGGTCTGGTGTTCTCACAACGTTTGTTAAAGGCTCGTTATGTTGTGTTTTGTTCTTTCTGCCTTGTCACGTGGCCAAACCATTTTATTTGTTGTTTCTTTATATATTCTATGGCGGGGGCTATTCCTAGCTTTTTCTCAGTTATTCATTTCTGATCTTATCTCTCAGACTGTTTCCTGTCATTCGTCTAACACCTTTCATCTCTGTAGAGGTTATTTTTTCTTATTATTCTTTCATCTAGGGTCCAGGTCTGGCATTGGTAGCACAACGTTGGGATGAAGATTGTATTGTATAGTGCTCGTTTTGCCTCCAGATTTATTTCATTCGTATATTCTCTTTATCTTTGGCTGTCTTAGTGTGATCATAACCATCGTGCGATCTGTGTCGTCTGTAATATTTGGGATTGCTCTACTGTCGGTTACTCTTTTCTTGTTCTGTTTTCTTGTTAGTATAAAATCTATCTGGCTTCTGCATGTTGTGTCATTCCATTTGTATCAGGTGTATACTTGCGACTCTCTGTGTTTAAAGAATGTGTTGGTGATAAATAAATCATTTTGATTGCATAGATCCAGCAGTCTGCTTCCATTTTCGTTTATTTCAGCCGTTGAAATGCCAAAGGGTCCTAAGATATCATTGTTGCGTTTCCCAAGCCTTCCATTAAAATCTCCCATCACTAACATGTCGTCGCTTTCGTCAATATTGTTAATGATTTCACTCAGTGTGTCGTAGAATTCTTCGCTGTCTCTTTCATTGTTGTTGCATGGTGCATAGACTTGAATGTAATTTGTTTTTCGATCATATTCTAGTAGTTTAATTGTGATAATTCTTTCTGAATGGTATTTTATTTCTAGAATGTTCTTTGCTTGTTCTGGGTCGATGATAAAACCTACTCCATGTGTTGCTCTTTCTGTTTTGTCGACTCCTGAGAATATTTTCGTGTAGTGCATGTGTGTTTTCTTTTTCTGTTGTCCTTTTACTCTGGTGTCCGATAATCCTAGTATTTTAATTTTCCTTTTTGTCATTTCTTCTATAAGTTCGACTTCTTTATCTTTTATCCCGCATATATTTATCGTTGACGTCATGGGACGCACCAAAATGGCAGCTTATTTATATTCGAGCCATGGACTAAGCAATGTTTACTTTGAACACCACGATACCTGTTATTGCAGCGAGTTGGCAGATTTTTGAAAATGTATTCAAGGGTTTGAACATAAATGTTTGTTCACAGTTCGTTAACCTTCGCTGTAGATAAAGTCTTTAATTTGATGGCGTATGTATGTGACCTTGGTAGCTAAGAACCTAACTTGTGCAAAAGGATGGCATTGGCAAGGATCATTTTGAATCTTTGAAGTGGGCTCATTTTGTGTTTAACTCAAAAGCATATGTGCTTTTTAACCAAAGACTTTTTTTTTTTTTTTGGGGGGGGGGGGGGGGGACTCAAGGAAGATATCCCCGATGGAAGAATAAATTGTACTATTAGTCCCATAAATGATTCGCTTCCAGAGGTTTATGATGTAAACAAAGCAGTTTTATCATTACAAGTGAATAATGTTCACACCTATAATTGGTCAGGATTGTGTAGCAGCAGCAGCTTTATAGCGAACACAGAAAACATCATAGGATTGTGCTGTTTTGAAAGAGCTATGCCATGCTACCCTAGAATTGCCTTTAATGGTATTACTGTGACCACAAACCACTCTCCATGTGTGTGCCACATATTTACACCGCAGAAAGAAATACTGAATATAACAACATCATATGCCGTCTGTGATATTAATGACCACAGACCAGGAGCCTCCTGTATGATTGATACAACTGTTGCACCAAGCACTTCATCTATGGAATGTTAATCTGACATTGTTCTTGAATGATGTCCAAGTTAATGAGACATCAGAATCGTGTGGCAGCAGCTATAAGAAGGGAGCAGAGAACATCAAGTTCTGCTGCTATAAAGGAGACTTGCCTTGCTATCACAGAATTGCCTTAAATGGGATCACTGTAGTTGAAAACTTCTCCTCTTGTGTAAACTACACATTCACATCCAAGAGTGAATCAGTGAAGGTCACAAAATCATATTCTCTCTGTAGTTTTACTAACTACAGATCAGGTGGCTTCTGTTGGATTGGAAATGATAACTTACCACCACTGTGTGTCTATATGTTTGGAATTGGAGTCATCAACGATGGCCTAACATCATCAAGTGCTACGACGATCATCGTTTTCGGGAGGACGCGAACTTCCGTGGTATATGGTGGATAGGCTGCGGGAACCATTGAAGGCTATGTCTGAAAAGTGTTCCTTCTTGCAGTTTCCCAGTTTCCTCATATTCCAAGTCCGGCTTGTTGCAGGATCTACTGAGTTAAGTGCTCTGTGCACACCGTGAGCTGTGTATCTCATCCGTTTTGATCCTGTTTCGATATTCCGCTTGTTTACGATGAATGATGATATCGTATGACAGGGAACAGTTGGCTGTGTTCACTTTCTGCGCGGTTTCGCCTTATGTCTTTTGGCGTGTGCTGAGACTGCAACGATGGGGACTACAGTTACCTTTCTTTGTTTGGGAGATGTGTTATTAATTCGGATGATTCCACTGGCACGGGCGGTTGAGCAATTATGGATTTTAATTCGTTTGCAGTGATGCCGAGGCCTTCCATAACCAATAACAATATTTATCGTTGCTACTTTTATCACCATCTTCTGTGTATTTCTCTGAGCATAAAACATTTATCTTTTATTTATTATTAACTTAAGAAAAACACACGTTGGGGGTTTAGCCCGACTGATGTTTCCCCCCACGTGCTTGATCACTAAGGTCTCACATGCGATTTTTTACGATCTAAATATAAAACTTTAGCTGATTACATTGAAAAAGTACTTATCAGTTCTTATCCTCCTCATTGGTAGAAAACTTTACACAACTTTCCGAAATTATATTCCGTTGGAAACACTATATTCCATCACTTTAATCACACAATCTGCACTCCGAAAATAAAACAACCGCCATCTTGGTCGCCATATTGCTTTGAGATGTCTCAAGAATGAAATGATCAAAGGAAATAATATTGACGGGAATAATATAAAGACATACGGATCTATAGAAGAATAGGTAGAATTGGATGGAAACAAAAGAAAACAAAGGCTGAAGTTTTAAAACAACTAAAAATGAAAAGAGAACTACTAAACACAGTTAAAACAAGACAAATGAATTTTTTGGGGCATATTAAAAGACACAACAGCCTAATAAAAGTAATATTGGAAGGGAAATTACAAGATAAAAGAAGCAGAGACAGAACAAGACTAACATGGACGAGTAACATCACAAGAATGACAAGTCAACAATCTGCACCATCAAAGCAAGAGACAGAGTGGAATGACGCTCCATGGTAGCCAACCTTCGATGCGGAGACGGCACTCAATGATGATGAATATAAAGACAATATTAACCAAAACAAGGTATACATAAAGTGAACAAGATGAAAGTTTGTATCAAACAGTGAAGGAAAACACACACAAAGTACATGTTGATGCTTACGATACTGGCAGGCTGGACCGAAGTGGTTTTCAGAACAAGCACCAGGGCAGGTTCCGTTGTAAGAGCATGGGGCTTGTGATGCACATTTACACTTGTACATGCAGTCCTCTCCAAAAAATCCAGAATTACAGCCTGACATGTGAATTCATATTGTTACCATTGTATCATAACAATACATACAGTTTCTGTTACACTCGTGCTCTTATTTTGTTATCAGTCAGCTATAGCAACTTGTATTTCTGTCGAGTCAGACGTGTGTCGTCCTAATCTTACGTCTTTCATTTCATCTCCTTTCAGTCGAAGAAGGAAGGAGAATGAGTGAAAAAGAAAAAAATTATATTTTACTGCCAAAATACTATTTGGCAGCACATTTAGAGAAATTGTGTTTGCTTTCATGCCAGTCGGTGCCACGTTCTCAGAGAAAATCTTCAGTACACACATTCGGAGGTCGAGCGAGTAAACCTCACAACACCAAACAAATAATAGCTACTTTTGGAATCCCACATTATCAGCTGGCCGGAAAACAAACTACCAGCAATTAACTGCATTTATACCGACTCGAGTTCTAAGAGTATAAATGAATTTTTTTTAAAATAGATAAACCAATTTTTCTAGATTTAATTAGCAAACCAGTGATGGAAAATGTACAACTGAAATAAACAAAATAATAGGGATGGCAAAAAGTAATTGTTAATGTCATGAAGAACATACTAACATCAAAACAAATAACACCAGGGCTGAAACTAAGAATAGCAAAATGTTACATCTTCTCAATATTCCTATAGTGTGTAGAAACATGGACAAGAAAACAGAACAGAGAATTGAAGCTTTGAAATGCGGATATGTAGAAGAATAGGTAGAATTGGATTGAAGGAAAATAAAACAAACGATGACGTCTTTAAACAGCTAAAAATGAAAAGAGAACTGCTAAACACAATTCAAACAAAACAAATGCGATTTTTGGACCATGTTAAAAGACACAACAGTCTACTAAAAGTAATCCTGGAGGGGAAAATACAAGGTAAAAGATACAGAGGCAGACCAAGACTAACATGGACAAGTAACATCAAAAGATGGACAAATCAGCCTATGACAACCTGCACCATCAAAGCAAGAGACAAAGCAGAATGGCGCTCCATGGTAGCCAACCTTCGTTGCGGAGACGGCACTCGATGATGATGAATTAGCAAAACGGTGAATTGTACTGCCATTTTATAATAACATAATTATATTTTTGACAAAAAATATTTAAATTACAACCATGAATAGTAATATTTTAAGATTGATGTCTATATAAGTATAGGACCATATCATTTTTATTCTGTATACTTTTATGTCATAGGCCTTCTATTCATTTCTTACCATGAAACGTCCTAAAATAAAATTGACGTTGCCATTTGCAAATGCGTGCGCTGGACACTACGAAGGCACGAGAACGAAAAGTTGTGATACGATTTGTAAGTGACTTCCTCTCACGATTACCATGAATCGATACACTTAAAAGTACTGACCAATCGGGTTGAAGGAACACAATTGGTTCTTTTATTGATGTACAAGCCTGGCAGGGTAAAAGAAAACGTCAGATAGACAGAGATCAGACAAGAGAAGTAGCATGGTGGGGTAAATTATGGCCTGTGATTAGGGTAAAAAAGTAAAGTACCCCCCGTCACGCCAAGTGGCGTATAGGGAAATATGGTGTTAGTGACCCTATATTTTACAGACCTTCAGCACATGACTTTTGGGGTAATGTGGTCGGTATTACGCCCGTGCTGCTTTTACTTTCCCAGAAAAAATCTGGTACCCATTTAAGGCTGGGTGAACCCGGAGCCGTCGGTTGGGATCGAACCCTACCCCTTGTCCGTAGTAGTCCAGTTCACTAACCACTGAGCTATCGCGGCTCCCACTAATTTTTAGGGAATTAGTAAAACCCAGGTGTCCTCGCCAGGGTACGAACCGTGCCGTGGTAAGCCAACCGCCTATCGATTGCGCTAACCGGACACCCCTGTGATTAGGGTGGCGAATAAATAATGTGTCGTTACTCAAATAAGATACAACAAGTTTGTCACGTTATGGATTCTAACATATTTTAGAGCTATAATAGAACAAGTGAAACAATGTCCTCTAAGTTCACTTTTAGTGGTGCCAAGATGTGAAATTCATACACCAAGCTGTGATATTCAAATTGTTATTTATGTGCCAAGTTGTGATATTAAGAATTTGTATGTGCCAAGAAGGGAGACGAAACTGGTGGACAGTAGATTCGATCAGATTCAATACGAGGAATAAGTTTAATTAGTATATGCCATGCATATGGCATACAATACCATATACATCATGGGATCTTTAGATGAAAGAGCCATAGAGGTGAAAACAGATATATACAATATGTTTCATACATTATACCAAAACATATGACAAAGTAAAGCACCAAGAAATAATCACACTTTTAGAAAGTATAAACGTTACGTTGACAGCAAAGATCAAAACGAGACATCAAATTGAGGTGATCGGTGAAGCTGTTCACGTGATGATCTTCCTCTGGTTCATTAGTTCTGCCTTTCTCTAAGTGTGCTTGAGAGTCCGTTTCTCTCTCCAAGCGTTTCCTTTTTTCCGGTCGACATTCCAGCTTGTTACTCGACTTTTCTTTTGCCAATTGTTTCTCTAAGCTCTAGTCTCTGGTTGACTTAGTTCTTTTGCCATTTCGGAAGATATTTCCCTCAGCTATCTAAGTGTTTCGGTCTCTAAGCGTTGCGCTTCTTAGTTAGAGAGCTTTTCTTGCCTCTGATTGATTTAGTTAGAGAGCTTTTCTTGCCTCTGATTGATTTAGTTAGAGAGCTTTTCTTGCCTCTGATTGATTTAGTTAGAGAGCTTTTCTTGCCTCTGATTGATTTAGTTAGAGAGCTTTTCTTGCCTCTGATTGATTTAGTTAGAGAGCTTTTCTTGCCTCTGATTGATTTAGCTTTGCCATATCTTGTGGGTATCTCATTCAGATGTGTGAGCCATTCGTTCCATGTGAGGTTCCCTTGGCTCTCGGTCCTTCTAGGGGCTCGGACTAACGCCCTCTCGACGTTACCCGACCCGTCTCTCTCCAAGTGTTCTCTTCTAAGTGTCTGTGTTTTTCTCACTTTTGGTTTAAGTATCACCCTCAAATTGTGGTCTTTGCTTTTTCTGTCCATATTTCCGCGCTTTTCTCTGGTGGCAAAGCGTCTGTCTGCTCATCTTAACCTATATCTATAATAATTCATACACCTATGCATGACCTTGGCCATCTGATCTGCCTGTATTTTCTTTTTAACCATTATTCTCTGGTCTCTCAGCAACCATCTAAAAATACATTGCTCAGACCTTGACTTTAATAATGTCCCAGTCCCCGTCTACAGATCAAACCGCGATGCTCGAATTTCTCTAATTTATCAACAACTGCATTGATTGGCGGTCCATGCACCAGATAGAACAATGTTGAAGCTGATCACGTATAGGCAACGTTATATTAGTTTTGATACACACTCACAGCACACTTGAGAGCATTGCCTTTAAAACATTTGCAATAATATGTCAAGTTTTTACGTCTCTTAAATTACTGTCAGCGAACTTCCCGATAGCCACACGCATATGATAAACGTAACTGTCACTTACATAAATTACAATTAAAGAACGCTAGATTATTAAAAAAAACGTTTGTTGTAACAATTTTTTTTACTTCATATTCAAAGTGTTCTTTTATTAGTAATCGGTTATAGGACTTTCGACTTCGGTCGCTTCCCTTTGTAACATATCAATTACTACCTCCTATTTTAAAACTCAATCTAACATATGTATCATCATCGCCGGGACCTAACCGCTTAACATAGAAAGCTACAATTTTGAGAGCGTGTTTCGTATGCAACTGCAGTAGTGTAATTAAAAAAATAAATCAACATCAAAACTATTTTCTGTAACATCTTGAGTAAAACAAGGGTGCCTATTGCCACCACTCTTGTTGTTTATCACTAACATCGACAAAATATGCACGGATAACAAAACGCGAAGTGAAAGCATATGTGAACTACTTTCTTTTTCTGATGATAAGGCCCAAAAAGCTTTCAAAAGAAACATAACTTCAACATCTCTAGTCTTTCAATCTTTCTCTTTTACCTTTTAGCTCCTGGTGGAGCATAGGTCTTCAACAAGCACTTTCCAAGTCGTTCTGTTTTTTGCCATTCTTTTAAGATCATTCCATGTCTTCCCCATCATCTTCATCTCTGCTTCTATCTGTCTTCTCCAAGAATTCCTTGGTCTTCCTCTTTGTCTTTTCCCCTGGGGATTCCAAAAAAGGGCCTGTTGTGTAATCGCTTTTCCCTGTTCGTTAAGGGTACGAACATTCCAGGTGCCAATTCTGGATGATTTCCTGGTAGACAAAGGGTGAGTCGGCAACCCGGACTCCTTATGGCTTTCTCCGGATTGCGTCATACGTCTCTTAGACAGAGAGCCCTTCTCTTTCCTGGTTGACGGATTAACTTTATCTTTCTTTGACTTGTCCATGTTTGTGAAGTTTTTTCGGCTTACTTTTTTTACAGTATGGGATAGCCAGTCCCATGCCTAACCCTCCTTTCTCGCCTCTTACGAACATGTCTGGTAGGGTACAGCGCCGCTATTCTTTACTCCCCTTTCGGGCCCCGGCAGCGCACGGGCGAGTCTTTCAATACATAATACAAAATGGGTAACATGGAAATAAGCATTGGAAAAAAAAGAAAAAAAAACAGAAGTCATAGACACACAAAAAATATAACTGTAGCTATAGAACATCAAGTTATAAAACATGAAACACACTTGAAATATATAGGAACAACATTCTCAAAAGATAGTAGAATCTGTAAAGAAATAGACATCCGATGTAACAAGGCAACAAAATATTGGAACAGCTATATTCTACACTACTATAGGAAGCAATATCTATCACCACCTAGAAACGTCTTGCACGGAACATATTTATTGCCCCATTGTGCTGACAGTGCCAGACATGGTCACTCACGACTAAGCACAAAAGAAAACCTGTCACCGCATACATTAAATGGTTCAGAAAAGCGCTTGGATTGCACAAAAAGGACATCATCAGTAATGATATTATAAAAGAAAGAGTAGACCATGAGCTAATCATAAACTATATATAGGGACAATGGATAGAATGGTTTTCCCATCTAGAAAGAATGCCGTATGATTCCTTACTATATAAATCATATATTAAAAAACGGGTACGGGTGAAGATCAACAGGCAGACCCACAGTAAGAAGGACAGACAACATCAACGAAACGTTACAACAACATCTATTGATAATGATTGATGCTGCAAAAATATCAAGAAACAGAACTTTGTATCTCCCTCGACATCTGAAAAAGCACAAGAGGAGGTGAGGAAAACAAATATTCGTACATACGCTGAGCTAAGAAAGAGGATATGTTAATTTTTAAAATTCTAACCCAAAAGAGGGTTTTTAGAAGAGAGAGTAAATTATCATCTATCTTCCTTATTAGTGTTTAACTTGTTTTGTATAATTAGAATGCTCGTTTTTTAAAAATGTTTTATTTTATTATACGTTGTTTATTCAATTGTTTACATTATCGTTAATTGACCTATTGAACAGCACCAACTACCAATAATATAACAAACTCCATCACAAAAAAAGTGCACAAACGTTGAACCCAACTTTAGGATAGAAGAAATCAAAGAGGTAATAAAACATGCACCAAGAAATAAAGCACTGGAAATAGACACATCGCCCGTGCACTAACGGGGCCCGAAAGGGGAGTAAATAATAGTGGCGCTGTACCGTACAAGGCATGTTCGTAAGAGGCGAGAAAGGAGGGTTGGGCATGGGACTGGCTATCTCATACTGTAAAAAAAATAAGCCGAAAAAACTTCACAAACATGGACAAGTCAAAGAGAAAATAAGTAAATCCGCCATCCAGGAAAGAGAAGGGCTCTCTGTCTAAGAGGCATACCACGCAAGCCGGAGAAAGCCGTAAGGAGTCCGGATTGCCGACTCACCCTTTGTCTACCAGGAAATCCTTCAGAATTGGCACCTGGAATGTTCGTACTCTAAACGAACAAGGAAAAGCTGCACAGGTAGCAGCAGTAATGACAAACTCATCATCATCAAGTACCGGGCCTACTGGCATAGGTGATCATGTCTCTCCATAACTTTCGATTTCGGCAGCTATTTATCATCTCTGTTGTTGACCTTCTGCCAAGCCATTCTCTTAAGCTGTCTGTTATTTTCTCTCTTTGCTTCCCTCTAACTCTTCGTCCCTCAGTGTTTCTAGTTGTTACAATATATTCACAAGATAGATATTCTGGGAATGTGTGAAACAAGATGGCTAGGAACGGGTAAAATAAAACTAAATACAGGAGAGACGATTTTATCATCAGGACACTGGGAACCTGGAGCACAACATAGTGAAGGGGTAGCTATAATGCTATCAAGGAATGCACAGAAGACACTGATAGAATGGGAAGCAGTAGGACCATGACTAATGAGAGCAACATTTAAAACAACCAAAAACAAGATAAAATTACACATTATCCAATGCTATGCACCAACCAACGATAAGGATCAGTTAGTCAAAGATAATTTCTATAAACAGCTACAATGTCAGATGGATGCAAGACGAGCCAAGGATATTATAATCTTGATGGGAGACCTAAATGCTAAAGCAGGATCAGACAACAGAGGCTTCGAAGAGATTATGGGAAAACATGGACTTGGAGATATAAACGAAAATGGAGAGATTTTTTGTGAATTTCTGCGTCCTTAATCAAGTGAGCCTTGGAGGAACAATATTCCAACATAAAAGAATACACAAAGCTACATGGGTGTCACCAGATCATAGAAAGGAAAATCAAATTGATCACATATGTATTAATAATAAATTTAAGTCATCCTTACAGTATGTAAAAGTATATAGAGGGGCAGATATAGCTTCTGATCATCATCGTCTGATAACCAAACTTAAAATTAAACTAAAAAGGTATATTATAACGAATAAAGGTAGAAAGAATTTCAATGTAGGGTTTCTTAAAGAACAATGAATTAAAAATAGATTCGCTGTCACAATATCAAACAAATACCAAGTCCTCCAACAACTAGAAAATACAATAAATATAGAAAATCATTGGAAACAGGTAAAAGATATATGGAAAAAGACATGCGAAGAAACACTAGGGAAAAGAGAACGTCAGAATGGATGACAGCAGAGACCCTGGACAAAATTAAAGAAAGAAAGAACAAGAAAGCAGAAATATATAAAAGCAAATTGAGAAGTAATAAAGCCAAGACACAGGAAGCTTACACAGAGGTGAACAAAGAAGTGAAAAGATGCATTAAAAGGGATCATCATCATCATGTACCGTACCGGTTGGCGTTGGCGATCATGTCCTTCCACAATCTTATATCCACAGTGCATCGTATTAGTTCTGTTGTTGACTGTTTTCCATGCCATGACACCAAGCTATCCAGTATTTTCTCTCTTTGTCGTTCGCGATCTCTCTTTCCTTTTATGTTGACAGTTGTAACCAAGCATTCCAACTTTCCTCTTCTCATGATGTGCCCCAAAAATGTTGATTGCTTCTTTCTGATGTTTTTAAAGAGTTCCCTTTTTGAGTTGGCCTCTTTGAGAACTTTCTAATTGGTCTTTTTAGCTGTCCAGGGAACTTTCAACATTCTTCTGAGAAATCCCCTCTCTGTGGCCTCTAATCGTCTTTTCATTTGTTTGATTATTGTCCATGATTCACTTCCATAGGTCAGAATCGGTTCTATATAGCATCGATGAACCTTCTTTTTCATTTCTATTGACATAGATTTGTTGCATAAGATATTTTTCATTTTCTGAAATGCTATTTTGGCCTGAGCTATTCTGCTTTTTTATTTCTATGTTGCATCTTCCGTCTGATGTTATCACTGTGCCCCAGTATTTCAAACGTTGCACTTGTTTTAGATTTGTCTTGTTTATTTTATGCTACATAATGATGATGATCTTTTCTTCGATATAACCTTTACTTCTGTTTTCTTACTACTCAGACTGAGACCTTTCTTGTTGCTTTCTTTTACTATTATATCTATCATTTCTTGTAACTCATTCTCTGTCTCTGCTATTAAGTTTGTGTCATCCGCATATCGCAAATTATTTATGTTGTGACCGTTGACTTCAATTCCTTTTTTGTCTACTATTGATCTCATAATATATTCGCTGTAAAGTGAAAACAAATTCGGCGGCAGAACACAGCCTTGTCTGACTTCTTGCTTTATATATTGGAATTGTCCTGTTTGGTTGTTAATTCGTATAGCTGCTGTTTGTTGCCAGTACATATTTTTTTATGATTCGCAGATCCTTGCCATCAATGTTTAATTTCTCCAGCATATTGATTATTTCTACATGCTTTACTTTGTTAAATGCGTTCGTGTAGTCTGTAAAGCACATATATAGATCTTTCTTTACCTCTATAGATCTTTCTATCAATGTTCTTAAGATGTATATTGCATTATTGGTGCCCTTTCGTTCCACAAATCCACATTGTTCCTCACTTATTTCTGGCTTTATTTTGTTCACACGTCTCATGATAATTCTTAGTAATGTTTTAGTCATATGGCTCATGAGACTAATAGTGCGATTGACTTCACAATCAGTGGCTCCTGACATCTTCGGTATGGCTACAAAGATAGATTTTAGTAGATCTTCAGGTATGTGTCCAGTGTTATATATGTGATTGAGTAATTTTGTTATGACTTGTACTCCCAGCTCTCCTAATGCATTTATCTATTCGATTGTTATATTGTCAGGACCTGGAGCTTTGCCTCTTTTCATGTGTTTAATTGCGTCCTCCACTTCACTCTGCATTATTGGTGGTCCTGTATCTTCAGTTTAATTGTTTAATTCTGGTCTTTCATCATCATAGAGTTGACTGATATATTCTGTCCATCTTTCCATTGTCTTCTCCTGTCCCATTATTATATTTCCTTTCTTTGATTTCACACATCCTGAAACTTTGACTTCTTTTCTTCCTGTTAATTCATTTAACTGATTGTGCATAAATTTTGAGTCTTTCTTTTGTTGTTTCTCCATTTCTTCACATTTCTGTTTTAACCATCCTTCCTTTGCTTCACTGCACTTGTTTTGGATCTCTTTGTGCAATATTTTGTATGTCTGTTCTTCTTTCTTATGTTTTCTTCTTTCGTCCATTAGTTGTATTATTTCTTCTGTCATCCATTTCTTGTTGTTGATTCTTTTAGTCACTGGTATTACTTCTTTTGATGTTTGTTGAATCGATTGTTTGAACATTTCCCAGTGCTCCTGGATGTCCTGTATTTTCTCAATAGCATTATATCTATTTTGTACTATCATGCTGTACTTATCACACATCTGTTTATCTACTCTTAGTATATCTAGTTCTAATTTTATATTTCTTGGTGATTTCTGTGCCTTCCGCAATTTTATTCTTACCTTTCCAACTACTGGTACATGGTCACTATTGCAATCTGCACCTGGCCTTGTTTTAACAGATGTTAGCCCATTCCTGAATCTTCTCTGTACCAGTATAAATCAATTTGATTGTGTACTTTTTTGTCTGGGCTTTGCCATGTCCATAGTCGCCTAGGGTGTTGTTTGAACCAGATGTTACCTATAATCATTTCATGTGTCTTTACCCAATCTATCAATCTATCCCCTCTGTCATTCGTCTCTCCAAGGCCATGCCCCCCAGTCACATTTTTCACTTTAGCTGTTCCTACCTTTGCATTGAAATCCCCTAAATTAATAGTTATTTCATGGGGTTTACACTGTTCCATGGTTGCCTCTAGCTCCTCGTAAAAAGTGTCAATGTCTTCTTCTTCGCTATTACTTGTTGGTGCATAAACTTGAATTATGTTGATATCCATTGGTCTGCCCCTCAATTTTACTAGCAGAATTCTGTCTGATACTGGCCAAAATCCTTTCACTGTTTTGCTTCTTTCTCTATCTAACATGATGCCTACTCCTCTTTCGTGTGTGGTTCCCCCAGAGTAAATTACATTTCCGGAGAGCGCTACTGTGCGAATTTTTAAATAATATATATCTCTCTCCATTTAAATTTCTGAAAATTTAAAAATGTGTACACTTAGCGTCAGTGTTAAGCATGATTTCTTTTAGTTATGTTCCTATAAACCTGTAGTTTATAATGTAACAAACAAATGTACTCTGTTATATTTAAGGTAAATGTAAAGTACGAGACTTGAACCGGCGTCTTAGCACGCAAGTTTCCACCCATATGTGCTCGGCCGCCTATCCAGAAATGTTCGGATATTTCTGTATAACGTCACCTCAAGCATCGAAACTCAGTTGCGAAGCGACATTCCTCACCTTTCCAGGGTTATACCCAGGTACCCATTTCTGCCAACGGCTGGGTCGACCGTGGGGGTATTTTTTTTTTCCAACCACGAGTACAATTTACACTGCTCCAAGCGGGAATCGAACACGGGTTGTCCGAACGTCGGTGCTCCAGTCGGGTGGTTTTCCCAACTCGGCTACAGAGGACCTGTGTTGAAGATTTCTACTCACGGTTTGATGATCAGGCATTATATAATGGAACGAAGACGAGACACACACACCAGCTATCACGAGACACACCGGCTATCACGAGTCTAGAATATTATAGCTTGACGCACCAGTCCATCACGAGACACACACACCGGCTATCACGAGCCTAGAATAATATAGCTTTACGCACCAGTCCATCACGAGCCTATTATATTATAGCTTGACGCACCAGTCCATCATGAGACACACACACCAGCTATACAGAGCCTATTATATTATAGCTTGACGCACCAGTCCATCATGAGACACACACACCGGCTATCACGTGCCTATTATATTATAGCTTGACGCACCAGTCCATCACGAGACACACACACCAACTATCACGAGTCTGGAATATTATCGCTTGACACAGCAGTTTTTCATTCAGCCCCGTGATGGATCTGCTAACAAGTAGTTTTTGTTCAGGACGATACCACGAGGATAGATGGGCCGATAACGAGGCTAGACTGAAACAGTGAGATATCAGTAAAATAAAGGAAGACTGGAAAGTGGAGTGTGGTAGTATAAAGGCCAAGGTTTAGAGAAAGGTGAGGGGAAAAAGGGGTAGGAGCCGTAAAGAAGAGGAAACGTCGGATTCACGTTAAGTATGAACGGTCTGAGCTGGTCGGGCGGCACGGGATTTGTGAACAATGTAGAAACGAGGGTAAATGAAATAGGGATTATGATTGGAGGGAAAAAGGAAAGCTGCGACAAAGGATAGATACGCGAGTTCATTCAGGACGACGCGAGGGTTCAATCGAGACGACTGTAGGGATGTGACAGCCGACTTTGGGAATCAGAAAGTTGATAAAGATTTGGTGCTAGCAGGTTAGTGAATAGGTAGCAGTCTAGCTAGGCAGATGTGTTAGGACGGTCAGCAACGATAGCTTAGGGACAGTAAGATGAAATTCACCGTGCAGTGTTTCTGAAAAGACTTTGCATTAATGGGAGTGTTCCAACGGCAATAGGCTTAGTGTAAGCCAAGCAAATAATATAATTATGAATTTAGTATTGCATTTTCTTTTGAAGAGACTTTGATAACGTGGATGTACCATAATCTATAGGCTTAGTGTAAGCCACGCAAGCAAGATAATTATGAATTTAGCAGTGCAGTACTTTTGATGAGACTTTGATAACGTGGTTGTACCACAATCTATGAGCTTAGAGTAAGCCAGGAGAAGTGACATTATTATGAGTTTAGCAGTGCAGTTCTTTTGAAGAGACTGTGATAATGTGGTTGTGCAGCCATCTATAGGCTAAGAGTAAGCCAAGCAAAGTGACGTAGTTAGGAAAGTAGAAATGCAGTTAGTGAAGAGACTTAGTAGAAGGTGGTTGTCCACAAGTAATAGACTCGAGTAAGTCAGGGAGCACGAATCTTGAGTGGTGGAGGAATGGACTTGAAATGGTGTTGACTGGCCATCAGAGGTGGTCATTACATGAATAATCCAATTCGTATGAATTCTAAATGGTGTTAATTAATTCATGTTTATTCTTGTAGCTGTGTTGTTATCCTAGCGATGAACGGACACTGGGTGTCATGAACAACGGAAGTCACAACGCGGAGTCAGCGAGGAGCCGATCGAAGGCCAAAGGCGGAATCTGTGAGCAGTGAACCAGTGCAGCCCCTATGCGGGGGCAGTAACCTGAGGTAACAGGCAAGTGGGCTGATCTCCAGAACTTCTTGTCATGACAACGGAAAGGCAGAATCTGAACGAGAGTGCTGCTAAACACAGTTCCCAATCAATTATAGTGGAGGCTCGGTTATTGGCGAGTTTTTGCAGCTATACCGACCTCCAGATTCAGGTCCACGAGGGAGGTTGTTTAGCCCACCACAAATGGTGCACGAAAGATGGGCAACAGTCCCGTTACAAGTGGTGCCTGGGGTTGTGTAATGCACCGTTACAATTTCTCGTTACAAGACAATCAAGATTTAATTCAAAGCTTGAGGTAACTACCATTAAGTAGCTTTTGTTTCCGGGTCACACACACGGTCTGATTACCGTCAGTGCCTTTCATAGCTTTTGTTCCTGACGATACCACGAGTCTGGCCGCTGAAACAATCAAGATTTCATTCAGAGCATGAGAAGGGGGTGGCTTGTCCAGTTTACCTTCAATGTCGAGTCAGCTTTTCTCTCTCTCTTAACAACAGTCAAAAATGGAGGAGGCACCGGGTGGAAAATTTACACTCTAGGCTCCAAGCTTTATTTTAGACATCCACGTTTGCTTACAAATCATTTTTATGTTTCTTACATTTGTTACGCCTATGTTAAATACCCCTTAAACTTTATTTACCCCATATTAAAACACCACCTTCCGTGCTTTCACTACATAAAACATAAAGAACGAACCTCATCAAGTATGCGCCTCGATAGCGCAACCATGGCGTCACCACATTTCACCCCGGCGCAACCAAAAATGTTACGCTAAACTTTTAAATAGCACAAAATGTTACGCCGGCGCCAAAAAAAACCCCATCTAAATGCTGTAAAAATCACTACTATTACTCACTGTTAGTGGAACTCATAGTGAGAGACTCGAAAGAGTGTATAATGACTGGTTGGTTCTGCGACCATGCCATATGGACAGACAATAGGACATATATCATTTTTAGAAGTCCAAGAGATGAAGGACCTTCAAAGTGAAAATACTATCGCTCTCTAGACTGCGTGAACTTGAAGTGAAGATTGACATTACATGAACATAATGGTATGTTAGGAGCCACTTTATTCGACTCAAGAGCACAGCAACGTGCTGGGGTAAAATCAATGCACGTAAGTAAGAATATATTCAAACAGACACGTTGCTAGAGTAAGTGTAGTTAGTTTGTGGCGCACATATACTGTAAGCTTTAGCACAATGCAGCAGGAGCTCGACACCTAGGAACCATGACTCAGGCGGGCCAACCTCCCCTAGAGTGAAGAAGCTAAAGGACCGAAACACTTGTTAAATGGGATCTACTTCTGATGATCAGATTGCCTCCTGCTGCGAAGCACTGTGCAAAGACTTACCTATTACTAGGATCTGCCACCCAACATAGACCTGGCACAGATAGTTATTAAATGATAATGACCAAATAGTCTGAGAAGAACCTGTGAACGGAACGTGTCCTGTCAACGTGTGATAATTATGGTGATTGCGTAAAATAGCAAATAGAGTAACATAACGGAGCTAAATAAGAACATAACTGTCTGGGAAATGATCATCAGCTAGATTCATTTGATGAAAACTGATCCGAAAGAATTAGAAGTTAAGATGACGCAGACTGATGACTCTGGACGAAATATAAACACGCAAATCCAGGCAGGCTGGTATTATATTCTTATAGTAAATTTAATGAGGGCATTAAACGAGCTAGCCGGATTAATAACATAATGGATTTGAAGGCATCTTGTAGACATGGCTCTAGAGGGCCTCTAAAATTCTACAGATTGTAAAGAAACTGAATAACCAAAACACTACTTAACGAGAGAACTACTTCCGATGAGGGGAATTTTTTTGCTTCCAGTTGCATAGCTCGATATGATAAGCTGTATATATTCATTTTCCGTTTAAGATTTGGCTGGCATTTACCACAGTCAAAACATTCCTATCTCAGTTTCGCCGCGCGCGTTTCAACATCCATAGAAAATGTTCTTCTATTAATTCTTTATATCATGCATTGGTTGAACATGTTGCGGTCTCTTGCGCTTAATGTGTATTTTCTGATTTAAATCTTCGTGGCACCCCATTCCTCTGACGGGTACTTTGTCTTCCGTTTCTTTCTTCTTTTCCTGTGAGATTTGTCTTTAATCGCAGTGTCAGTTTTTTTCCTCAATTTTTAACTGTCCTTCTACATAGGACATACACTTCTATTTGGTTCTTTGGTTATGGAAGGCTCCGGTATCACTGCAGACGAATCAAAATCCATAATTGCTCAACCGCCCGTGTAAGTGAAATCATCCGAATTACTATCTCATCTCCCAAACAAAGAAAGGTAGCTGTAGTCCCCATCATAGCAGTCTCAGCACACGCCAAAAGACATAAGGCGAAACCGAACAGAAAGTGAACACAGCCAACTGTTCCCTGTCATACAATATCATCATCCATCGTAAACAATTGGAATATCGAAACCTGATCAAAATAGATGAAACACACAGCTCACGGTGTGTACAGAGCACCTAACTCAGTAGCTCCTGCAACAAATACCCTTCTATCCTGTTGACCATCTCGTGCCACGAACTCCTGCATGCCCATAACAGGGTATCTAAGTTAAGCCATTGACACAAGACAAGTCAGGTCTCTGCAAAACATATTATTTCAAATGCCCAGGGACATGCTGTGTGAGTCAGTCAATAAGACCGAATGTGTTGTCGGCCTCTTCACTAGCCATGTGATAACTTTCGTCATAGCTACTCTCTCCGTGTGTGTGTGGAAATAGTAGGCGATTAGAACTGTGGCAATGTCGGTTAGCCTGAGCGAAGTCGTGCATATTTATTTATCCAATCACTGCCAATAGGTATGCCCTCATTTTCGTAGTTTTGTTTCCTCCTTTGCCAGGACAATGATGTGATTATTATTTTGCATTTCTCTCTGCAGTGGGTGTCCCCCCATCCCCCTCCTCCATATATGGTTTTGCCTGCAAGTTCTTGTGTCTCGCTTGAATGCTAGGAAGGTCCAGTAGCAATCTCATAGTTTAGATTGTCAACTGATATATGGATCTAAGCACAGCTCGCAAAATAGATTGCTTCCTTTCCAGTTTAGCTTTCTGAGTGTGAAAGAGCGTGACCCAGACCACAATCAATGGCCGACAACACCAGCCATTCCATTCAGAGGAATAGCGTTAGTTGCTCCAAGTCGGAGCTTGCTATGATCCTTACAGCAGTGATTTCATTTACTAGCTTTTTGGACTATGCTATTTATAACGTAGGTCAAGGACATTGATCTGGCAAGAGACCCAAATGGACATAAATAATTTCACCATCGTTGTTTAAATATAAGGAGACATCGAAATAACCAGCACATAAATTTGTAATATGGCACCTTTTAGATTTCTTTATCAATATTTTTAAAACAATAGCTTTACCAATACTGTTGGACACAAGAAAGTCTTTCCAGCATGTGGCCCATTAATTAAATGAATACACGTGCTTTTAAAATAAGAACATATATTGTTGATATGACAGTAGTGTAAAGGCATTGAGAAATTACTCTGAATTATTTCAGCGCGACAGATAGAGAATTTTCGTAAAATATATATCATTCTTGTTAAGACGATGAACAAAGATGCGTTAATACTTCAATGTGTATGCAACATGTAGGCACACAATACATTTAAATGTTACTTTGAGTCTTTACTTCCACCGACAAGAGAAGAATTAGCAGGATCGGCACTTGCTGTAAGAAATTCAACATCTGTGAATATATTTGGTCCTGTGAGATGAAAATGCATACATAGTTTACAATAAGCATAATATTAACCTGCAGCCTCTCTCTCTCTCTCATTCTCTTATTCTATCTCATTATTATCTCTAACTGTATTTTTTTTCCTTACTGTATGATTATCCTTTTAGATTATTATTTCTCTCGTTAACATTTTACCACTTTCATTGAGTCAAACAAATATCGTTACTGTTATAGAACTCAATAAATGTAAATATTCTGCTTCAGTTTAATTATAAGGCCCGATTCAATTCAATTTGAGAGAGTAAAAAAGGAGCTGAAACACATTCAGAAGAGCGGTGAGTATAAATACTGAAAAGATTTAGTAGCTTTTATGTTCAAAAACATCTCTCATTGATAGTCAAACCTAAGTCTCCACTTCCTGGCCGAGTTGTTGCTGAGTCAGAAACGTTCATGTTATTAAAGTGTAATTTTGTCAGTAGACAAAGTCTCATCTAAATGCCAACACTTAATGGACTTCGTATATTTAGCTCTTTCTTACAGGTGACTTCAAAACCTTCCTAGAATTTCTTATGTGACTATCGACTACTGAAAATGTTAATTTCCACAAAGTCCTCACGGTCGGAGATCTTAGTTTTCTCTCTTTACAGTTCTCAGTCATCCATTTATGAACATTCAAAAGCACGGAATGTGCATTCGGCACGCCTGCACTACTGAAAGTTCCTTTTGAGAAAGTTATTCATTCTGGAATTCAGCGGTCTCAAAACTCTCTTCTGTTTCATCTCTCAGTTATTGTCAAAATTTATTGTTTCATCTCTCAGTTAATGTCAAAATGTATTGTTTCATCTCTCTGTTATTGTCAAAATGTATTGTTTCATCTCTCAGTTAATGTCAAAATGTATTGTTTCATCTCTCAATTATTGTCAAAATTTATTGTTTCATCTCTCAGTTATTGTCAAAATTTATTGTTTCATCTCTCAGTTAATGTCAAAATGTATTGTTTCATCTCTCAGTTAATGTCAAAATGTATTGTTTCATCTTTCAGCTAATGTCAAAATGTACTGTTTCATCTCTCAGTTATTGTCTAAATGTACTGTTTCATCTCTCAGTTATTGTCTAAATGTATTGTTCCATCTCTCAGTTATTGTCTAAATGTATTGTTTCATCTCTCAGTTATTGTCTAAATGTACTGTTTCATCTCTCAGTTATTGTCTAAATGTATTGTTCCATCTCTCAGTTATTATCTAAATGTATTGTTTCATCTCTCAGTTATTGTCTAAATGTACTGTTTCATCTCTCAGTTATTGTCTAAATGTACTGTTTCATCTCTCAGTTATTGTCTAAATGTATTGTTCCATCTCTCAGTTATTGTCGAAATGTGTTGCTTTATCTCTCAGATTTTATCTAAATATCTTGTTTTATCTCTCGACTGTTGTCTAAACACAGTTACTAGACTCACGCTTTATATAACAAAAACAGTTTTATAAAAAAGACCTATGAACCTTGGACAAGGCAACGTTTAAAAATATTACAGACAAGAGTCTTGAATATGAAGCATTGGAAGGTATTATTAAGCTGTCTCCACAAAGCAGTAAAGATGAAATAATTTGGGATTTGTTGTCTTTTCCTTCGAAATTGTATGTATTAAAACTACTGCATAATGGAAATGAGGAAGTGAATTTCAGTTACAAGTATGAAGTGTGTAATAAATGACGATCATTTGTACTAGAAATCCTAATATCCAACAGACTCCGAGAGAAGACATAAGTCATCTCAATACAATCAGTTACTCAGGACATACACGAGAGGACATTTTCCAAGCTTAAGATCACAAAGACAAGGCTAAGAAATGTCCTGTCTGGGGAAACATTCCATTCATACATCATACAACTAACCAACCAATCAACGATGTAGTTGTAGTCCGGTTCAAATCTCTGCCCTCAACATTGGCTCAATATCTCGAAAACCTCCTTAAGGATTGCCATGAATTTTCTATGCTTCGACAAAAAGCAATACATGTCCCCACCAAGATACACCGAATACGGATTTATTACCTCATTGTGATACCAATACCAATCGTGATTACTGACAACTAAAGATAAAGAGAACTTGTCAAAAAAGTACTTGGAGTATCACCAGAAAAGAAATAATCTATAATAATACTATAAGAGGAGTAGACAATGAACCAATGCTCAGCTATATAGAGAAACAACACATAAAATGGTTTTCCCATCTAAACGTAATGGAGTGTGATTTCTTATATACAGGACATATATTAAAACAGGAGAGAGGAGAAGAAATGAAGGTTACACACTAGACGAGAAAAGGCTGTTTATTACACATTATCTGACACCATAAACAAAACTCACAATAGTGACGATATCATAGTAATGTTGACTTCATTGAACACCTGGGAACGACGTGGGAAACGACGCACATCGTGGGAAGAAAATCTAGGCCACATACAGATGAAAACTGAAGAATATCTAGGCCCTCATACAGATGAAAACAGAGAAAAAAATGTAGGCCATCATACAGATGAAAACAGAGAAAAAAAACATAGGCCCACGTACATAAGAAAACAGAAGAAAATATAGGCCCTCATACAGATGGAAGCAGAGACGAAAATCTAGGCCCACATACTGATGAAAACAGTGAAGAAAATCTAAGCCCACATACAGATGAAAACAGAGAAGAAAATCTAAACCCACATACAGATGAAAACAGAAGAAAATTTACGCACATATGCAGATGAAAACAGAATAAAATCTAGGCTCACATACAAATTAAAACAAGAAAATCTAGGCCCACATACAGATGAAAACAGAAGAAAATCTAGGCCCACATCCAGATGAAAACAGAAGAAAATCTAGGCTCACACACAAATTAAAACAAGAAAATCTAGGCCCACATACAGATGAAAACAGAAGAAAATCTAGGCCCACATACTGATGGAAACAAAGAAGAAAATTACAGCGGGAAACAAGTACTCTAATTGTGCGCCGAACATGGACTTTATGTTACCAATAGCCTTTACCAATACAGGAAAAGTAAAAGCATGACATAGCATAAAAGGGAAAACCTTGCCCAGGCGGCGTAATTAGACCTCATTTTAAAACGTTTAAACAGAAGATACACCATACGTGATGTTAGAGTTATACTGTACACAACTTTAAACACAGACCACCGACCTCTCGTTTGCTACTTTAGAGAGAGTGTTAAGCTATGCCATACCAGTAAATCCAAGATCAAGAAAATGAACTTGAAGAAAGTAAGTGAAGAAGAGATTAAAAACTAAAATTAGTTCACAGACGAAAACTGATTTTCAGGCCGTTAAAGACCAAGATAATAACGTGGAATCATATTGGCATTGTTTCTTTCGAACCTTGATAAATTGTTTAGCGAAACATTGCGGATTAAGATATTTATGATAAACGACAAAGAAGAGTGCATCAAGTTGGAACACGGAAGTTAAAGAAACAGTGTTGATAGAAAAGATTTATACCAAAGTTGAATAATGTTTAGGCTAGAACAAGACTATGAGAAAAACACAGCAGCAATAACACAGTTATCGAAACTCACCAAACATACAAAAGAGAAAAATGGGTTTGAATACGAGAATAAACAAAGTGACATCTGCGTAAATTACCTACGACAATTCTGCCAAGTGAATAATTATGAATATACAGACTTTCATTAATGGATGCTTGTGCAGAATAAAAGGAGGAAAATGACAGGACAAAATCACTAATGGAGAATTATGGAAAAGTACCAGTCAAATACCAATGGGCAGAGATATACAACGATCATGATGGCGCTGGATAGGACACACACTGTGGGTCGATTGAATATTAGAAGCACTAGGAAACATAACAGCAGCAGAGGCGAACAGAAGAGCAAAAGATCGCAAATTATATCTCCCCTCGACGCTGAAAGTGAGATGAGGAAGGAAAGAGGAGGAAGAAGAAGATAAGATTCATTGATCGCAAAGGAATACTTGCCCTTCATGGCTAACAGATGTCGCTCGGACTTCCGTTCCCAAGATGGTGGAACTCGTCGCGTTCTCTCGATCGTTGCAGGAAGTGCATTTGGGGTCTGATTAATTTCGGCTCTCCATTGCACTTTTCTGAGTTAAAGTAAAAATGATGATCAATTTAACACATCTGCGCCGATGAAGCGGTGTATTACGCACGGCAATATTCCTTTTTGACAAATCAAGTGTTGTGAATGCGACCTTCCACCGTCTCTAGAGTTGATTTGCGCTTTACGTCACATTGAGTGCTGTTCATGACCGTTGTTGGAATTACTTGACGCAAGTTATTTACATGTTACAACTCATTAATGTGAACTGCTTCGTCAAGTCAGCCGTAGTTTTATCTCTTTAGGGAATTTGCAACGTGTTTCATTCGTTGTAGGCTGCATTCACTAGAGTAATCAGGAACCTAAGGGCGCTGCCATTGTTGTGTGTGCTACGTCATCATAATGGCTCATCGTCTATCCCAAGACCGCTAATACTTCCCACAAGCTAATCCCAAATACGCTAATTTTACGGTCTGTTGTTTGATGTGCGACGGGGATAATCTGACGACTAACTGTGTTTTATATGTTTGGATTTTGAATCAAAAACGATGTCTTAACATCATCAGGAGCTATATATTTTTAAAAGATATAACGATCATCATTTTCAGGAGGACGTGAACTTCGGGTCAATACGGTGGATAGGCGGCAGGAACCATTGAAGGTTATGTATGAAGGTGTTCCTTGTTGCAGTTTCCTCATATTCCAGGTACGGCTTGTTGCAGGAGCTACTGAGTTAGGTGCTCTGTGCACACCGTGAGTTGTGTGTTTCATCCGTTTTGATCGTGTTTCGATATTCCGATTGTTTACGATGAGTGATGATATCGTATGACAGGGAAAAGTTGGTTGTGTTCACTTTCTGTGCGGTTTCACCTTATGTCTTTTATCGTGTGCTGAGACAGCAAAGATGGGGATTACAGCTACCTTTCTTTGTTTGGGAGATGAGATAGTAATTCGGATGATTCCACTTACACGGGTGTTTAGCAATAATGGATTTTAATTCGTTTGCAGTGATACCGGGGCCTTCCAGAACCAAATATATGGCTGCTAATTAATGATGTTTCTTCCTCCAGCACACGTTCTAAAGGTGAAGACTCCTAACAGTTCTCCATAATGTTGATTGTGAAACTTCAATGCCGTTGTTCATTCTCAGCCAAATCTTAAATTTTCTTAGTGTCATTTCTTTTAAATCAAACATTCGACATATTTCTCTTCCTATAAATTCTCTGTATTATCCAGCAGTTTATTCCTTTCATACGCCCCTGGTTTCCTTGAAAATAAAAATCTATATTCTTGGACCAAGCGATAAAATCCGTCGACAACTTCGTAATATGCACTGATCTTTTCTCAGTGTTGATATATACACGTTAAAAAATCAACCGTTTATTCTTTGCAAAAAATATTGACAGATATATTCATCGTGATTTTTTAAAAAGTGTAACGAATTTTAACGAAAGGGAAAAGAAACCAATTATAAAATGTACATCGAGCTATAACATGTTAATATCGGAAGAGGAAAAAGCTAAATAAACAAAGTAAAAGGGGAAAAGCTGAACGACCTAACATTATACATATAGATATGATAAAGGCACTGGAATATGTTAGCATTCAAGCTATCACAGACATATGCAATATACTGGATACATACCAAATGATCTAAAAACATCGACTTTCATCCCATTGCCCATTGTGCAGTAGAATGCAGTGATTTTAAAACAATAAGTCTAATGAATCATGTAACAAAAATCTTGCTAAAAGTTCTACACGGTAGGATTCCAAATATAATCAATATGGAATTAGAACAACAACAATTGGGATTTAGGAAAAACAGTAGGACAAAAGAAGCTATTTTCTGCATGATGGCGTTAATCGAAAGTACACAGAAGTAAACATAATAAAATATGCCTTCTACAAAAGAATAGGAATGGCAAAAAGTAATATTAATGTTATGAAGAATATACTAACATCAAAGCAAATAATACCAGGGCTAAAACTAAGAATAGCAAAATGGTATATCTTCTCAACATTACTGTATGTTGCAGAAACATGGACATTATACAAGAAAACATAACTTAAAATTGAAACTTTTGTAATGTGGATTTATAGAATAGGAAGAATTGGATGGAAAGAAAGAAAACAAACGATGTAGTCTTAATAGAACTAAAAATGAAAAGAGAACTACTAATCAATTCAAACAATACAAATAATATTTTTTGGGGCGTGTTAAAAGACACAGCAGTCTAATAAAAGTAATCCTGGAAGGGAAAATACAAGGTAGAATGGCAGAGGCAGACACAGACTAACATGGACGTGCAACATCAAAAGACGAACAAATTAGTCTATGACAACCTGCACTAACAAAGCAAGAGAGAGAGAGAGCGGGATGGTGCCCCATAGTAGCCAACACTAAATGCGGAGAAAGTACTCAGTGATGATGATGAATGAATTTTAATTTCTAAACTCATTGTAATAACCCCCAGTTCACGCCCAGTTTAACTACACTTTTGAAATGAATTAGAATGCACAGAAAGTTTACACTTCTATATCCAATATAAATGCGATATTTTTCATGCATACGAATCGAGAAAGAAATGTTTGAAAATTAGAGTTTTTAAATGATCGTGCAAATGTTGATTAGTAGAAGCTGTACACTTTGTTTTCACTAGAATCATTCTGTACAACAAACACACACACAACACACACACACGCGCGCACGCACGCACGCACGCACACACAACACACACACACAACACACACACACACGCACGCACACCACACACACAACACACACGCGCGCACGCACACACACACACACACAATACATATATATTATATATAAGTAGCAGGAAAATCTTTATATAGATCTTCCAAGCAGGAGTCAATCTGATCATCAGATGTGCACCTATGTCGAACATGTGTTTCGGCCCTTTACCTTCTTGACATTTTGAGCGAGGCAGGCTCGCCTGGGTCATAACTCCCAGGCGTCGACCTTCTGCTGCATTGAACGCTAACGCTTACACTATATATTCGGTATAAAATTACTACACGTATTCTACGCAACGCTTCTGGTCGAATCTGATCCCCATACCCGGTCTTATACCTTCTTGTCTTAGCTTTAACCCAGTACAATGATGTCCACTTCATGGTTGCAGCAGTCTAAAATGGTTAGTGATTACAACGTCCTTTTATATAGTACAGCGTAATTCAGCTGGTAGGAGTGCATCATGAATTGATAATAAGTAATAAAGATAGGACGGGCTGGGAACTTTATTCCTTTTAGAAGTCGGTATAGAAAGAGTCCGGTGTAGATCACTTACGGTCGATGATGTAATTTCTTATCGCTTATCGTCCGCACCTCGGATGTTGCAGGAATAAATTGTCCCTGTGCTGTTGACTTTTTGGGAGTCAGGAGTGGTGGATATGTACATTAATCACATTATCGTCTGAACATAAGATTATTTAGAGATTGTTGATATGTCTCGGTTTCGCCAGAGCCAGCATGATGCTCTTTCCATTGACACAATATATGCAGCACTTTGTTGTGTCGCCACATGTCGCCCTTGACCTAGCGCTGTGCTGCATAAAGAAGCTCCATCGTCTGTCTTCCATTACAGAGAGGATATCGATTGTCTTCTGTCCTTCCCCACTTGACAAATATATACTACAAATAAGTCAAAATAATAACCCCATGGTTGCTTAAAAAAAATTATTTTTATAAAATGTCATTAAAAGAAGCTAAAGTGTCGAAACACTTGTTCAGATGGATCTACTTCTGAAGATCAGATTGACGCCTGCTGCGATGCTATGCATAAAGTGTTTCCTATTACCTAAGCACAAATTCAATAATTTAAAACAATTTATTGTTGATCTATATTTTGAAGAGCTGCATGCGTTTTGAAACTGACTATAATAATAGATCAAAAACGACTTTTTAAAGATTTCATCAGATTACTTATTAAAATAATAAACAAATAATCGGCTTTTCAATATCCAATAAAGTCTGAGCTAAAAGGTACAGATACTATAGATTTTTGTAAAGCATAACACACCACATCATAATGAAATACAACATACCTTAATACAAGACATCATAAAACAAGACAATACAACACAACTAGATAAATTGTATTTTCTTATAAAGCCGGACAACAAAGACCACCAATCGCCGGGCGAATAAAGAAATATTTAACGAAATCCACGTAGAGATCATGAAAGTACGCATTTTTTCATGTTGTAGTGGTTGACTCTCCGAATAGTGTTGATACTGACAAACTCCAATCAATTCGCACGAGAGGTTTACAATTTTAAAAAAAAGTGGAATAGTTTCTGCTTGCTGCTGGTTCTTTATTTTGACATGAAAGTGAAAGGTTATGACTTCAGACTCTTGCATATTATGACAAATCGAACTGCTTACTTTATGTGTGCAGCTATTAGTTCATGCATGTGTTGCTATGAGCATATCAGTGTAGGTATCAAACATATACTAGCTCACACACACACATACATACATTTACAAACATATACAAGAAATATCTAGTCATATAGATTGATGTTATTATCATCAGTATCTTTAATCCTACTGCTTGTAGCGTTCCAGAGCGGAGGAGTGTGTTAATTTTTGGTTGTCGCTAGTTGTGTAACTTTAGTGGTTGTAAATCCGAATTTACTTAATTTGATCCTACCTATCCATATTTTTCTGGGTTTCCTTTTTGCTCGAAAATTTGATTTTGTTCATCACAACACCTGAGCTGTACATTGCTTGGGTTTCATTCCGGTCACATGTCTAAACTATTTACTTCTTTGGTTGTTCATTACAGTTCATAGCTGATCGTATATCAGCCATTTTTCTCAATTAAAAAAAAAAAAATTTAACTCTTCTAGTTTTGATTTCAGCATTTCTTACACATTAAATTGTCCATATACCTATTTTATGTTTGTGCCTTTCAAGAACTGCTTCTTTTACACTTTAGTTGAACAATGTAGGTATAAATAACGTTTCTATTATTACATTTTTTTTTATTGCAGTCATATTCAGAGTTATAGGTATCGGTACTATTTGGTGGTTTACATTTTATTTTCTTGCTGGATTCTGGTTTCTACCACTTTACATAATACTCTGACGTTAAAAAAATCTGCCGAAGTACTTTTACTCCTTTTCCTTATCCTTAATCTTGCCGCTGTTAGAAATATATTTTGGATTGATTGACATTTATCGACAATATTTTATATAATTATATATATAAACACACCAGTTAGAATTCACATACACATAACCATCGTTCATATAGTTCGTTCCTAAATTCGTGCCCACAGATTATATCAATTATCTCGGAAACTGTTTCATACATTTCAGTAATTCTTTTCCATGAAATATTATTTTTTTCACCGACCTTAACATTTTATAACATTTAAGTACAAATGTAGTCTGACTTTTGCACAAATCGTTTTTATTTTGTTATATATTTTAGGAAAATATCAAACCGTACGCTCTAAAAATTAGATTTTACTGTAAATTATGTTAGTTTTCTAACAATGCAAGTTATAGTCGTATTGGTATCAATTTACAATGTAGTGAGAGCAAGCTGGTGGTAAGATTGTGTGGAGAACATGTGAAATTTGCCTTTTTTTAAATGATGGGTTTATTACAACAAATGTGATAGTGTAAACTCCTAAAAATTAGAAAAACTAAGAAAATAATATTTTTTATACCTCAAATTAAAAAAAAATCTTTCCTAAAAGCACGCCAGTAGGAAAAAAAATCAGACTTAAGGTCGCTGAAAAAATATGATTTCATGAAAAGAATAACTGAAATTCATCAGTTTTCGAGATACGGAGATAATTGATAAAATCTGTGGGCACAAACTTCGGAACGAACTCGGAACTACTATTATATAGCCATAAATGTCAGTTATAATCTTCGGTGGCGAAAATAAAAACAACCAGTATTTTGTGTCAATTTCCAGTAATTCACATTCCCTTCTGTAGATTATTAACCAAAGGAAAATTGAGACATATTTTTCTTAAATTTTCATTTTACAATCGACAACATTTCATTATTTACCTACCTACAGTGTCTAACATTCAATCAATGATTCATCCATAACCGTAGCTGTTGGTGTTCCGCAGTTATCAAAAATGTTGAAAAGACGCGCATTTCTTATAAGTGTAAACTCTGTTAGCTGGTGCCCAAAATGAATAATTATCTAACATTTTAATCTTTACCACTACGTTAACACTGACCGTCCACGAAGATTATTTTGGCTGATCTCAACGACATTTCCGTTAGAAACTTCAGAAGTCAAATTCAGTAGAAAACATGTGATCTTTCTTTCAATTCTCACAATTTTTGTATTTTTTTTTTTAGAGAGTACGGTGACAGATGACGTAAACAATATTTACAGAGAGTGCTTTTTTTTGCAATGACCACGGAACACTTATTGAGGTAGATACCAGGAACTTACTGAAGGATTGAGTCAGGACTATCTTTAGCAGAAATGCAGTGGTTGAGTCCCGTACAAACCCCAGGGTGTGTCTGCTGGTTGGTTTGAGGTTAGAGATCCAGCAAACTCGTTCCACGCAAACGCCGGAAATGAAGAAATCTCGTAGAGTGTAGAGAAACGAGTGATTTAGTGATCAAATACGCAGCACATTAGAATTCATGATATGTAGAAAGTTGGAAGCTGTTTTAGATCACACTAACACTAACACTCACTCACTAGCACACTCTCACACACAAGTCCATTCGCTCATACTCACTCAGATGCTTATATACTCAAACAACCGCACTCTCAGTTATTCACAAACTCACTCACTCACACATTCTCTCAATCACTTCTTCATTTAATCACTTACTAACACACTCACTCACTAATCCGCGTTCTCAATCGCAAACATATTTATTGACACACTCACAAACTCAGTCACTCATATTCACTCACCAATTTACTCAATCCCCAAATCACTCACACACTCACCATCATACACTCACACATTCACATTATCACACCCCCCCGATTCAGGCATTCATCCAATCACTTAACCACGCACCATATTTTAAGAGATCAAATAAATCCGGGTACAGTAAAATAGTGCAGTCTTATGCTTTATGTCTGATCGGCTTATATGTTTAATAATGTAGTGGTGGTTATTTCCGCATGACTAGTCTACTCACAGAGAAAGCAATAAATAGAAGGAACGCTCATCGATGATTATTGTTATTTCATCGTATTGCTCGCTTCGCGTCTTCAGGTCTTCTTACCTATTTGTTTACTCTTGTATTTTCTGTACACTGCAGTGCACGCGAGTTAGTCGTCTAACCATGACAGTCTATTCAAAATCCCTTATTTGTCGCGTGTGGTCCACCAATAATTATTGTTGTGTTCTACGCTCACTGGAGCGTGACTACGTTTCTGGCTTCTCATGATTTAGTGGTTAGTGGGTTTACGTGATGGAGGAGCAATAATTTGAATGAAAGTGCAATAATTCTGCTCTATCTGTCTACCTCTGCAACCTTTGGCATCTCTGCTATCTCTCTAAATTGTAACATGGGAGAGATTTAGATACTTACATTTAATAACATCGTTTGATCGAATTCACATTACTTCACAACTTGTTGATATGTGTAATTGGGACAAGTGAGTTCTGTGGGGTGGATTCAGGGATGTGTAGTAATGTCAAGTTGGTTTGCCGATGGTCTTTTCTTTGTGAACATGGCTTGATTATTATAGTCCGTTCAGAATCGTTTGCCGAGATGTTATGATTTATAATTCAAAAAAGTTCTTGATGATTTCACATGATTTTTGGCATACGGTGTTAAAATGTCCATGTCACGAGAACATATGTGTTACTCGATGTCTAGCTATAACGGTTTTCTTAAAGCGGCGAATTCCTTTGATCTTTGCCCATGTAACTATTATTTTGACCCTAATCAAAATGTTTTACAGTAATCTAGTGCAACGATGACCCATAGGCGTGTCCATAAAATTTTACTGGGTGGCAAGTATACAAATTTTAAATTATATATAGAACTTTTGTTCGTAGAGTCAATTTGATATAGTTCCATGCTCTTGGTGTGAGTTTCCCAAATGTTGTCGCTGCCTTTCAAATACGTACATTTAGTTCCTCATCTAAGGAAAGTGTGGCTGTAATAGTGGATCCAAGATAGCTGAACTTCTGTACTGACTCAAGCAGGCTTCCATTCAAAGTAATGGTTGTTGGTTTGCTTATAACATATTTTTGATCGCATTTCTTTGATAAAAAAATATTTTTATAGCGACATTAGTATTCTAAACCTAACTTCAAAAGATCAATGCAAATGAACAATAAGTTTTTGAAAAAAATAAATTAATGTCTAGGCAAACGAATCTGAACGGACTATAGAAGCGTATCTACATAGTGCTTAATTGTGGGTGTTGTTCGTTATGTGTATTTGCAAACATGAATTCAATTGGTTACAATTAGTGTGGCCGTATTTCTCAATGATTTTGTCAACATGGTACACCTTTTTCTTAATCGTATTCTTCACAAGTTGTAACAATTCGGGTTTTAAATATGTGTCGTCAAATTTGACATTTTCATTCGCAAGCCATGTCCTAATTTGCTCTTTTGTATTTGATGCAGTAGGCACTTTGTCCCATCTTGAATTCCCTAAGGAAGTGCTGATATAGTAAAACAGTAACCTTTTGCATAGTTATAAATTTGCATTTCAAACTCATTGTAATTTAGATATAAATGTTGGTATTTAAAGTCAACAAATTGTCTACTGAGTCTTCACAAAATTAATAAAGATACGCCTTCACTTAGGTAATTAATGCCCAGGCCGTGGTGCGTCATGTCGTTCAATAACAATTCAGTTTTGTGCACGGGATTTTCCTGAACTTAGTGTTTCTGCAATAGCCAAACTATTTTACGTGAACGACCGCACCAAATTAATGTATATATCCTAAAATGGTGTCAAATTCGAACAGGGTGAATTTAATATAGCCTAAAGAAGAAAACTTTTAAACTAGATCAAATTTCTCAGAGCAAAAAATATTTCTATAACGACATCAATATTATAAGATTACATGCAAAAGTTGAAAGCAAAATAACAAACGGTTATCACGTAAAGCTAATTCAAGTGTGGTTATGAATTTCTGAACGGACTATAACACATATTTCTATGTTAAAAACAATATTAAATAGGCGGAAGTGGGTTCAACGTTATATATGGGTTACAAAGATAGTTTAGAAAGTGTGTTACAAGGAATAGTTTCCAAAGTGGGTTACAATGAATAGTTTCCAAAGTGGGTTACAAGGAATAGTTTCCAAAGTGGGTTACAAGGAATAGTTTCCAAAGTGGGTTACAAGGAATATTTAGTGAGAGGCAGACATTGATTTTTAAAAATTTTGTTTAATGTAAGCGGGTCACAGAAGTAAGGGGGCGTTTAGTTTTTTGTGGGTAACGAATAGAGGTGGTGAAGGATGTTATTAATTTGTTACACGACCGGGTTTAGAAATAAAAGAAAAGGTGGTTTAAAATATCTAAAACTGGTAAAAAGTAGCTCCCATATGATGAAAGTAAGTTGTAAATATATCATGTTTATACTAACGCTTAGGCCTATTATGCTAATCTATTAGAAGGCTCAAAATTGTGAGAGCGTAAAACAGTGAAATATATAACTGGGGATGTCTATTTTTGTTGTGTGCGATCTGATGAATCCGATGCGACACGGGCACATTTACATACACCCCACTAGGAGTGGCGTGCTCGAACACGTGTTACAGGGTAAACTACAGAGCCGGGTCAGAACGAAGTGGCACCTGGACTGTCGCCACTAATATCTGTGTGCCTACCCGCTGAGGGGGTTTTCCCAAAAACACACCAATACTTGTGACGTCTCGAGCTATGCAAGCTACAGACGTCTGACCTATATTTACCCACACCCGCCTCTGCTCGCAATGTTGAAAACGTCACAACTATTGGTCGGTCCGACAGAGGGCAGATACTGGTGGCGATACCTGGCACGTTCCGCGGGGGCCTTTCATCGCTGACAACTTAAGAGAATGGCTTAGCGAAGAACAACAACGAAAATGATAAATAGCTGTCGAAATCAAAAGTTGTGGAGAGATATGACCACCGACACCAGCAGGCTTGGTACTTGATGATGATGAGTTTGGTTTCACGCCTATTATGGTATCTTCCATGTGATGTCTGATATCTACGCTTTTCTTTCGTCATCATCATAATTATTATTATCATCATCGAGTGCCGTCTCCGCATCGAATGTTGGCTACTATAGAGCGCTATTCCACTCTGTCTCTTGCTTTGATGATGCAAATTGTCATAGGTTGACTTGTCCATCAGACTAGCTTTCCTTTCAGTTTCTTTAAATTCAGCTGATGTCAATATCGCTGTGTTGTGTCCCATGGTTCATCAATATTCAATACATCAATTTCACCCAAAGTTTCAAGAGGATTGTTGAGTTCCAGATTAAATTGTCCTAACGTCAGCTCCTGACATCAATCAATGAATTTTATAATCACCTTATTATACACAGGTGGTCGACTTCGATCTAACAATAAATTTGCAGAAAATTAATAAACTCGTTAATAACCTACCGTCTTTATTGACAACTACAAACTTGATGTCATGCAGCATTATAGCTACCTGGTATCCTTCAACAGCTACAAACTATCTTTAGTCACAAACATTGACAAACGCAATGGTAAAGCTGCTACCTCCTTCGCTCGTCTTTCTATGTGTGTCTGACAAAACAGCAAACTGACAACTAAAACAAGGGCCGCATTTAACAAACTCTGCATCATTAGAATCTTTCTGTATGGTATCGAATCATAGATAACATGTGCAAAGCAAGAGAGAAGGCTAAATACATTCCATATGCGATGACAGCGCCGTATTCTTGGTATCACCTGGAAGGACACAATGACAAACGTGGAGATCCTCACTCACACAGGCCTCCCGAACATCAACACGCTGCTCAGACAACGTAGGTGACGCTGGTTTAGCCACTTACATCATGTGACGGATGGCTGCATACCAAAAGATATACTCTATGGACAATTAGCAGATAGCAAAAGAACTAGGGGGCGCCAAAAACTTTGATTTTTAGATATGGGTTAAAGTAACATGAAAACTCTGAACATAAACTCTGCAGTCTGTGAAGAAATAGCTGCAGGCCGCAATCTTTTTGCAACACACTCTAAAGCTCCAACTAATACAAGAAGCAGACAGATTCATTGAAAAATGTATCAACTGTAACTAACGGATGTTACTTAATTAATGATTTGTTATGTTGTTTTCAAATATCACGATTAAATACACCAACACACACAGAGAGACTCGAAAAAGCTTCTTAATGATCACGACATTGAAGTATGCAGCATCCAGACAACTCAGCACACAACTGTACATGTATTCTTCATTGCATTAGGCAATATTCTTCTCTGTCTTCAGCATTCAAGTCTTGTGAACCTGACACTTTCTCCTGTTTTGTGGTGGAGGAGTAAGTTCAACATCATGAGACACGATGAGCTGGTCGCATGGTCAGTACTCGTATATGGAGGGGTAAAAATAACATCACGAGACACGATGAGCTGGTCGCATGGTCAGTACTCGTATATGGAGGGGTAAAAATAACATCACGAGACACGATGAGCTGGTCACATAGTGAGTACTCGTATATGGAGGGGTAAAAATAACATCACGAGACACGATGAGCTGGTCACATAGTGAGTACTCGTATATGGAGGGGTAAAAATAACATCACGAGACACGATGAGCTGGTCACATAGCGAGTACTCGTATATGGAGGGGTAAAAATAACATCACGAGACACGATGAGCTGGTCACATAGTGAGTACTCGTATATGGAGGGGTAAAAATAACATCACGAGACACGATGAGCTGGTCACATAGTGAGTACTCGTATATGGAGGGGTAAAAATAACATCACGAGACACGATGAGCTGGTCACATAGTGAGTACTCGTATATGGAGGGGTAAAAATAACATCACGAGACACGATGAGCTGGTCACATAGTGAGTACTCGTATATGGAGGGGTAAAAATAACATCACGAGACACGATGAGCTGGTCACATAGCGAGTACTCGTATATGGAGGGGTAAAAATAACATCACGAGACACGATGAGCTGGTCACATAGTGAGTACTCGTATATGCGTTGATATCCTGATGTTTCCCTTCGTCGTGGCTGACACACTCCGTCTTTGGCAGACTGGATCTTGGTTTGACGTAGGAATTTTTTTTTTTTCGTGTAGCGGATGCTGCCCACAGTTCTTGGCTTTTGTCTGGGTGTTCTCCCATAGCCTTTCCTTCTCTCGATGGTACCTGGTAGGCAGCAGTAGTTTGTTTTCCGGGTATCATTCACCTTTGAATGCGGTTCTTATTCACACGGTCTGTCCCGTCCTTATATGGAGTTTTTTACGTTGTGCAACAGTTCCACATGTTGCCCCCACCGCGCTTCTACCAGGACGGTAGAATTGACCTTCCATCTGGTCTTTACCAGATGCTGAATTCACCAGAAGCTGACATTTTCTTTCCAGGTAGTGACGGCTGCCCCAGTTCCTGACTTAGTTCAGCACCCTCTGACCAGATTTAACATCGTGGTTCCTTGTGGGTTAGGCACAAGTGCAGGATATATACTGGGTCTTTCATACCAGTTCTACATGGGTAATCGGTTGTACTGGTTACTTTGAGACGCTCATAGGTGATTTAGGAGTCCACAATGACTGTTTATCATGCGGAAGATGTTGGTCTGCTAAAATCACTGTAAATGGTGCATGGAGTCATCATATATGCTGATGTCCATCCTCTCCCAATGTGAATGGAATTTGTTGTGTATTATCACTTAGGGGATACGAACCGATTTCTTTCTTTACCGAAACCAAGAAGATCCATGGGAGGTGTTAAAACTGCCTTCCAGAACCACATCCCAGCCTGAGCAAAAACAAAGATGACACATGACACTTAAAATATAATCACCAGCCTGAAAACTACGTAGAGGTACCTCGCTATATGCAACATCTACACACTGCCTGACAAAGATTCAACTGAAAAGAATGAGGCCAAACAATGAAAGGTGGATAATCGCCGGGGTTTTCAAAAGCCGCTCTCCAAGTTAATTAAAACGTACAAAAGACTGCAAGTAGAAACGTTCTTCAACAACTGGGAGGCAGTTATCACAGACCCATGGTCACACATGAAATCAGCCTACTGTTGGTATTAAGTCTGCCTTTCGGGTTTTACCTAATCCCCACACGCTTTTAATGGTAAAGCAAACCGAGATAGCACCTTAGTGGCTGGCGGCTGCCCAGCTTTAAGCGGTTGGTAGCTATCAAACGAAGTCGATAGACTTCTCTCACTGTCGCAAGCAACACTTGCAACCTACCGTCCGCGAACCACTTGTTACCGGAGAGACTTATTTTGGTGGTCGCGGACCTCGTTTCTGTAAATGAAATATAAAAAAATGGCATCGTTTATTTTAAAATTGAGTCACTAGGAAAATAGTTAAATTTTATGTCTGCAGTTTCTATAGTTGCCACGTATACAATTGCTATTATTCGCGCAACAATGTAGCTCGTACTTCATGCAATGTAACAGGTGCTAATAGGTTCGACTAAGCTTTACATTCCAGCGATTTTATGGAGACTTCCAAAGGAAAATCTGTTTGCAGATTCCTCCAGAAACGCCATTCTCGGTTTAATTAATGTGAGTTTCGGCGACCGGCACGAGATTACTGGTCCTAGGTGCGAAATTTCCCTTCCAACATCTCCAGTTGACCGGAGTATCAAGACATGTATGTGTAAAGAAATTTCACCTAGGAAGTCTGTTCCATTTTCAAATGTAGTGGTCATTTATTGCATGACTACCACACTCACAGTGAAAGAAACTTAACATTACTTGGTGTATCCACAATGAATTTCAAGCAAAAACGCGACCACTTTTTAAGTCACTACAGAGTGGCCACTAATGCTGATCGCGGTTTATGCGTTTCAAAAACTATTTAATATTTTTATTATAAGTTACCTGCATATGAAATGCATGATCACCTGGATTTGAAGGTAAAAAGTTACCAATATACAGCAAAACAGCTTTAAGACAATTCGTGGATGAGTCAACGAAAATGCTTACAACATCTGGTTTACAATGTATTTGTTGGGATTTCCATTAAACCAGAGATGATTATCACACAGAAATATAATTGTGAAAAGGAATATAACATGATATTTCTAGCGATCCCAAAACACAACCAGTCGAACATTATTTGTCAGGAGATTCAACTGTTCAGTTTCTGGAACCCTGAATCTCTGTCTTGTTTTTGGTGTAAATTTAGATCCTTGACTAGGTCATGCAATTCATTTTGGGGCATTTTAGAGGGGCCGATCATGGTTTGGAAAACAACATATGGTTGACTGCATTATATATTTATATTAAAGTTTCTCCTGGTCATTGACACAAAATAAAGAAATCTGCTATTGAAGTTACATCATACATATATCCACATATATATGTATATATATGTACATATATAAGTATATATATATATATCCTAGATATATGAACAGAAGTGTGTATCTCGGAAACTAGAGCAATCAGAATGAGTAAAGGTCACTCGTTATTAAGTGTCATTCGTTCTAAGCAATTATAAATTCATAACCTCTTTTCGTGTCTGAATCATTTCTTTAAATTCTATCATTTAACCTCTGCATGTCTGACCTTGACGGCATCCAGTAGAGGACTGATCATCTGTCGATGATTAAAAGAAAAGGAGACCATCTTTTTCTTACAAACTCACACACAACAATCTCTTACAAATAGAATTCACTCAACAATTGAAGATGTTTATTAATAAATAGTTTATAATTATTGTAACTCAAAAATAGATCTCTTAATATCAAATAAAATGGAACTTAAAGAGCAATGCTATGTATCTAAAAAGAAGCAATTTTTTTCCCCTTATTTAGACATCATGTCCAAACAGGAAAAAACAGTATCTCAAACGCAAGGAACTAGTTCTCATCCAAATTCACCGCACTACTTTCACCATTTAGTATTCTCATAAAACCTCTTGATGATATACTCTCTAAGAATTCAAAGAGAGAATAATAATTACAAAATATTATTAAATGTATAGATTCTAAACTCCGAGGCTATTCAAAACATAAATATCAGTATAATGGAAACAACACTTTAAAACTAAAATTAACTCTCTGAAATATAAGTCTTTAACCTGCGAATATAGCAGGATATAACTCAGACCCGAACCAGATTACAAGTAGTCTAACTATATAGCTTACTAATTTTTACATATTATAAATTGTATCCTCCTATAATATATATAGATAATATATATCCTAATATATGAGGATGAAAACCTGCTACAACAGCATTTAACATCTCTAGATAAAAGCTGCACAAACTACAGTATGAAAATTAACACAGCAAAAACAGAGGCTATGTGAATAAGTAAATTAAGGCACCCATTAAACATTAAGATCAAAGATAAAGAAATAAAACAAGTAGAAGAATTCAAGTATTTGGGCACAATGTTCACAGAAGATGGAAAACTAGACAGAGAAATTGACATGAGAATACAAACAGCAAATGCTGTCACATTGGTTATTGGTTATTGGTTATGGAAGGCCTCGGTATCACTGCAAGCGAATTAAAATCCATAATTGCTCAACCGCCCGTGCCAGTGGAATCATCCGAATTATAACTCATCTTCCAAACAAAGAAAGGTAACTGTACTCCCCATCATAGCAGTCTCAGCACACGCCAAAAGACATAAGGCGAAACCGCACAGAAAGTGAACACAGCCAACTGTTCCCTGTCATACGATATCATCATTCATCGTACACAATTGGAGTATCGAAACATGATCAAAATGGATGAGACACACCGCTCACGGTGTGCACAGAGCACTTAACTCAGTAGCTCCTGCAACAAGCCGGACTTGGAACATGAGGAAACTGCAACAAGGAACACTTTGCAGACATAGCCTTCAATGGTTCCTGCCGCCTATCCATCACATTGCCCGGAAGATCACGTCCTCCTGAAAATGATGATCGTCATAGTAAATGTATGGCGCTTGATGATGTTAGGACATCGTGTTTGACTCCAACTCCGAACATACAAAACACAGTTCGTCTTCAGATTATCTCCGATGCACACCAAACGCAAGATCGCAAGATTAGCGCATGGTCGGTCTTGGGACACGCGATGATCCAATATGATGACGTAGCACGCACAAAATGTCTGCGCCCATGTATTCATTATTACTCTACTGAATGCAGTCTGCAACGAACGAAACATGGTACAAACTTCCCAAAGACGCTGACTTGACTGACTTGACGGAGCCCACCACATTAATGCGTTGTAACTTGTAAATAACTTGCGTCAACCATCTCCATCAAATGGTCACTGAACAGCACTTTGTGTGACGTAAAACGCAGATCAACATTAGTCGTTAGACGTTGGAAGGCGCATTCACAACACTTGAATTGTCAAAACGGAGCATTGCTGTGCGTGCAACGCCAATTCAATGGCGCAGATTTAACAAGTAGAACATCATTTCGACTGAAATGCAGAAAATTGGAACGGAAACCCGAAGTTGATACGAATCCAACTGAATTTCTGCAGCGATAGAGAGAACGTGACTCAGTTCCGCCATTTTGGAAACGGAAACGGTCACATACCAGCTTTCACCATTGCTAAGACATCCAAACATTTCTATGCCAGCTAAACAACAAATGATAAATAGCATTTTCATACCAATGTTGTGCTATGAAAGTCAAACATGGACCCTTTCTAAATCACAATTAAGAAAGATAAATACATCTCAGATGCGATGCTTGAGAAAAGTAACAAACAACTCAAGAAGAGATACAATACCAAATGAAACCATAAGAAAAATAGTAGCAACAAAACCCTGCCAAGAATATATAGAACAACAACAACTTAAATGGTTTGGCCACCTGGTCAGAATGAATCCGCACCAATCACCATCCAGGGCGTTCTTCTCGAGAATGCATGGAAAAAGACCAAGAGGAAGACCTAGAAGAAGATGGATAGATGCAGTGATAGAGACATGTAACAACAGAGGAAAATCATTAATTCAGACAGTTCGAGCAGCTCAAAAACGACAAATGATATAAACCACGACACCTTTCAGGTATCAGTGAAAAGAGAAAAGAAGAAAAAAGAAGATCCTCCTTTATGTAGTACATCTTATCCTCCTATATGTAGTACATCTTATCCTTCTATATGCAGTACATCTTATACTCCTATATGTAGTACATCTTATCCTCCTATATGTAGTACATCTTATCCTTCTATATGTAGTACATCTTATCCTCCTATATGTAGTACATCTTACCCTCCTATATGTAGTACATCTTATCCTCCTATATGTAGTGCATCTTATCCTCCTATATGTAGTACATCTTATCCTCCTATATGTAGTACATCTTATCCTCCTATATGTAGTACATCTTATCCTCCTATATGTATTACATCTTATTCTCCTATATGTAGTACATCTCCCTTTCATTTTATCACTTCATTTCTTATTCCTCATTTTATTTCTCCTTGATTTGCCTGTCCTGAACATTCTAGATGTAGTAGAGTTTTTCTTTTTTTTCCGCTGTCCGTTTGTCTTCTCTTTCTCTGAAGAAGGCCACATGTAGGCCGGAACGTCAGTATTTTGTTGTGTTCCTTTTTTGTAAAGATGTCACCATACCTTGTAAGAGTGTACGTTACTCCCCACAACTTGCTCCTAGCTGACAGATTTACAGCAGCAACGCAATTATTTGCCTCTTGCCTATATATTGGAACCTCGTAGAACGACCCTCAGAACGATCGAGTTCAAACTCTAAAATCTACAGAATCTTGATCTGAATTTCGAATTCTGTTTTTTATGTTCGAACCGCTCCTACGCAAGCACAGAGGGCAAATTACATCGGTTTATGCCTTCGTTTTTATTCCCTGGTCATCTTTCCAGTTTCGCTAGTGCTTTTTCAATCGTTTTTTTACGCTTGATATGTTGTGTGTTTAGCTATATATATAAATAACCACTATCTAACAGCTATAGCATCTAGGTAGAGTGTGATACAACGAAGCCTAAGTGAATGGATGAAATATCGACGATTAACGTGAATAAGGAACTTAACGTGTTGCATGAAAGTGGTTTACATGTGATGAATCTAGAACAAATGTAAAACAAAATTCTCAAACAGATAGTTGTACTAAGAGGCGGGAGAGAGAGAGAGAGAGAGAGAGAGAGAGAGAGAGAGAGAGAGAGAGAGAGGGAGAGAGAACGAGAGAGAGAGAAAAAAAGAGAGAATAGCCGAAACAGAAATATTTGCATTTTATAGAAAGGAACTCCCATTCAGAAAGGTTGTGTTTTTTTTTCACCAGTCACACGGAACATCACCATCGCTCTCTTCCCTACATTAAAATAAATGCAATTTTAATTTCAATATTATTTTTACATATTTTATATACTGTTTATTGTTTTAATTTATTAATTAGATTCATATTGTTTAATTGTGTTATATTTACCTAGAATCATGTGTGGTTGCTGCTTACATTCATCAAATCGGCATTGTTTATGTTCTGGGACCGGATTACGTCACTTTTTTTTAATTAGTAGTGGGAAACATTTATTTCGGCTTTGAACTACTCATGTTTGAACGATCTCCTTGAACGAATTCAGTTCGAAGTATGAGGCACCACCGTAATTTGATGCCAGCCTCTGTAACAGTTTGAAAGTGTGCAAGACACCACTCGCTTGTCAGAGCCGGGGAGTGGGGTGGGAAAAGAGAGATTTGTTCAGTTTGAACATCGCCATTGTTAAAAATACACTAGCCTCTTTTAGAACTTCAACTTTAACCTTTGGTATTTCCATGGAGACAATGACTAACTATCCAACATGTTTATAAAGTTTACAATGTTATGAACGAATCAATTGACTAAATAGACAAAACAAAAGAAATTTAAACATCTATAGATTATAGTCTCAACAGTTTGCTACCAATTTATCAAAGGTCATTTTCACCACCGATCTGTGAACTTTTCTTCTTTGCAAAGAGGAGAAATCCAAATCCTAAGATTGTTGCAGTTAGAAACGCACCATATATAATATATGAGACATTGCTTGTGCCTCTCTGTAAGTCTGAAAATATAAAAGTTTATATAATATATATATATACACAAGGTATTCAGAGAAGTTATAAGGCACACGCAAAGAAAGAATATATGTCAACGTGTAAACATGTTCGTGACGTAAATATAGTTACTGTTCAGTTTGGAAAAATCTTGACCACTCCGTTCATTACAACTTTAATGACAATCTAAAGAGATCATCTCTGATGCAGCCTATACTCTCGCGCTGAGATTGTTATTGAGTCTATAGTTGAGGAGTGGCTGAGAAGAACACAATTCTAAACTTGCCGAAGGATCTACATCTGCGCGATGACGTGACGACGAGACAGCAGACTCCAAAATAGAGCAATGAGAAGCGATGACTTTGATAAATGAAAGATTTCTCACCCCTAGATCACTGAACAAGATAGAAGATGAGGAAGAATGTCTGATTCTCTGAGACTCGAGCTACGCAAACTGAAACAACACCGGATTGTTACAAATCGACGGCATCCATTAGGAACGTTATGTAGGAAAACATGCAGAGATTAGAAAAAAAACGTCATTTCTTTGATCGGTTAAAGAACCTTTATATATATATATATATATATATATATATATATATATATATATATATATATATATAACAAAGCAAATATAAGATGGAATAAACCACTGCAGTAATACTAGATTCAATCATGTGCAGGTCTGATTTATTTCTGTATGCATGCCCATTGAAGGTAATAAGTGTTCATTTTGTATTGCAACTTGGAAATGTGACGCGCTTCAAGAATATTAGAGTTTGATTCTGAAAATGACATGATAAATGAGATAAACAAAATCTCCAAACTGTTGTAAAAAGCAGTATTTTTATAATGTTTTTATTCATTTTAATTTCCAATTGATAAAATCAAATATTTATCATATAAAATAATATTTCGATAAGTTTAGTATCAGTTCGACAAACTGTAGACGAGAGCTTCAGAGGCTTAGTTATCTTCTCGTTTTATGGAATGTAATTGAGGAGTTCCTGTAACGTTTTTTTAAAACAGATTTTAGTTTCTCATGACTAATCATCATCAAGTACCGGGCCTAGTGGCGTAGGTGATCATGTCTCACCACAACTTTCGATCTCGGCAGCTATTTATCATTTCTGTTGTTGACCATCTGTCAAGCCATTCTCTTAAGCTGTCTGTTATTTTTTCTCTTTCCTTCCCTCTATCTCTTCGTCCCTCAATTTTTCCAGTTGTTACAATATATTGCAGTTGTTCTCGTCTCATTACATGGCCAAAAAATGATGATTGTTTCTTCCTAGTATTGGAATTTAGCTCTCTTTTTGCTTTAACCTCTTTCAGAACATCTTCATTACTCTTCTTAGCTGTCCATGGTACTCTCAATATTCTTCTGTAAAACCACATTTCTACAGACTCCAGTGATTTTCTTGTCTGTTGTCCTATGGTCCATGATTCGCAACCATATGTTAAGACTGGCTCTACATAACATTTAAGAACTCTTTTTCTTGTTTCTAATGTCAAAAATGGATTGCATAGTATCTTCCTCATTTTTTGGAAAACTGCTTTTGACCTGAGCCATTCTGCATCTCACCTCTTTTGTACATCTTCGGTCTAAGGTTAACAAAGTTCCAAAATATTTAAATTCATTTACCTGTTTTAATATTGTTCCACTTGTCTTTATTTTGCACTGAGGTGATGTCTTTTCTTTGTTGTTACCATTACCTCTGTCTTTTTGCTATTAAGGCTGAGTCCTTTTTTTTTTTTTGCTTTCTTTCACTGTAATGTCCAACATTTCCTGTAACTCATTTTCACTCTTAGCGATAACGACTGTATCATTAGCATACCTTAGATTATTTATATTATGACCTCCAATTGTTATTCCAGGCATGTCCCTTATGGATCTTACAATAATCTCACTATAAATATTAAACAAACCTGGTGACAGCACACAACCTTGTCTAACACACTGTTTTATTTGTTGAAACATTCCCAATTGGTTTCCAGTTCTTATGGCCGCTTTTTTTTTGCCAGTACATGTTCTTTATTATTCTTAGATCTTTGCTGTCTATGTTTGTGCTATCTAAAATTGTTATTATTTCTTGGTGCTTTACTTTGTCAAATGCCTTGGTGTAATCTTTGAAAGATAGGTATAGGTCTGTTTTCACCTCTATGGCTCTTTCTACTAAAGATCTTATGACATAAATGACATTGCTTGTTCCTTTATCTCTAACAAAACCACACTGTTCATCGCTAATTTCTGGACTGATTTTGTTTCGCACTCTTCGCATGCTGATTCTTAGTAATATCTTAGTCATATGACTCATAAGGTTTATTGTGCGATGATCATCGCATTCAATCGCATCCGATTTCTTTGGTAGGGCTATGAATATTGATTTGAGCATGTCGTCTGGTATATATCCGCTGTTGTAGATATCATTCAATATTTTTGTTATTATTTCTATTCCAAAATCACCCATGGCTTCAATCTCTTCCTTAGTTATATTATCTGGTCCAGGAGCTTTTCCTGCTTTCATATTGCGCAAGGCGTCTTACACTTCTTCTCTTAGTATGTCTGGGTCTTTTCCATTATCCTTAATATTTACTTCCGTTCGTTCATCTTTATAAAGATCCTTAATGTATTCTGTCCATTGTTCCCTTATGTTTTCTTGATGAATCAACAGTTCTCCTTCCTTTGATCTTAAACATCCAGTTTTTTATTGCGTTTTTCTTCCTGTTAATTCCTCAATTTATTTGTATTTAGCTTTAGCATCTCCTTTTTGTTGCAATTCGATCTCTTTGCATCTCTCTTTTAGCCATGCTTCTTTTGATTCATTGCATTTTACTACAATTTCTTTATTTAATCTCTTATACTCATCTTTATTTTCTTTATTTCTTCTTCTTGTATCCATTAGCTGCAAAATATCATCTGTCATCCATTTCTTCCTTGAATTTGTCCTCACTGGTGGTATGATCTCTTTTGATGTTTGATGCTTTGACTCTTTTAGCATTTCCCACTGTTCATCAATGCGTTGTATCCTCTCTATTGCATTGTACCGGTTCTGAATTGTGATTTTATATTTGTCTTGCAGCTTATTGTCTGATTTTAGTAAATCTAAATTTAACTTGATGTTAACTGAGGCTCGTTTTGTTCTTTTTAATTTTACTCTAAGCTTTCCCACAACTGGTACATGATCACTATTGCAATCTGCCCCTGGTCTAGTTTTCACACACACCAGACTGTTTCTAAATCTATTGCTTATCATTATATAATCAATTTGATTACGTGCGTTGCCCCTGGGCTTTTCCATGTCCACAGACGTCTTGGATGTTGCTTAAACCAGGTGTTTCCTATCATCATGTTGTGTGTTCTTGCCCATTCAATAAGTTTCTCACCTCTTTCATTCCTCTTGCCTAAGCCATAATGACCAACTACTTCCTCAACTCTTTCCTTTCCTACTTTTGCGTTAAAATCCCCTAGAACTATGGTGTTTTCATGTGGTTTGCATTCACGAAGTGCCTCATTTAACTCGTAAAATTTATCAATTGTTTCTTCTAGAATGTCTGCTGTGGGTGCATATACTTGTATAAGATTTATGACTATTGGCTTCCATTCAATTTCACTAAAAGGACTGTCAGATATTGGGTAAAAGCCTTTCACTGTTCTTGCCCTTTCTGCATCCAAGATGATACATACTCCTCTTTGGTGTTCAGTACATCCAGAATATATTATTCTATGTTTATCAGAATATATCTTCCCTGCTCCGGTGTATCTCATTTCGCAAAGTCCCAGTAATTGTAAACCCATTCTTTTCATTTCTTGTATCATCATGACTAATACTTGCTACAAAATATAATCAGTCGGAAGTTTTGTGCAGACCAGAGTCTAGTCTAGTACTTGCTGCTAGTATTGTCTGATCACAGGCACATATAATTGTACCAAGGCCTGAATGCTAGGAAGGAAATCATTTAAATCACCCAACGTTTGTAACGTCTTCAGCTGTGGGAACTATATACTATAGAGGTAATTTTACTCATAACCGCACGAATCGCAAATCTGAATTAGTCACAATCTTTCGGTGATTCCTTTCAGCCCGCAGGCCTTATTAATAATGAAGATGGAAGTGGTCTGGCGGTATCGCTTCCAGGACAGTTAGTGAAGTTTTAATGAAGATGGAAGTGGTCTGGCAGTATCTTTGTCAAAACATTTAGTGAGTTTTGAATCTTTGAAACAGATAGAGGCGAACGCCTATTGTTTTGAATAGCCTAGGAGTTTAGAATCTATACATTTAATAATATGTTGTATCTATCTATCTATATCTTTCCTATCATATCCTATCATATCATATCATATCATATCATATCATATCATATCATATCATATCATATCATATCATATCATATCCTATCCTATCCTGTCATATCCTATCATATACTATCATATCCTATCCTATCCTATCCTATCCTATCCTATCCTATCATATCATATCCCGTCCGTACGTCCGTCCGCGCCCGCCCGCCCGCCCGCCCGCCCGTCCGTCCGTCCGTCCGTCCGTCCGTCCGTCCGTCCGTCCATCTATCTATCTATCTATCTATCTATCTATCTATCTATCTATCTATCTATCTATCTATCTATCTATCTATCTATCTATCTATCTATCTATCTATCTATCTATCTATCTAACCTATCTTCCTATCTATCCTATCCTATACTATCCGATCCTATCCTGTCTATATGTATGTCTGCCTGCCTGCCTATCTGTCTGTCTATCTATCTCATTCTATATATATATATAATTATCTATGCACATATAAACGCACGTCTCCAATGTATTTATAAGCTTTCCATTTTTGATTTCACTCTTGTATTGAAAATATTTTAATGAGGCTTCTTTAAAATAAGCGTGTAGGTAGGTCTCCGTGGTTGTCATTATAGTGTTTTTTTTTTTATATCCCCATCTGGGTTGTTTATATCTTCACAGTCCTTACATATTAGAGTCAAGGAGCTGGTAAACATTCATTGGTATATTGTTGATTGGCACACTGATTACGCTTAAGTTGAACTAAAAGTACATTATGTCTTTTATTTCTCACCATGTTCTTACTGATGGTTATCTGTGTCATGTGAGAGCTTCTTATTTAGCACGTCTACGTTTCAGATATGTTGTATATTTAATAAATTAATATCTCAATTCAAATATATTATCCCATAAAAATCATGACAAATTATGTATCACAAAATGCATGTGAAATACCTTACCAGGAGCAACATTACACAGTGGTCCACTATAACCATTGGTACATTCAGAACACTGGCCGGTATGGTGATCACACGTTTCATTTGTGCAGAAAGCAGAACACCTGGACTGACAGTTTGCTCCAAAGAGATTTCTGTCGCAACCTGGGGGAATTAAAGGAGTAGAGAGCTGGGCAATGTTGGCGGCGAAGAAACAAATCAACAGGAAAGTTGGCGACGTGGATTAACAGCGGCTGTAGAAGAAGAAAAGGAAAGTAGAAAAAGACGAGGAAATGTGTAACTATTATTAAACTCAATTGTGGGTATTTATGATTTTAGAATATGTGTGTGCTTGCGTGCGTGCATGTGTGTGTGGGTGTGGGGGGAGGGGCTTCGTAGACGGGGTGCGTATGATAACGTAAATTATGTGCAAAGATTAGCGACAAGTTGGATGATGCGCAGTAACTGTTCATGACGTTTAAAACGATAAACAGTTGTGTTGTCCTGGATAGAGCAATGCAGATGCTGACCACTGAGACGTTTATCAGTTGATAGATGCCACTCCATTCTGTGTGGTTTATTTCACCGGTCAACGATCTCATTTCTCATCAAAATGTTAGGTCTCTCTTAACTTTACCACAGAACTAGAAGTTTAACACACAAGATCACTTCCAAAAGCATACCTCTGTTTGAGGTTACATTCGGTGGTAATAAGTAAAAAAAAAAAGTAAAGTACCCCCGTCACGCCAAGTGGCGTATAGGGGGAAATATGGTGTTAGTGACCCTATATTTTATAGACCTTCAGCACATGATTTTTGGGGTAATGTGGTCAGAATTACGCCCGTGTTGCTTTACTTTCCCAGAAAAAAAATCCGGTACCCATTTAAGGCTGGGTGAACCCGGAAGCCGTCGGTTGGGATCGAACCCTACCGCTTGTCCGTGGTAGTCCAGTTCACTAACCACTGAGCTATCGCGGCTCCCTATTCGGTGGTAATATTTCATTGAAATTTCTAGTAGGTCACAAGCTAGGACAAGAAGTGGAATGGGACAGTCCAATTAGAGTCCAATTAGTATCGTCACATATTAAGCCCCCCCACCCCCCACCCCCCCACCCCCCACAAACACACACTCTCTCTCTCTCATTTCATGACTCGATTCATTGACTGGAGCACATTTAGTTCACACCTAAAACTTTATAAATGAATTGAATATACCCCCCATATAAACAAACCTTCTACAACAAGTTTAATACCACTCACATTGGCCTTGATAAAAAAGCATTTCCTTTTTACTGAGTTCCACGAGAAACATCCTTTAATCAAATCGACAGGAGATCTCTAACCCTTATATTTTATTCCCCAAATTATTAAGTGCATTAGTCTCCACCAATCAAATCAACCCATCTCGAGTGTCTCTATTTTGGTTTCCTTGCGTATATTGAACAGTGGGTCTTCCTATCTCTTGTTACATCCCTTGCACCATACGCCCCACGACTACTGACATATAATCCTTTAATTGATGTCCTTTTGTATTTGTCAACCTACCTTCAGTGTTTCTGTATGTTGTATATGTCCAGTGTTGCTGTAAATGTTAAATAAAGAAATGATGGACACATATCTGGAACAGCAATCCTGGATGTGTGACTTGAAGGTGTTGGTGTAGTGGTCATGACAGTTTCAATACACAACACAGTGACTGAGATAATCAAATTAAGACTGCTCAGAAAATTTCAACAATAATTGTCATTGGTTGTATCATGTCCACTCGAAAGTCTGCGGTTATGTCCGCGCTGGAGGCTGAAGATCCTGCCATTTCCGGTCTCAACAGCGAGGTCGCCGATCCATCCAATGACGACAACCTCGTCTAAATTCCCAAATAGATCTCTCTGGAAAAGGTCTGCATCAGCACAGGATGGATAACAGAGGCACAGATTGTCGTCTTTTCGCGAAGGTAGTGGCATTTCCGGATATCAAAATCATAGAATTTTTTGTTATCTCCATTTTTCTGTTGTTTCTTTTAACATAAAACGTTTATCAGTTTATTAGATATATGAATAAAGATATATATATATATAGGACATTATATTAGCAGTTTATATATATATACCAGGGTGTTTATATGAAGTCGCTGTGCAATAAAAATATTTTGAAATTACGGGAAATTTAACGCACATTGTTATTATTGATCTAGACACTGCGGCTTTTGGCTGACTTGTTTTGGTTAAGGTGTTTGTTCATACAATGAAGTTGTGTTTACAGTATTTGTTCAAAATGTCAGATAGAGGAAATGAAGTAAGAAAAAAAACTACTGAAAAAAACAGCAAATAAATTATGGAAAAAGAAAATCAAAGAAAGGAAGGAAGGAAGGAAAGAAGGAAGGAAGGAAGAGATAATGAAGGCACGAAGAAAGAAAGGAACAGCACGTGAGATTGATTATTTATCCTTTTTTCATTTTAATTTTTAAAAAAAACAAAGAAACAATGCCCCGAATTGCAAAAGTCTGATACAGACAAACGTTCAGACGAGCAGATGTGAGAATGTCGATGTAAACCTGTACATTGTGGCCCGCCAAAGTTCTCCTTGCAGGTACAGTTTCCGGTCTCATGATCACACAAGTCTGTGCAGTGCTCAGAGCAGGCATCAGTACATCCTGGCCCATAAAATCCACCCTCACACTCTGGAAGGGGACATATTATTGTACAAAGTTAATCTTCCTGATTTAGACAGCAAAATAAAGAAATAGAAAACTGTAATGGATTTGTGTTTCTATTGCAGGACTGTAATGCAACTTTTTTATAATTACGTGCTTTCATATCGTTAAATATAGACACTCCTCACTTTATAAACATGTTCTAATCGTAGTTAATATATATTTATATTTAACTGCTGTTAGAAATGATATGTGTGATGGTTTGCTCAAACAATGTAGGATACGCTGACTTGGCCATTTAAACGTATAAAAAGCTCAGTGGTTAGTGAACTGGACAACAAAGGACAAGGGTAGGGTTCGATCCCAACCGACGGCTTCCGGGTTCACCCAGCCGTAAATGGGCACCGGATTTTTTTTCTGGGAAAGTAAAGCAGAACGGGCGTAATACCGACCACGTTACCCCAAAAATCGTGTGCTGAAGGTCTGTAAAATATAGGGTCACTAACACCATATTTCCCTATACGCCACTTGGCGTGACGGGGGTACTAAAAAAAAAACATATAAAAGATGACAGCATACCAAAAGATATACTGTAGGGACAATAAACAGTTGGCAAAAGAACTAGGTGAAACCCAAAACTCCGATTTATAGACATAAGAATGAATATAAACCCAACAGCTTAGAAAGAAATAGCTGAAGACCGCAATATTTGAAAATACACTCAAGAAAAATGCAGTCATAGAAAAAAAAAAGAATACACAGTGAAAGAAAAGAATTTTTTTTTAATTTCTAGTGGCGCTGCAAAATCCATAGCCGCAATGACCGACGAAGGCTGCGAAAGATATGATCTACTTCAGGTCATACTAAGTTGGAGCTGACGGTTGCAAAGCATTTTCAGCAGCGATCGAAGTATTTTGCAACCAAACTCGTGAAATATTTCACATTCAAACAGAACGTAACTAACTTATTTTGTAGGTCTGTTATCATGTCGTTGCAAACAGTTCGCTCAATAGTGAAATCTACTTAGTCACCACAATGAAATGATAACATGGGTCCTTAAAACGAAGAAAAAGGAGAGAAAGTGAAACAATAGCCACATTTTCTTTACCATAACAAATGGCACGGAGAGGACATGCAGTATATCGAAGAGAAAAAAATATATGATTATGTAAAAAAAATATAGAGAGATGAATGTTGTACATGTTTAGTATAACAAAGAAAGAAAGAAAGACTTCCTCAGTTTAATCTGATACTATCTTTTAAACTACAGGACTGCCAAAGTTCACAATTAAAATTTTATGAAAGTGAGAGACAGAGACAGAGAGCGAGAGAGAGAGAGTGAAAGAGAGAGAGAGAGAGAGAGAGAGAGTAAGAAAGATAAAGAGACAAACGACTGAACGAGCAAACATGAACATGTTGATTTGTACCTCCTGTACATTGTGAACTGATAAAGGTCCCCATGCAGGAGCAGTTCCCGGTCACGTGACCACATACGTCTGTGCAGTACTCAGAGCAAGTGTCATTACATACTGGCCCATAGAAACCATCAGCACACCCTGTAAGATATCAGGTTATTACACCGTACAAGACGTGAAATAGTTGGCAACAACACACGGACAGATAAACATTAGTGGCTGTGTTCTATTACTTGAGTCTACATCAAAAGTAGATCCATATCCCAACATGCACAAGCAGGAGCTGGCGATGTCTTGTGTTTCCTTCAATGTAACTAACGCAAAGATAAATAATTCCAATAAATATTATTACAGTTATATATCGCCTTATTTCCCTAGCTCATCAGAATTCACACTATTTTCCTCTTGGGTCGAAGTCACAGATCTCTACAAATGGCGATTTGCTGCTAGCTCTTGTAGCTCTTGGTTGTTTCTAAGTCTCAAGGTTGAGCTTTCCCTAGTAATTGCTCTACGAGTTGATTTGTTATCGTCATTGCTTCAATTTACCGGATGATTTTCACATGAACACGTAAGGAACACTTTATCTTTATGCCCTTAGTTTCGACTGTCGCCGACACAGAAATCTAGCTTAAGATGTGGATGATAGTTGGGATGCGAATATATGTGTAGTCATGTTTTGCAATGATTTTGACAATGTGGTACATCTTACATTTCGATTGTAACTTAACTTTCAGTTTGCGGAGAGTAACAATTCGATTTGTCTGAAACTTTTCTCAAAACCACACATCTAATAACATATTCTAACAACGCCATCGAACAACTCAACCAGGAAAATATATGCGCTTGAAAATTTATCAGGATTTTTTTCTATGACGTAAAATTGGAAAGTGCACTTTTTATTGAACAAATTGACGGTAAAACTTTTAAATGTCTTGTCTTTAAAGACTATTGTATTTTTTTTTTACAAAAGCTATATAAGAAAAATCATATACTAGATCACTTTTATATTAGATACAAATATTATATCAAGGTCGATGGAAAGCTAAGACTGTATGCATAACCTCCAAGCAATACGCAAAATAGTTTTTTTAAGAAAATTAGTAAGTATTTAATATTACGAAGTACTACTGACATCTCTGATAAACCAACTCAAAACTAGGAACTCATTTATCTGTAATAACACTTAACAATGTAATAGTCTCTCTTGACCTCGAAATCTCACTAGTGTATGTAATAGTTAATATATTGCTTGGTCTATATCTTTTTGTATTACATTCAGGAAGCTTTTAGGAAAAGTGAAAAATTCAAGGGACAATTCAGGGCGAAGTATTTTGATGCAAGTGATTTGATGAAATATAGACCCATCTCCAAAAAAAAAAACGAAAGACGATTGTATATAAATTAATGCAATAGATAGAAAGGAAAGTGATTAAAAAGCACACAATTGTGAAAAGAAAGTAAACAATATAATTAAAAAATGAACACCACACACACACACACAAGATATAAAGTATGATTTAAACATTAATTCAGGTCACGCCGACATATATGGCAAACTTGTCAAGTGTAACAGTGGAGGTTAAAATAGGTGACAATGAGTTGTGTAAATGAGCAAAATCACGATGAGAAAGTGGGAAAATTAACTCATACAGAATAATGGGTTTCCCGTGAATAGTGAGAGAGTTCAGTTAGAAAGGGACAGAGAATGTAAAAGGATTTGTGATTGGCTGGAGGGGAAAGATATAGTCAAAGTACAATGTTAGATCGGGAGCCGCGATAGCTCAGTGGTTAGTTAACTGGACTACAATGGACAAGAGGTAGGGTTCATCCCAATCGACGGCTTCCGTTCCTCCCAGCCTTTAATGGGTATCGGATTTTTTTCTGGGAAAGTAAAGCGTCGCGGGCCTAATACCGACCACCTTACCCTAAAAATCATGCGCCGAAGGTCTGTAAACTTTATGGTCACTAACACCATATTCTCTAAACACCACTTGGCGTGACGGGGGTACTTTACTTATCTTTAATTACAAGGTTAGATAGGGAGAGATTTTACTCATGCGGGCGGCCTGAGAGCAGTGTCGCTGGGAGGCGGTAACCATAGTGTAGCTAGAGTGATAATAGTGCAAAAGTAAGACTCGTGTTTAAAGTCGAGGCAGTTCTTGTATTTAGACAAGAGATTAGATTTCAGTTACCTATTAAGAGGATTTTTCAGTGTCGACAATTATAGTGTGAGAGTGAGGGAGGGACGATTGTAATGAACAGTGCCTGCGGTACATTGCGCGCGCAAAGTAAGTCGCTGGATTGTAATTGTTGGGCTACTTGACAATTTTTTCAGATAATACACCAAGTCATATTTTAAATGGACCTTTTGAATAGTACATTTTTGTCAGTGTTGTGGTTGATAAACGGTGTGGTGAAGAACGAACATTCAGGTCGCGGAGAAAACTAAGCCTTCAGATTTATTTGGGGACGTTACATTGGAAAATCAGCGCGAAGTACACCACTTAGAAAAGATCACGAAGGGAAGCGGAGCAATGTCCTGATAATTCACGGGCTGCCGGCAGAGTCCGGTCGAAAGCAGTAATCAATAAACATGTCCAGAGTCCGGTCAAGTAAAGTCTGTTAGTGCTGACAGTGGGTATATCAGGCGGCCGGATTCGACGGGGCAGTGAGAGGGGTAAGCAGAAAACACAGCTACGGAGAAATAAAGAATTGAGCGAAGTATCTTCAGTACATTTTCAGCCATCGGCAGAGAGGCAGAAAATAGCTTTGTGTATCTGAACCGTAAACGGTGTAACACAAAATACTACAGTTGTGGGGCTTTCGCCCTGTCACAATTGTTACAGTTATTCGCCTTGGAGGGCGGTGCACGTAAAGGCGGGTTACCAAAGCCCCCACTTTAATCGCACATTGACTCATTGAGAAATTGACATCGCCAGAGGTATATTGATACACATAAATTTGGTTGAATATCAATTGATCTAATATCCTTTATTGTTTAAATCTGAGTATGTAATGAAGAGATCATTGAAGATAGGAATCACTTGAGGGGAATGCTCTCAACACAACATCACGTACATCATATCTATTGAATGAACCAACTCACAATTACAATGTGTATTGTTTTGTCTACAGTTTTTGAAGATACATTCAATCAGAAATGAATTAATATATGTTATACTAATTAGTGATATGTTTCCTCGTATAGTCTAATGACGGTGTAGAGATAGGTAACTATATCCATAATCCCTTAATATCCACCTATCAGTTCTGTAACTTCTATTAGAAAATATGTATCTCTAAAACTCTTGATTATGTTGTAAGAATCTCATCTGCACAGGGCAAAGCCCAGCAAGCGACCACAAGGTGCAGGTTACATCTCAAGTCTCTGTGACAAACTGTTAGATGCTCCAGAAGTTTCTGAAAATCTCTAGTAATTTATAACATTGTGTTCTCCCTGTAAAACCATAATTATACATAACTGTCACAATTTTATCCAGCATGTCTACTTAGGGCAGAAGTCACCAAACAGGGTTTGACCTAAGCCCGTACATAAAAGTGTCTGCTCTTTACATCTCGAAAGTCAATAGAAAAGTCTATAAACTGTCTAAAAGGTCTACTATATTCAAACTTTGTGTTTGACACTAAGCTCGGCCCATCTCACTAGGAACTCTGGGAGTCTTGACCGTGGTCGATTTTCAATTGTTAGGATTTACCTATGACCTCTCAAGCTCTGCCCAGCAACTCCATAGCACTATCTCACTTAATGATGACTCTTAGCATCGAAGGTTAGCTACCATGGAGCGCTATTCCGCTCTGTTGCTGTAGCAATGAATATGAAACTGTAATGAGAGCCAGAGAGGGGGAATGGTTGTAGAGAGTGAGGAAAAATGGTAGGAGGAACAATCACGGGAAAGTCCAGGTAGAACTGTGTTCATACGGAATGACAAAATTCTCGTGATTGATAATAGTAGTAAACATGGGAGGTGAGTGATTGATGTATCAGAAATCTATTGGAGGGGAGATTAAGGGAAGTGATTTTGATTGGTTTGTGGACGAGTGATTTAAGCGCATGCACTATGTTTGAAACAAGCTCTCCAGGAGAACAGTCACATGTAGGGGAGTAGGGTCGGCTAGGCCGATGGCGTTAGCCATTAGTGACAGTGAGCTTAAGCTCAGCATAGCTAGTAATAGAAATAGCAACTAGCTAGAGGAGAATCTCTCCTGTAATTAAGAAGTTGTAAAATCATAATAGAGATAGTCAAGAGGTTAGCTGCCAAGTGTAAATGTGGTTAGGAGAACTATTAATTAAGCTGAGAGAGAGAGTGTGTCAAAATGATGTGAGATCGTCAAATAGATGTTGTGATTTTCCAGATCCATGTTTGTGAATAGCCGAGCGGAAATGTATACCCGCTGGCTGTGTATATATTGTGAATACCCTGGAGTTGTTAAAGTTGATTAATAAAGTTGATGTGACATTTTAACGAAAGACTTCAGTGTGAAGTAGTACCTTTAATTCCATCAAGTTGTATTTACATGCCATAGTGGTTAAATCGAAGCTGAAAGTTGTCGCGGGCACAGCAAGTTGAAGAATCCAGAATCCAGTGCAGAACGTTCCAATTCACAAGACGAAGTACGATCAGGTGTACATCGAGTACATTACAGCAACACGGTCACAGACATTGTTACATCCAAGGTTGTCGACTGGGAAGGCGTGTGAGCGAGGCAGATCCCCGTTCTCAACGACGGTCTTCGAAGAACGCCAGTGAAGGGAGTCGTTTTCCTCATCATCAGAAGTGGCAACATAATAGCTAGAGACCATCTTATGTGACACGATCAGCTATGTGTCACGAGTGTTCGCAAATCCCGGCATATTGTAAATGACCGTCCAATCAAATCTTCCAAGTAACTTCCTATTATATTGTGTTCATGGTGCAGTTTGTCATTGGCTGACTTGTCCATTTTTAATGCTACTTGTCCATGTTAGTGGTCTGCCTCGGTCTATTTTACCTTGTATTTTCCTTTCCAAGATTACTTTTAGTGGGCTGCTGTGTCTTTTAGAATGTCCCAACAATCTCATTTGTCTTGTTTGAATTGTGTTAAATATTTATCTCTTTTCCTTTGTAGTAGTTTTATGACCTTCTCTATTATTTTGTTTTTAATTATCTATCGATTAACCCCTATTATCTGGATGCTAACCTAATCAGGTATACACAAGAATTGCTTTTTCTCCCGCTATAAACTAGGGTTACTCTTAGTAACCCTACAAGCACGTTAACTGTCACTGGATATCAGAGAAAACTTCGACCCTTTATATCAATTGTGCCTACTTCCTGGGAAATCTCTTCGGTCTCTACATGCCAGGGGGTTAGCGAAAGTTATAGCTCTCTCCTTGTCCCTGAGTCATCAGTCCGTCTAACGAGTCTCCTTGTCAAAACATCATACCTCCCTCTTGTTTATCCATTCTAATTGTTCTACACTTTATATTATTATTTTAGAATTGACTATATTGTCACAAAGAAAGAAAGAGAGAAAGCTCTGTATGATTATGTCATTTCGACTGCCACACTATTTTTCAAATACTAACTGACCCAGATACATAAATAAAGTCTAACAGAGACGATCAATTGGACGAAATGACAAAAAAAAATGTAGAACGAACCCGTGCAGTGTGACCCGCCATAGTTGTCCTTGCAGGTACAGTTCCCGATCTCGTGATCACACACGTTTGAGCAATGCTTAGGACAGGAAGCATTACATCTTGGTCCATATAATCCATAGGGACAAACTTAAAAAAAACACACAAAAAACATTGCCTTAATTTTTAGCTAAATGGTTCCCACATGTTGTCAAAGTAGCGACCACTCTTATTGCAATCGCGTTACACATATAAGAGAAATAAATCACTAATGAGACGATAACCTACAATCGCAAATATGTAATCTCGTTGGTTGAGTGACAGCGTATAGTAATTAGTTAGCTAGTTCCTCTTTTCTCATTTCCCTGATACCTAAAAGGTGTCGTGGTTTATATCATTTGTCGTTCTTGTGCTGCTCGAATTGTCTGAATTAGTGATTTTTCTTTGTTGTTACATGTCTCTGTCACTGCATCTATCCATCTTCTTCTGGGTCTTCCTCTTGGTCTTTTTCCATGCATTATCGAGAAGAACGTCCTTGATGGTGATTGGTGAGGATTCATTCTGACCAGGTGGCCAAACCATTTAAGTTGTTGTTCTATATATTCTTGGCAGGGTTTTGTTCATACCATTTTTCTTATGGTTTCATTTGGTATTCTATCTCTTCTTGTGTTGTTTGTTACTTTTCTCAAGCATCGCATCTCACATGTATTGATCTTTCTTAAATGTGATTTAAAAAGGGTCCATGTTTGACTTTCATAGCACAAAGTTGGTATGAAGATGCTATTTATCATTTGTTGTTTAGCTGGCATAGAAATGTTTGGATGTCTTAGCAATGGTGAAAGTTGGTATGTGACAGCATTTGCTTTTTAGCTAGTTAAAATGTAATAATTCCAGCAGATAAACCTTACAGAATAGAGTTAGATTAACAAGTATAGAATTATTTAGTTCACCTCTGACAGTAAATGAACTGAGAATGTTGAACCAAAATTAGTTAAGTTCGAGACTGACAGCAGATACTAGAGTTAGTGTGGTTGTTGGGGTTTGTGTACTCGACCCTTATGCACTGATTCTCTTATCCTTATAGTTTTGTAAACTAATGGACAAAGACAAAGGCATGCGAAATACTGTAAAACCAATGGTAATAATGCAAGGGGAAAAATGGTATGGTCACAGCTTTACGTAGGCGAGGGACGACACCAATTCAAAACGAAGTTGCTGCTCAGTAGACCTTCAACAGGAATAATGGACAACACAAACACACATTTTTTAAAGTAAATTAAATTAACACTACATCATCATCATCATCATCAAGTACCGGGCCTGCTGGCGTAGGTGATCATGTCTCTCCACAAGTTTCGATCTCGACAGTAATTTATCATTTCTGTTGTTGACTTTCTGCCAAACCATTCTCTTAAGCTGTCTGGTATTTTCTCTCTTTCCTTCCTTCTATCTCTTCGTTCCTCAATTTTTCCAGTTGTTACAGTATATTCCAGTTGTTCTCTGCTTATTACATGGCCAAAAAATGATACTTGTTTTTTCTTCCTAATATTGGAAACTAGCTCTATTTTTGCTTTGACCTCTTTCAGAACATGTTCATTACTCTTCTTAGCTGTCCATAGTATTCTCAACATTCTTCTGTAAATCTACATTTCTACAAAACTCCAGTGATTTTCTTATCAGTTGTCCTATTGTCCATGATTCACTTCCTTATGTCAAGACTGGCTCTACATAACATTTAAGAACTCTTTTACTTGTTTCTATTGTCAAAAATGGATTGCATAGTATCTTTCTCATTTTTTGGAAAGCTGCTTTTGCCTTGGCAAAACTACATAGCAAAATGATAATGGAATATCTGAAAAAGAAAATAATATTTAAAGTGAATGGAAAGAAACACATCTGCAGTGCTCGCAATGATCCGACCAGAAAGGTAATTGGACCTAGGGCTGTGGTTATGGGCGGAAAATAGGGGCGGACAGGAAGCACAGGTTAAAATTACTGGAAGGGTTCTAAAATTATGTGGGCGGTAGTTAGACATCAGAGTATGGACTGTATTGGTTCCCTCAACTCTAACTACACCGGCAATGCCCACACGTACAATAAATCAGAGGGAGGGCTGGATAAGCCAGGCCACCTTTGTCATCACCTTAACAGGTAACAGGATGATAACTCATCAACTTGGTCGGTCTTAACTCATTTAGGTGTCATATCTTGTGACATTGATCCAGTGTTTGCTGACCCTAAATTTTACCAGATGTGACATGTCTCAATGTCTCCCACTGTATTTGCCCGATAAGAGAGTAATACTAAAAAGAATAGATACTGTCTAGGCATGTTTATTTGCTAGATGTGTTAAATTGTATATCCTGAATGAGACATAGGCATTTCAATTGAGTTGTTAACCCAGACATCCCCTTTCAGTCTCATGGTATTTGCTATGAGCAGGTTGCGTGAGTTTCCAGACCAAACGGTTCCAGAATTAGAAAGTGAATGTACACTCATAATGGCCATCAAACCTCCTCATTTGGTGAACATTTAATTCATCATCACCCGCTTTAGTGTGCCCCTTCTTTTGATAGTTGTCCCTAAATCGTAGGCCCCATTCACCTGCCTCTTAGGTGATCGTCAGTGTATCATTAAATTACAGGAGGTAGTTTTTTCACCTGAAGAAGGATGTGAAGAAATAGTCTAGGACCCGTTAAAGATCGTTGATCGACGTCCACATTGCCTTTATTCCTTCATCATCCACCTGACACTTGTTATAAGGTGGAGGGTATAGAAGTTAGAATATTCTGAAAGGTAAGCTCTAAAGTTAGAATGTCAATAACACATAAATGAAAGCAAGACATAAAGAAAAAAAGGAAGAAAGACAGAAAGAAAGAAGTCAGAAACAAAAGAAAGATGCAGATGAAGGAGAAAGAAAGGAAGTACAACAAGTAAGGAAAGAATAACAACAAAACAATGTAAAGAAAGCCCAGTGTGATTTTTTTTGGTGGCTTTGGTTATTTCATTACTTTTGAAAAGCAAAGTGACACTATGGTGGCAATGTAAAGTCTGGGAGAGACTAATGTGTGGACCGGATGAAATAAAACAAAGACAGGAACCTGTACATCGTGGTCCGTTATAGTTATCTTTGCAGGTGCAGTTCCCAGACACATGATGACACACGTTTGAGCAGTGCTCAGAGCAGGTGTTATTACATCCTGGTCCATAAAATCCAGTTCCACAAGCTGTTAAATAAAAACAGATGCACTACTTTAAACAGTGAAATCTTAGCACAGGGATCCCCAAATATTTCAAAATCGTGACCCACTTCAACAAACAGCCAAAATGTTCCGATCCTTCTCAGCGATATGTTTAAAACTGCACGTTAAATCATATTTTTTAAAACAAAGTACACTAAAATAACTATTTGTTGAATAAAGAGGTACAACATAATGTTTCATCAATCTAACAGTTATTAAGATGAAATGTCTTGTGTCAGCGCAATCACCTTTAAAATGTGTAGATGTTTGTTAAAGCCAATCGCATACCGTCCTCGATATTCATTTTGTTTCTAGCCCTTGTTTTGATGTGAAGTGGCGTTTCAAATCAACACACACACACGAACGTGTACATGCAAATCGAAGACAAACTAAAAAAATATCTTTTAAGTTTCATGTTCAGTTTGTGTCGCTGGACTACAGTGTCTCCTAACTAAGCAACTGTTTATCTCCAACCATTATTATTAGAGTATGCTTCATGGTCATGTTTCCCTTGCACATCCATGAACAATTTTATTTCATTGTTCAACTCAACATGACTAAAATTAATTCCTTTCTTTAACCAGCTTATAGCGGTGTGTGAAAAGAAGACCCTATTACTCATAAATTCATATCTTTGTAGATTTATTTAACAATATTTGAGTTAATGGCTCCAGATTTTGTGTAATTCATACAATTTATTAGAGAATTAAATATCTCTTGAAGAGTTCCTGGAGGAGACTTACTATCAAAAGCATATTAGTGAATCATACAGTTCCGTTTGTCCAGTAGGAAGTTCTTTTACCTTTAGCTGAAAACACGAGCTTGACTTTAGCAAAGCTGGGCGTCTATCTGCACACATATTTTCCAATGCATTCCTTCAGTTTCGAATAAGACTTCTCCACAAAAAGTTTCCATTTAGCAGTAGTTTCTCCTGAAAGTTCACTACTGCACACGAGCTCTTTTCTGATGTCACTTCCATGAATATACTTTACAGAAACAAGCTAGTGAGAACAATTAGTCACCTTCGTTAACTCATCGGTTAGAAAGGAAAGTAATACCGAACATAATAAACACGTTCATTCATATGAACGGATAAGCTTGGAATTCTCCCCTGCAATGTGTTCCTGACATGCAAAACTTCTAGCATCTTTAAGTCGCTGACTTCACTAAGAAATGACACGGTTCTGTAGCTTTATAACTTCCAGTGACACTTAAATTGGAATTTGAAACGCCCCTACTCCCCCTCCCCCCTATTGCGTTTCTGCTAAACACTTTCTGTAAGATCAAATCTCTGATTTCTAAGACACATTCACATGCTGTCAAGAAATAACATTTCAAAACCTGTTAGCGTGTTTCAATTAATTGTCTCTAGGTGGTGCTTTATCTTCTATATTATCTCAGATACAGTTACTGGTAGATACATCTAGTTAACCTGTTAAATATCAAAATTACATTTATAACATACAATACCAGTGACATAATAGTTTCATAGGGCTGATGTTTGTAAACCTGATTAGTTCCCAAGACATTATTTCCTCTTGGAAATTAAATTTATTTTGTAAGAAACAAATGATTTTAAATTGTCAATAATAAACAAATGTAAATGAAAAAATAGCAAGTTCTCTTTTCATTTGGTACATCTTTGTTCATTAAAAAATGTGACATTTATAAATATAGTTTTGAGATCCAAAGTTTGTTTACTTAAATAATTACTTTTGAAATGATTACTTATATATTCATACTCGTATGTGATAAATATTTTGTGAAGTAACACAACAGAGAAAAAGAATAACAATGGGTTTATCATTCACATTTGTATAAATTAACCAGGGTTTAGGATAGTAAAAATAAACAGGAGTTCCCCGCATGCTATATCAGTAAGAGCATAAATATATGCAGGTAAAAGTAGAAACATATACACATGGGTTCGGGGTTTTTAAAAAAGTAGCCTTGTCCTCACTGATTTCAGAGTGACCCTGAAGAAATGAGATGACAAAGCGTGTGTGTTGTGATCGGTAATCTAATTTACTGGTTTAAACAACGGCCCCCAACCACTACTGAATTGTTGATAGAAAAAATATATGGGAAACCTTGATGATTATAATGATGATGATGCTGATCGTATTCACAAGCAGGCATGACAGATCATTACTTCTCTCACAAAAATCTCCAATGTAGCCAGGATCACATTCCAGACAGTGACCGTATCGATGCCCACACCGATGATCTAAGCAGTTGGAATTACACTTCGATGAGCATTGAATTCCATAGAATCCTCTTTCACATCCAAGAGCACATACACCCGTGGCTAGATGACAGACGCTGTCGTTACTACACGGACACGTTTCTTGACACCAGAGCCCCCACGTTCCATCTGGACATATGGTCTCTGGTAAATGGACATAACAGGGATACACTTAATGAGTAGTTTACCAGGAAGGTGAGATAAACATAAAAAAAAATTTTGATGAGGAAAATACAAAATAATAGGAATGTCAAAAAGCATTTTTATAACATGGCAGACACACTTACATCAATGTATGTAACATCAATGGAGAATTGAACCAGAAGTGATTACATAGCATATATAGATAATGTGGGGAATGAGACAGAGATCAATGAAACTCTACATAACGTGGATAATAAATTGATAGACTCTTTAACATCCAGAGGGAGATCAGTGACAACAGAAGCTATAGTTCTCAAGTAAAGAACAAATGCCATGATGACCTGAGCACTTCAAAGAAATCCTTCATCGATCTCATTCCTGCCCACAGACCGATTTTGAAATACAAAACACAATTAGAACGAGTTTACGCTGAGGGAATTAGAAGCATCAGTAAAGCTCAGGAGAAAATGTTATAACAACTGAGGCGCTACAAGCAATTAGTATTCAAAATTATGTCACCTGCAGAGAGTGCAAATACAATATAGAAAGAAGAAAGGCTCAACTAGAAATGTAAAAAAAAGGATCATTATTATTTTTTAACTTTCAAGAAGGCCAAGTTAATTATTACAACAATTTAAAATGAGTAATTCTTCTATTCTTCTCCCTCCTTTCAACTACCTGTGGAGCTTAGGTGTATAACAAACACTTTCCATGTTGCTCTGTTTCTTGTTAAATCAACCCATTCTTCCCATCATCGTCATCTCTACTTCTATCTGTCTTCTCCATGAATAGTTTGGTCTTCCTCTTTGTCTTTTTCCTTCGGGATTCCACAAATGGCCTTTCATATAATATTCTCAGGTGGCTTCTGCAGTGTGTGTCCTATCACAGCCATCGTCTTCGCTGTAAATATTTTGTCCACTGGTATTTGGCTGGTACTTTTCCAATAATCTGTGATAATGATTTTGTCATTTTATTCTGAGTAAGAATTCATTAATGATGTTTGTATCTTCATGATTGTTGTTTTTGTTCTACATGTTAGGTAGCCATATAATAGGACTGACTATTCAAAGACGACACTGTTTTGCGAGAAGAGGTGACAGGACTCTGGGAATTTAGAAGAAGCCTTAATTATACTGGGAAGACGCTGTCAAGGGAAAGCCGTTTCAACTTCACTGATTAGAAAAACGCATTTGACGAGATAAATTATTTTTAAAATATTGCTACTCAGCTGAAAAGTGGAAAAACTTTGACGTAGCGAGCAGTAGGAGAATAAGGTTGTATAGATCAGTAGAGACAAAAAGGAACGTAAGAACCAAGACAGCGCTAGTTTTCAAAGGTTGGAAAATTGTGAAAAACAAAATCATAAGCATGAAAACAAATACTGTATTCATCTTTATTTAATTACTTGAAAATATGTGGAAATCATCATCATCATCATCATCAAGTACGGGGCCTACTGGCGTAGATGATCATGTCTCTCCACAACTTTCGATCTCGACAGTTCTTTATCATTTCTGTTGTTGACCATCTGCCAAGCCATTCTCTTAAACCGTATGATATTTTCTCTCGTTGCTTCCCTCTATCTCTTCGTCCCTCAATTTTTCGAGTTGTTACAATATATTCCAGTTGTTCTCTTCTCATTACATGGCCAAAAAATGATGCTTGTTTCTTCCTAATATTGGAAACTAGCTGTCTTTTTGCTTTGACCTCTTTCAGAACATGTTCATTACTCTTCTTAGCTGTCCATGGTACTCTCAACATTTTTCTGTAAAACCTCATTTCTACAGACTCCAGTGATTTTCTTGTTTGTTGTCCTATTGTCCATGATTCACATCCATATGTTAAGACTGGCTCTACATAACATTTAAGAACTCTTTTTCTTGTTTCTATTGTCAAAAATGGATTGCATAGTATCTTCCTCATTTTATGGAAAGCTGCTTTTGCCTGAGCCATTCTGCATCTCACCTCTTTTGTACATCTTTCGTCTGAGGTAACAAAGTTCCCAAATATTTTAATTAATTTACCTATTTTAATATTGTTCCACATGTCTTTATTTTGCACTGATGTGATGTCTTTTTCTTTGTTGTACCATTACTTCTGTCTTTTTGCTATTAAGGCTGAGTCCTTTATATTGTTTTTTTTTTCTCACTATAATGTCCAACATTTCTTGTAACTCATTTTCATTCTTAGCGATTAATACTGAATCACAGCATACCTTAGATTATTTATATTATGACCTCCAATTGTTATTCCAGGCATGCCCCTTATGGATCTTAAATTAATCTCTCTTCAAATATTAAACAAATCTGGTGATAGCACACAACCTTGTCTAACACCCTGTTTTATTTGTTGAAACATTCCCAATTGGTTTCCAGTTCTTATGATTGTTGCTAGTACATGTTTTTTATTATTCTTAGGTCTTTGCTGTCTACGTTTACGCTTTCTAAAATTTGGATTATTTATTGGTGCTTTACTTTGTCAAATGCTTTGGTATAATCTATGAAACGTATAGATATGTTTTCACCTCTATGGCTCCTTTTACTAAAGATCGTATGATATATATGGCATTGATCGTTCCTTTACCTCCACCAAAACCACACTGTTCATCGCTAAATTCTGGACTGATTTTGTTTCGCACTCTTTGCATGATGATTCTTAGTAATATCTTAGTCATATGACTCATAAGGCCTATTGTGTGATGATCATCGCATTCAATCGCACCAGATTTCTGTTGTAGGGCTATGAATATTAATTTGAGCATGTCGTCTGGTATATATCCGCTGTTGTAGATATCAGTCAATAGTTTTGTTATTAATTCTATCCCAAAATCACCTTTTCGTTTATTATTTCTGGTCCTTCTCCATTATCCTTAATATTTACTTCTGTTCGTTCATCATTATAAAGATCTTTAAAATATTCTGTCCATTGTTCCCTTATGCTTTCTTGTTCTCCTTCATTTCATCTTAAACTTCCAAATTTTGATTGTGTTTTTCTTCCTGCTAATTCTTCAATTTGTTTGTACATAGCTTTGGTATCTCCTATCTGTTGAAATTGAATCTTTTTGCATCTCTCTTTTAACCATGCTCCTTTTTCCATACATTGTATTTTATTACAGTTTCTTTATTTATTCTCTTATACACATCTTTATTTTCTTTATTTCTTCTTTTTGTAAGCATTAGCTGCAAAATGTCATCTGTCATCCGTTTCTTTCTGGAATTTGTCCTCACTGGTGTCATGAACTCTTTTGATGTTTGTTGCATTGATTCTTTTAGCATTTCCCACTGTTCATCAATGCTTTGTATCTTCTCTCTTGCATTGTACCGGTTCTTAATTGTGATTTTATATTTGTCTAGCAGCTTCTTGTCTGATCTGAGTAAATCTAAATTTAACTTGATGTTTATTGAGACTCGTTTTGTTGTTTTTAATTTTACTATACGTTTTCCCACAACTGGTACATGATCACTATTGCAATCTGCCCCTGGTCTAGCTTTCACACACACCAGGCTGTTTCTAAATCTATTGCTTGTCATTATATAATCAATTTGATTACGTGCTTTGTTGTTTCCTGGGCTTTTCCGTGTCCACAGACGTCTTGGATGTTGCTTTAAACCAGGTGTTTCCTATCATCATGTTGTGTGTTCTTGCCCCCAGTCAATAAGTTTCACACCTGTTTCATTCCTCTTGCCTAAGCCGTAATGGCCAACTACTTCCTCAACTCTTTCCTTTCCTACTTTTGCCTTATGGTGTTTTCATGTGGTTTGCATTCATGAGGTGTCTCCTTTAACTTGTCGTAAAATGTATCAATTGTTTCCTCTAGACTGTCTGCTGTTGGTGCATAAAATTTTATAAGATTTATGTCTATTGGCTTTCCATTCAATTTCACTAAAAGGACTCTGTCAGATATTGGATAAAAGCCTTTCACTGTTCTAGCTCTTTATGCATCCAAGATTATACCTACTCCTCTTTGGTGTTCAGTACCTCCAGAATAGATTATTTTATGTTTATCAGAATACATCCCCCCTGATCCGATGTATCTCATTTCACAAAGTCCCAGCAAATGTAAACCCATTCTTATCATTTCTTGTATGATGTTTTCCATTTTGCCATTCTGCATGCGTGTTCTGACATTCCACGTACCTATCTTTAGAGTTTGTTTTATTTTTATTTTGCTTACGGTAGCTTGATGACGATCGGGTATCACCTGTAGCACATGATGTCCCCTACCGAACCAGGGTTTTCCATTGGAATCTCCCTTAACGTTGTTGTCGTGACGATGTAGACATAGAGAGCAAATTAGATGTATTCGAGAATGCTTCTTAGATTACTTGTACATACAATGGAATCAATTCAAGATAAGTGCAGGAATAAGAGAAATGACCAAGCGACCGATAATATCATCCACAATCAGGAAGAAAGATTGGATATATGTAGACTAGTAACGAGAATAAATAACCAGAGCATCACCGCAAAGCAAGTACTCAAATTGGAAAATAAGAAAAAAAGAAAAAAAGAGAAAGTTCCCGACCTTTTGAGACATTGAGAGGAATAACAGACAATAGAGCAAAAATAGAGTTTGTTTCAAAACTCATGCCCTCAAACTTCAACAAATATCCTGGAAACCTCTGGACGGATTACCATAAGTTTATGTGTTGTTGTTGTTGTTGTTGTTGCGTTCGCCAGCTTTCAACTCTGAAGAAGTCCCTAGAGGAACTGAATTGTGCGTGTTAATCCATTTTTCCCTAGCAGCCGTGTCCACAGGGGTCCCTCGCCACACAGGCAGATAACTCCGACTTCGGAAGTACTCATGTTTTTTTCCGTCGATGAGTAATTGCCGTTTCAAGGCGGGCCTCGCTGCTGAGACCAGGGGTGGTTGCCGTAGAGATAAATCAAAAATAAAAATCCCAACCTATGTAGCCGAGATTTGAACCCACAATCTCTTGCCTGTAGACAAACCAGTTCCCCCATGGACTTGGAATATGAGGAAACTGCAATAAGGAACACTTTTCATGCATAGCCTGCAATGGTTCCTGCCGCCTATCCACCATATACCGGAAGTTCACGTCCTCACGGCATGAATTTATAACATGTGGTCTTACATCGTTACAAATATATAATTTAAACTAATGTAGGTAATACAATTTACTTAAAGTTGCTGATTTATTTGATCTTTTTCAATGCAACAATTACAGCACCTCTATAACAATAGAATTTACAGTAAGCTTAACAATTTCTTGGCTTTTGATAAGAAATAGGAGAGTCATCAAATTTTGAGCAAACTGTTACAAGTAGTACTGAATTATATGCGTTGGTTTGGTCTTGTAGACTCCAAGTTTCCTTGAAACAATTATCAGTGTCAGAAGGAATCAAGTGAGCAAATAGTAAAAGCAGAAATGATAGTGAATGTTTCTTACTGAATAAATTATAAATTATAAAGGCACTTTCTGAAGATACAGCCCATATGAGTTAAGGCACCCTTTGGAGATACAGCCCTTGTGAGTTAGTGCCCCACATGAAATTACAGTCCGTGTGAGTTAGGGCACCATTGGAATTATAGCCCTTGCGAGTTAGGGCACCAACTGGTTTTACAGCCTTTGTGAGTTAGTGCTCCACCTGGAGTTACAGCCCTTGTGAGTTATGGCACCACCTGGAGTTACAGCCTTTGTGAGTTAGGGCAACACCTGGAGTTACAACTCTTGTGTTGTTTCTCTGCCTACAACTGAAGATCACTTTTTGATGCTATGAAAGGTTGTCAAGATCAAGAAACATGTCAAGTGTAAAAGATTAAGGCATTTTTTACTGGCTGAATGTGTGGGCGATCTGGTCAGTACTACACCAAGATTGTCTTTCTTGCTCAGAAATAATCTGGTCCGCATTTAAGGTTGGGCGTACCTAAAAGCCATCAACTGAAATCCGTTCCCTCACTAAATGTTAACTGGGTACATGTTGCTTTGGGAAGATCTGACATTGTCAACGTTCACCCTTTGAGTGGGTAATGATGGACTGTCACAAGTTGACAGTCAGATGCAATATCTGCAACTTTCAGCACATCCATCTTTGGTGTGGTAAGATGTTTTCTTGCTTAACATTGCTGCTTGTACAGCAGCCATTGTAACCGGCTCTTCTTATAGTGTCAAGAGCTCTTAAATGGAGGGCATCACTACTGGGTTGTGTGTAGGACATCTCTACTGGGTTGTGTATAGGGCATCACTAATGGGTTGTGTATAGGGAGATCAATTATAGACAAAAAAGGAATTGAAGTCAACGGTCACAACATAAATAATTTGCGATATGCGGATGACACAGTCTTAATAGCAGAGACAGATAACGAACTACAAGAAATGATAGACATAATAGTAAAATAAAGCAACAAGAAAGGTCTCGGTCTGAATAGTAAGAAAACAGAAGTAATGGTTATATCGAAGAAACAATCATCACCATCATGCAACATAAAAATAAACAGGATAAATCTGAAACAAGTGCAACGTTTCAAATACTTGGGCACAATAATAACATCAGATGTGAGATGCACCACCGAAATAAAAAGCAGAATAGTTCAGGCCAAAATAGCATTTCATAAAATGAAAAATATCTTATGCAACAAATCTATGTCAATAAAAATGGGAAAGAGAGTTCATCGGTGCTATATAGAACCAATTCTGACCTATGGTAGCGAATCATGGACAGTAGAGAAACAAATGAAAAGACGATTAGAGCCCACAGAGATGGGATTTCTCAGAAGAATGTTGAAAGTTTCCTGATCAGCTAAAAAGACCAATGAGGAAGTTCTCAAAGAGGCCAACACAAAAAGGGAGCTCTTAAAAAACATCAGAAAGAAGCAATCAACATTTTTCGGGCACATCATGAGAAGAGGAAAGTGGGAATACTTGGTTACAACTGGCAAAATAAAAGGAAAGAGAGATCACGGACGACAAAGAAAGAAAATACAGGATAGCTTGGTGTCATGGCATGGAAAACAGTCAACAACAGAACTGATACGATGCACTGAGAGGGAGCTTAAGCGCCTGCGACCACAGGTCGCAATAGCAGGGCCGGCGCACCACCAGCTGGCCAAGACCTAGCAGTTCTACCTCCTCGTGATCTCCCCCGGTAACAGTCTGCGTCAAAACAGGCTGGCTAACAGAAGCTAGGATCGACGTGTTCCCTGTAGTGGTGGCTGATACTGATAGAGGACCCAGTATTGCAGTACCTCTGGGCTGGACTAGTAGTTTCCCAGCGTAGTCTGGGACAGACGACCTCCAACCTCCAGTAAGAGCCGGGAATGTCAAGAAAGCCATTACGACCCGCCACATCTTATGAGTCAAAGGGCAAATATGCTTGTATCAACTCGTGGTAATCCGTCATCAACAACAACGATGCACTGTAGATAGAAGATTGTGGAGGGACATGATCACCTACGCCAACCGGTATGGCACATGATGACGATGAACTATATTTCTCATTTCTATACTTCGCCTACGCACTGGTCACAATTGAATGAGAAACCATGTTCACCAAATTCAAAATAGGTACAACCAGCCGATGCCAGTGCACACTGGACAACATGACAACAAAACATGTTCTAAAGGATTGCCTCCAGTACACAGACCTGAGAAGGACAACGTGGTCCACACCCCCTCCGTGGAAGAGAAACTTTATGCGGCAATCGAATCACTTAAACTGACAGCTGACTTCATAAGAGAGACTGGAATCCTACTCTGATTGAGGCTTGATCGCAGAGAGAGAGAGAGAAAGAGAGAGAGAAAGAGAGAGAGAGAGAGAGAGAGAGAGAGAGCGAGAGAGAGAGAATTTCTGTTGACACAGATTTGTTGCATAAGATATTTTTCATTTTATGAAATGCTATGTTTTGGCCTGTGCTATTCTGCTTTTTATTTATGTCGTGCATCTTCCATCTAATGTTAATATTGTGCCCCCCCCCCCCCATTTATTTCAAACGTTGCACTTGTTTCTGATTTGTCTTGTTTATTTTTAGTAAACCAATATATATATTAATTTCATACAAGTTCATGCACAAACAGCAGACAGTGTAGATGAAACAGTTGATAAATTTTACCACGAACTTAATATGGCATTTGGTCAAAGCGAACCACATGAAAACACTACAGTTCTACGGGATCTCAATGAAAATTAGGAAAGGAAAGATTTGCAGAAGTGGTTGGCTATTTTGGCTTAGGAGGGAGAAATGAAAGCGGCGACAAGCTTTTTGAATGGACAAGAACACATAACAACACGATGATAGGAAACACCTGGTATAACCAACATGCAAGACGTATGTGAACATGGAAAAACCCAAGAGACAACGCGCGTAATAAAATCGACAACATAGTGATAAACAACAGATTAAAAAATAATCCGGTAGGTGTGAAAACTATACCAGGGGCAGATTGCAATAGTGATCATGTACCAGTTGTGGAAAAACTTACAGTAAAACTAAAAACAGCAAAAGAACCTCAGTTAATATCAAGTTAAATTTAGTTTTACTCAAATCAAACAAACGTTTAGAAGACAAATATAACTTCACAATTCATAACCGGTACAATGCAGTAGAGAAGATACAAACCATTGATGAACAGTTTGAAATGCTAAAAGAATCAATGCAGCAAACATCAAAATGGTTCATACCACCAGTGAGGACAAATTCCAGAAAGAAATGGATGACAAGGACATTTTGCAGCTAATGGATACACGAAGAAGAAATAAGGATAACAAAGATGAGTGTAGGAGAATAAATTAAGAAATTGTAATAAATTGCAACGAAGCAAAAGAAGCATGACTAAAACAGAGATGCAAAGAGATTGAAATGCAACAAAAAGGAAATGCCAAAGCTATTTACAAACAAACTGAAGAATTAATAATAAGTAAAACGCAATCAAAAGCTGTTTTAAGATCAAAGAAAGAGAATTTTTCATTAAACAAAAAAGCATAAGGGAACGAAGGACAGAATACATTAAAGAATACATACAACAGAAGCTAATATTAAGGATAATGGGGAGGAACCAGAAATACTCAAAGAAGAAGTGGAAAACGCCGTGTGCAATATTAAAAGCCCCTGGACCAGATAATATAACTAAAGAAGAGACTGAAGCCATGAGTGATTTTGGAATAGAATAATAACAGAAATGTTGAAAGGTATCTACAACAGAGGATATATACCAGACGACCTGCTCAAATCAATATTCATAGTCCTATCAAATAAATCTTGTGCAATTGAATGCGATGATCATCACACAATAAGCCTTATGAGTCATAATGCTAAGATATTACTAAGAATCATTATGCGTAGAGTGCGAAACAAAATCATGTCCAGAAATTAGTGATGAACAGTGTGGTTTTGTTGGAGGTAAAGGTACGAACAATGCAATATACATAATAAGATCTGTAGTAGAAAGAGCCATAGAGGTGAAAACAGATATTTACCTATGTTTAATAGATTATACCAAATCATTTGACAAAATAAAGTACCAAGAATTTTTTTAAAATTTTATAAAGCATAAACATAGACAGCAAAGATTTAAGAATATTAAAGAAAGTTTACTGGCAACAAACAGATGCCATAAAAGCTGGAAATCAATTGGGAATGTTTCTACAGATAAAACAGGATGCTATGCAAGGTTGTGTGCTGTCACCATATTTATTTAATATGTATAGTGAGATTATTTTGACATTCATAAGGGACATACCTGGAATAACAATCGGAGGTCATAATTTAAATAATCTAAGATATGCTGATGATACAGTCTTAAACGCAAGGAGTGATACCGAGTTATAAGAAATGTTAGACCTTATAGTGAAGGAAATCAAAAATTAAGGACATAGCCTCAATAGCATAAAGACAGAAGTAATGGTAGCAACAAAGAAAAAATAAACTACCGCAATGCACAATAAAGACAAGTGGAACAATATTAAAACAGGTAAATGAATTTAAATATCTGGGAACAATGTTAACCTCAGATTGTAGAGGTGATTCAGAATTGCTCAAGCAAAAGCAGCTTTCCAAAAAAATGAGAAAGATACCGTTCATTTTTTTAATAGAAACAAGAAATACAGTTAAACTTAAATTTTATGTAGAGCCAGTCTTAACATATGGATGTGAATTATGGACAATAAGACCACAGACAAGAAAAAGAAGCTGTAGAAATGTGGTTTTACAGAATAATGTTGATGATACCACGGACAGCTAAGAAGAGTAGTAAAACGTTTTCAAATAGACTAAAGCAATGAGAGAACTCATTTCCAATGTGAGGAAGAAACAAATCATTTTTTGCCCATGTAATAAGACGGGTTTATTTCTTATTTCTTGTTTCTGTTTATTGTCTATGGTTCGTAGCCATAAAACAGCAGTGGTGTTTGATACGGTACTTTTTGTCTAACTTTCAATGATAATGATTTCTTAGAATAACATATTTCTCATTTTATTACACACATTTTTTACCTATGCGTTTCTAACTTTTCACCTCATTAATACATCTTCCACCTTATGCTGTTAATGTTTTTTTTTTTTTTTACATTTTGGAAAAAAAAGTAAAGTACCCCCATCACGCCAAGTGGCGTATAGGGGGGAAATATGGTGTCAGTGACCCTATATTTTACAGACCTTCAGCACATGACTTTTGGGGTAATGTGGTCGGTATTACGCCCGTGCTGATTTACTTTCCCAGAAAACAATATGATACCCATTTAAGGCTGGGTGAACCCGGAAGCCGGTCGGTTGGCATCGAACCCTACCCCTTGTCCTTTGTAGTCCAGTTCCCTAACCACTGAGCTATCTCGGCTCCCACATTTCAGATATAAATGACATAATTTAATGAAATCGTGTCTTCGATATTACAATTATTCTGGTTTCTTTTTCATTTTAAATAAGTTTCCTTTTATTCAAGAAATATCTGTTAATGAGTGGTTCTTTCTTGCGATTTGATATCAGTTAATTTGATTAATTATTATCTCATAATTTTATTAATTATTACCTCATAATTTTATTAATTATTACCTCATAATTTTATTAATTATTACCTCATAATTTGATTAATTATTACCTCATAATTTGATTAATTATTACCTCATAATTTGATTAATTATTACCTCATAATTTGATTAATTATTACCTCATAATTTTATTCCGGGTAAGTGTTCTGTGTGTCGAATGTTTTCTGTACAACGAAAAGAGGTCAGGCGAAAGGACACATCTTGTTATATTCTTGTATTCTCCCAGTTTGTTTTCTACTCTGCTGCTGATTGTTACAAGTACATTATCTTGATAATCATTACAATTGTCTTATCAACACTGATGTATTTAACATTTGTAGGCAAATACTGTGAGTTTTACTTTGATGTAATGTATGATGTTAAAGGTATATGTAGCTATTATCATGTGATGAAGATTTTTATTTGTTCAAAAGGACACATAAACACACACACACATTCAATATACACACTAACTTACCACCATATATTTCAACCTCACATAAAGTCAATACTCGATCGTATTCGGTGCCTGTTTCTCTTCCTGTAATTTTTAAGACTTTGGTAAAGTTTATTGAACCCATAAGGACGTGGTAATAGTTAACATTGGCTCCGACATTGTCTTTCCAATGAAAGTGTCTTAAACCATTTGGTGAGAAACCTTCAACGCTTATTCTATGAAAACGTTCCTGAAAGTCTGAGATTAGACATAATTTTCAACAATAAACCAAAAAATCAATCATTGGAAATTATATAGCAATTGTATAAATAAATAAATATAGTGAGTTGTATGTTACAAAAAGATTATGGTTATTGGAGAAGATTTAATTTAAAATAAAAGCTCATGATATGATGTAAGTCTAGATGAAGGAAATTCCCAGAAACCCACCAACTAGCGTGACGTTTCCAGATTTGCGTACGGGGGTGAGGTGGGAGGGTGTTTGTATTTAGAGTGACGCCAACCTTCCTTATTTTTTATAGCTGGAAACATCTCGCTAGTTGCAGCTTTGTTCTGTTTTATTTTCAGCCCGTGGGCCTTAGTTAATCTATAATTGGCCATGGCAATAAGTCAACATGTAATCAAATCAATCAGAGGACCTCAAGACCCAAATAAGGATGCCAATCATAATATGAATAGTTGTGAACAAGTTATCATTATACGCCAAAGAACAGGACACAATCGACTCCACAGTCACATGTATACAAAATTCAAGATCGGCACCTCAATTACATGTACATAAGAACAGGCGCCCCAGGGTGCTAAACACATACTTCAAGACTTCACTGCATATAGTAGACTAAGGAAAATCCATTGGCCCATATATACAACACCACAGACAAAACTATATGGGCCACTGCAAGAATTACAAAAGACAGTAAAATTTATATAGGCAACAACATTGCAGATATAAACAATACTTCAGGCGAAAAAAAGATAGACAGACAGACAGACAGACAGACAGACAGACAGACAGACAGGATTAGATTAGATTAGATTAGATTAGATTTAGATTTAGATTTAGATTTAGATTTAGATTTAGATTAGATTTAGATTAGATTAGATTAGATTAGATAAGATAAGATAAGATAAGATAAGATAATTTAAGATAAGATAAGATAAGATAAGATAAGATAAGATAAGATAAGATAAGATAAGATAAGATAAGATAAGATAAGATAAGATAGAGATAGATAGATAGATAGATAGATAGATAGATAGATAGATAGATAGATAGATAGATAGATAGATAGATAGATAGATAGATAGATAGATAGATAGATAGATAGATAGATAGATAGATAGATAGATAGATAGATAGATAGATAGATAGATAGATAGATAGATAGATAGATAGATAGATAGATAGATAGATAGATAGATAGATAGATAGATAGATAGATAGATAGATAGATAGATAGATAGATAGATAGATAGATAGATAGATAGATAGATAGATAGATAGATAGATAGATAGATAGATAGATAGATAGATAGATAGATAGATAGATAGATAGATAGATAGATAGATAGATAGATAGATAGATAGATAGATAGATAGATAGATAGATAGATAGATAGATAGATAGATAGATCAATACACAACAACCTGTTTGGTTGCTGGAACAATACACAACAACCCAAACATATATAAGGATATACATATAAATATAACTACATGGCGATAATATGCTAGACAATCTAAAAAGGAAAATAAATAACTTTTTTTCCGCGCTTTTTGCGCTGGCATGCGCATAACGCATTTCATTTTGGTGGTGATATTGTTTTCTGCCAATAACAAAAAACAAACATTACATTCCGTGAAGAACATGTGGCACAATACCAGCAAAGCAGTAAAAGTAAAACGATTGAAGGCTACATTTTACCGACAGAAAACTATGACGAATCATCGACATTTACGCAACAAATGATTACGGAAATGATTTCGGATAGAGACAGATATTCATTCAGTTAGGCTGTGTTAAAAGTGATGTTCTACAAAGAGCGAGACATGCACATAACTGCAGTTCTGCGGTAGAGATGGTACCAAGAAGAAAAGGGTGGGGTGTAACGTACACACCTACAAGGTATGTGACGTGTTCACTCACGCCCACTTAACGGGCAGACGGTAGAGAACAAAAAGAACTCACCATAGCCAAGATCTTTGTTCATGTGGGGGAGCGGGAATGACCACATTACAGGAGATGTGAACTGTTTGCTTTTATTACTTTTCAGTTGGAAGCAAATACTATTGGGACGACCACATCACATGAGATGTGAACCGGGTACTTTTATTATCTTTTTTAGTTGGAAGCAAATACTGTTGGGACGACCACATCACAGGAGATGTGAAACGCGTACTTTTATTATTTTTTTTAGTTGGAAGCAAATACTGTTGGGACGACCACATCACATGAGATGTGAAGCGGGTACTTTTATTAAATTTTTATTTGGAGGCAAATACTGTTGGGACAACCACATCACATGAGATGTGAACCGCGTACTTTTATTACTTTTTTAGTTGGAAGCAAATACTGTTGGGACAACCACATCACATGAGATGTGAACCGGATACTTTTATTACTTTTTTAGTTGGAAGAAAATACTGTTGCGACGACCACATAACATGTGAACCGAGAAGTGATATTTCCGAACCCCAGCCCCCTCTTTTTACATGGATCTTGATCTTGGCTAAGGTGAGTTCTTCTTCAGCCCCTACCCTTAACGTGGACGCGAATGACGCTGAACGTATGCGCTGAATTCATGGACAAATAGATAGTGTATCAGCATCAATACAGACAAATGCAGTACTACACTTTTCACACTCTCCCCAAAACAAAAAGCAGGAGCCATCTACATAAACAATGACCCTGTGAAAGAAGACATACAAGCTACGTATCTCGGAGTTACATTTGACAACAAACTATCTTGGAAACAGCAGATAAATAAGGCAACCCAAAAAGCAAGGAGGAAATTGGCTATTCTAAGAAAGTTGTGTGGAACCACATGGGGTGCGAGTGGGAAAATACTCAGTAAAGTTTACCAACAGAGTATACGCCCACATTTAGAATATGGATCATCCGCATGGTGCTCAGCATCAAACACCACATTGCAAGAACTGGATAAAGTACAAATCCAGGCACTTAGGGTCATCACAGGAGCAATGAAATCAACACCAATATTGGAGATGGAGAAATTGGGGAGGATACCAGCACTGAGAGAAAGGAGAGACACAAAGGTGCTGATACAGGCAGAAAAATTTGTATGCATGCCGAGACATCCAATGAAGGACCGATTCCAAAATCTTGCATTGGGACGACTTAAGAGAAGCAGTTTTATCCACCAAGCCAAGCGTATTAGTAGACAAACACCAGACATGCCAAGAGTGGTTAATCCCCTACTGCGCATACCAGAACAGACTCCCTGGACAGATGAATCAGGATTATCAGTTCAAATACGGACAGAAGTGAAAGGAATAGTTGACAAAGAGGAACAGAATAGTCTACAGCGAAAAACAATAACTCTCAGTTTCCTGGATGAAGAATACCCACAAGACCTATGGATCCGTGTGTACACAGATGGATCAGCACAGAATGCAGTAAAGAATGGGGGAGCAGGTGCATATATAGAGTATCCAAATAACACTAGGGATATGAATAAAATAGCAACAGGGAAATATTGTCACATTTATGATGCAGAAATACAAGCAATAAAGTTGGCAATAGAAAAACTGCTGAACGATAATCTTAGCCCACAGCCTGTAGTGTTTTTGACAGATGCAAGATCAGTACTCCAGGCACTACAATCCAGAAAATTACCACATCGGCAGACCATATTGATTGAACTCTGCAAGCACCACAGGGTTGCCCTACAGTGGATCCCGTCTCACTGGGGAATACCAGGAAGTGAGAAAGCACATCAGTTGGCAAAGGAAGGTTCAACAGGCACACAACTAGATACACCAGTTACATACCATCATAAGAAACAGATAATCAAATCAATCAGAGGACCACAAGCCCCAAATCAGGATGCCTTTCATAATATGAATAGATATGAACAAGTTATCATTATACGCCTAAGAACAGGACACAATCGACTCCATAGTCACATGTATACAAAATTCAAGATCGGCACATCAACTACTTGTACATGTGGACAGGCACCCCAGACTGCTGAACACATACTTCAAGACTGCACTGAATATAGTAGACTGAGGAAAATCCATTGGCCAATAGATACAACACTACAGACAAAACTATACGGGCCACTGCAAGAACTACAAAAGACAGTAAAATTCATACAGGAAACAACATTGCTGATATAGACAATACTTCGAGCGAACGAAAGATAGATAGATAGACGCTGAACGCGCTGTGTCGCTACGTTACACCTCACCACTTGTTTCATAATCTTCATTTCTGTGTCCGTTTCCTGTGATCGTGGTTTTTTTAACAGGCTGTATGTATGCCGAAATGTATGTCAGTATTTTGTTTTTCTTTTTTTTGTAAAAATGTAATCATACCTTGTAAGATCGCATGTTATACCCCACCATTTACTGCTTTCCACGGAGAACATGTGATAATATTATAGATATTTGTTGCATTTGTTTGAAGTGTCATATGATTCATCTTTTGCATGTGTGATATAGATCGAATAGATTTGTTGTCGTTATTATACGAAATTTAATAGACAAAAAAAACATTAAATATAAGACCAGAACGAACCTAATGTACAACCGTGACATATACAGAGAATACTATATAGAAATATGTGCTACACAATAAACGAGAACTGTTTAATGTTTTAGAAGAATTAAAGCTTACAGTTTCTGTTGAATAGATATACGAAACAGAGCTGCATCGTTCTGGAGAACATGAGCGCCCACCATTGAATTCCTACAATGTTTGGTTGCGTGTGTGAACAAGAACCATTTGAATATTCAGGATTGTGGTCACCATCAACGGCATTACTTGCTACGCTTTGCAGTCCTCCAACATTAAGGTTTACGTCTTCCTTGGTTGACGATTGAGTGGCATTTTCCATCAAACCGACTTGACGACCTGTTTGGTTATATTTTCAAGGTAAAAATGTTTTACAACATATTGGTCTACTATAAGAGAATATCAAATACAGGAAATATTTGCAACAATTATTTACAGTAATAACAAATCATGTAATATAAGCACGAGCAGTATCATACACGTGTACATATACAGTATGTGTATATATAATACTCACGCATCAACAACTGACATGTAATATCGCAATTTAAATGAAATGGATGAAACATGAATGATGAAAAACATGAAAAATGCATGAAATGGTACCGGTCAGGTATGTTCAACCCGAATGTGAAAAGTCTGGGACGGTGCATAGGGCGGAAGAATCAGAAATGAGCAACAGCCCAGAAAGCGAAAACGCAAAGTGTGTGGTAGACATGAAGAACATGAAAGTCATGTCACACATATGTCAGACCACCGTGAAAGAGATTGGAGCTTCATCATGTAACACTCCAAAGAAAGCCATGTAGAGTTATTATAACTACTGTTTTAAGAACGAATTAAAAATAGCTACATGAAATGTTAGGACCCTATACCAACAAGGAAAATTAGAAAATCTTTTTGTAGAAGCAGAGCGATTAAACATAGATATTTTAGGCATATCAGAAACAAGATGGAAGGAAAGTGGATACATACAAGACGATAAATATACATTTATATATTCAGGTAACACAACAGAACATCAAAAAGAGGTAGGCATTCTAATAAAACGAGAGCTACAAAAATATATAAATACCCAGTGGACATACAATGATAGGATTATGCTATTAAAAATGAAGGCAAAACCATTTGACATAGCAATAATACAGACATACGCACCTACTCAAGACTATACATATGAACAAATAGAAGCATACTATGAAGATCTAAATACAGTTATGAAGCAAGTGAAATCATTAAACATCTTGATTGTAATGAAAGAAAGAAGACAAGCGAAAAACACTACCAGATACACGGATATTGACAATGAATTACGGAGAATTTGCAAAAAGGCAAAGGAAGACTGGCTGAACCAAATGTATCTAGAAGTCGAAACTATGGAAAGTAAACAAAACTTACGAGAGATGCACACATAAATAAAGAGAATGACTAATAAAGACAAAAAAGCTGCAGGAAGAGGATGTATTGCAAACAGAGAGGGAAGAATGCAAACAGACAACAAAGATATAAGAGATAGATGGCAGGAATATATAACAGAATTATTTTACGACAAAATGGGACAAAAAGCCATTTATAAAATGTACATTACATACAACAATAAAATCCTGAAATCTGAAGTCGAAAAAGCCTTATAAACAATGAAAAAAGGAAAGGCAGCAGAACCTGACAATATACAGATAGAGATGATACAGGCTCTAGAAGATTTTGGCAGTGAAGTGATCACAGACATATGCAATGACATATACCATACAGGATACATACCAAACGAACTAAAAACATCAACATTCATTGCATTGCCTAAAAAGAATGGTGCAGTTGAATGCAGAAATTGTAGAACAATAAGTCTAATGAGCAGGTAACACACATTTTACTAAAAGTTATACAGGAAAGGATTCGGAATAAAATCAATTACATGAGCAACAATTTGGATTCAGGAAAAACAGTGGCACAAAAGAAGCCATATTTAGCACGAGAACATTGATTGAAAAGTACATAGAAGTAAACAAACCAATATATGCCTGCTTCATAGACTACACCAAAGTTTTCGATAGAATACATAATAATCAACTTATAGACTGCCTAAAGGATATAAATCTAGATGTAATATTAGACTAATATGTAATTTGTACTGGGAGCATACAGCAATATAACAATGAGAACTCTGCAACCATGGATGTAAAAAGAGGAGTAAGACAGGGATGCATCCTATCACCAAGTTAGTTTAATTTATACACCGAGCAAATCTTTAAAAACATCATAGAGATGCCAGGTCTAAACATTAATGGAAAGATATTCAATAACCTAAGATATGCTGATGATACTGCTCTACTAGCAGAAAATCCTAAAGACCTACAACAATTGCTTAATGTGATAAACATAACAAGCAAAAAATATAGACTAGATAGGAATATCAAAAAGACTAAAATTATGATCATAAACAAAGAACATTCTCAAGACCTACAAATAAATATCACAGTGGAAGGAATACATCTGGAGACAGTTCAGAGCTACAACTACCTAGGACATGCTATAACCAATGATGGAAAATGTAAGATTGAAATAAACAAAAGAATAGGTATGGCAAAAAGAAATGTTAATGTCATTAAAAATATACTAACAACAAAACAATAACAGCTGGGCTGAAACGAAGAATAGCATAATGTTACATCTTTTCAATATTCCTATATGGTGCAGAAACATAGACATTAGACAAGAAAACAGAACAGAAAATTGAAGCTTTTGAAATATGGATTTATAGAAGAATAGGTAGAATTGGATGGAAATAAAAGAAAACAAACGATGAAGTTTTAAAACAAATAAAAATAAAAAGAGAACTACTAAACACAATTAGAACAAGACAAATCACATTTTTAGGGCATGTTAAACGACACAACAGCCTAATAAAAGTAACATTAGAAGGGAAAATACAAGGTAAAAGAGGCAGAGGCAGACCAAGACTAACATGGACGAGTAACATCAAAAGCTGGACAAGTCAATCTATGACAACATGCACCATCAAAGCAAGAAACAGAGTGGAATGGCGATCCATGGCAGCCAACCTTCGTTACGAAGACGGCACTCGATGATGATGATAATGATGATGATGATGATGATGATGATGATGATGTATATATAATACTCACGCATCAACAACTGGCATGTAATATCGCAATTTAAAATGTACACATAACTATACCCATGTTTCATATATTATACCAAAGCATTTGAAAAAAGTAAAGCACCAAGAAATAAACAAAATTTTAGAAGGCATACACATAGACAGCAAAGATCTAAGAATAATAAAGAACATGTACTGGCAACAAACAGCGGCTCAAAGAGCTGGAAATCAATTGGGAATGTTTCAACAAATAAAACAGGGTGATAGGCAAGGTTGTGTGCTGTCGCCTGAACTGTTTAATATGTATAGTGAGATTATTTTAAGATCAATGAGGGGCATACCTGGAATAACAATCGGAGGTCATGATATAAACAATCTAAGGTTTACTGATGTCACAGTCTTAATCGCGAAGAGTGTAAATGAGTTTCAGGAAATATTAGGCATTATAGTGAGAGAAAGCAAAAATAAAGGACTCAGCTTTAATAATAAAAAAACAAAAAACAAAAAACAGGAGTAAAGGTAATAACAAAGAAAAAGACATCACCTCAGTGCACAATAAAGACAAGTGGAAGAATGTAAAAAAGGTAAATAAATTTAAATATTTGTGAACATTGTTAACATCAGACGGTAGACTTACAACAGGCGTAGATGCAGAATGGCTCAGGCAAAAGCAGTTTTCCAAAAAAAAAGAGGAAGATACTACGCAGCCTATTTTTGACAATAGAAACAAGAAAAAAAAAGTTATTAAATATTATGTAGAGCCAGCCTTAATATATGGATGTGAATCATGGAAAATAAGATAACAGGCAAGACAATCACTGGAGGTTGTAGAAATGTGATTTTACAGAAAAATATTGAGAATACCAGGAACAGTTTAGAAGAATAATGAAAACGTTATGAAAGAGGCCAAAGCAAAAAGAGAGCTAATTTCCAAAATTAGGAGGAAAAAAATCATAATCTTTTGGCCATGTAATGAGAAGGGAATAGCTGGAATATACTGTAATAGCTTGGAAAATTGAGGGACGAAGCGATAGAAGGAAGCTAAGAGAAAAGATACCACACAGCTTAAGAGAATCCCTTGACAGAAGGTCAACAACAGAAATGATAAATAACTTTCGAGATCGACAGTTGTGGAGAGACATGATCACCAACGTCAGCAGGCCCGGTACTTGATGATGATGAAAATGTAAACACTCTAATCATCACTATGCTGAGGGCCCACGATGTCTAACCCCTCTCACTAACACATGACCAAAAACAGAATAGACCAACTTTACAATGAACATTCATCGCTTGCACCTGTCGCCCTCTTGTTATACTTGAGCTTTCCACAATGACGTCACGCCGACACATGCGCATTTCTAATGTTACCGCCTATTGTTGAAAAGCTATCGAAACGTCAACAGTTTTCGGAGAGTGGTGATGATTAAACTGATATTATAAAGCTATTGTTATACTTCGGTGTATATTAGGGTAACAGATATATTCAGCCAACAAAAAAGTGTGAAGAAAATTAAATCTCTCAAAAGATATATATTTAAGTTTACTTTATTTACAAGAATGGCGTTTAGGACTTGTAGAAACTAAATTCATCATCAAAAAGTACTGTGCCTACTGGTGTAGGAGATCATTATCTCCACACATCACTATCTCTACAGCTATTTATGAGTTCTCTTGTTGACTTTCCACCAAACAATTCTCATAAAATATCTTGTACGTTTCCCTCCATTTCCTGTTATCTCTTCTCCCCTAATTGTCCCGTCTGTTCCTTTCTCATTAAATGGCCAAAGGTGATGATGACTTCCTTGTGATGTTGACAATTAGTTGAATCATTTAATCAGAAATAGAAATCATGTTGCATTCACCAACAAGTCTGCAAGTATATCGGTCTCTAACCAGATCTCTCACTTCTTCTGTGGTTATTTCAATGTCTCTTTCTTCTTCCTCTTCTCTTCTGCCTCATGTGCCTTTCATCGTAGAGGGGAGATATAATTTGCAACTTTTGCTCTTCTGTTCGCCTCTTCTGCTGTTACGTTTCCTAGTAGTTGTAAAATGCCATTGATCCATCTTTTTCGTGGTCGGCCCTAGGGTCTGGTGTTCTCTCGACGTTTATTAAAGGCTCGTTCTGTTGTGTCTTAATAACTTTGCCTTGTCACGTGACCAAACCATTTATCTGTTGTTTCTTTATATATTCTATGGCGGTGGTTAATTCTTGCTGTTTTTTCTCAGTTCTTTATTTCTGATCTTGTCTCTCATGCTGTTTCCTGTCATTCGTCTAACGCATTTAATCTCCGTAGAGGCTATATTTTTTTATTGTTCTTGCATCTAGTGTCCGGGACTGGCATTGGTAACCCAACTTTGGGATGAAGATTTTATTGTAAAGTGCCCGTTTTCCTATACAGTTATATCCTTGTTGGACAACAGTGGTGAGAGCTGTCCAATGATTTGACAGGCTTTGTTGCATCCTGAGTCTATACCTGCTGTTTGTGAATTGTCGTTTGTCACTAAACTTCCTAGGTATTTGAATCCCTCTACTTGTTTTAGTTGCCTGCTTTTTTATAGTTATATTGATGTTCTATTTCTGTTTTGTGACATTCATGACTTCTGTTTTGTTGATTTTCGTGTTGTAATCTGTGCCTGTGTTGTTTAGTTTATTTAAGTGTTCTTGTAGGTCTTCTATTTTTCCATGTATTAGTGCCTGATTGTCTGCAAATAAAAGCTCGTTGAGCTCATCTGTCTGTGATGGATTGGCTAACTTCCATGTATAGTCCAAGTGTGTAATAAACAGTAGAGGGTATAGTACGCACCCCTGTCTTACACCTGATCTAACATAGATGTGGTCTGTCTAGCCTGCTGCTGTTCTGACTGTGCAGCTGCTGTTGATGTAGAGATTTTTAATTAGGTTCGTTAGATGTTTGCTTACTCGATATATTGTTAGTATCTTCCACAGTTGTTCTCTATTTACTCTGGTGAATGCTTTTTCCTGGTCAATGAAAGCTATGTACACATTTTAATTGTGTTCTTTCGTTTTTTTCTGCAAGTTGTTTTAAGGTGAACAGAGCCATTTAAAGTGAATGTGTCTTTGATGTTCGAAACTTCTTCCTACTTGGTTTGTCGCTGATGGGTCGTCTAGGAACTATGCTTTCATTATTGTTCTTTGCATCCAGTCCGCTGTGTACTTTGATGTGACCTTAGTATTTTAATTTTCTCAGTAGAAAGGTGTTTATAAGCCAGTTCATTTCAATATTAAATGTTTAAAATTATTTTAATTTGTCTTTATTCCTCTTTTACATTGTCCAATGTATCTTAAAGGTGTTTCTGTAGCATTTCGTTCCGAATGAATCGATTTTCTTCCCTGCTGTTTGCGATATTGCCTTTGATACGTGTCCGCTGTAATTAAAATTTTATTGCCTTGCTGGTATGGTACCAGATGTTCATGAAGTGAAATTTTTGTTTTGCTATTAATAATCTTCTTTTTATCTCTTTTTGTTAGTCTCCTTTTTTAGTTACTACATATCCAAGATATTAATAGCTTTCTACAAAAACATGTTCTTCACTGTTGATGATGATTTTGGGTTGGCTGTTTGTTTATACAAAGGAATCAAAGGGCAATATATGTGTTTTCTGTATCTTTAGATTGTTACGAACTGATACGATGCACTGTAGATAGAAGATTGTGGAGGGACATGATCGCCTACGCCAACCGCCAGGGTACATGATGATGACTGTGTTATGGCCCCACTATCTGTTGGTGTAATACCACTACTATATTTGTAATTGGATATTTTATTTTGATATAACCACAATATGATTTGTGTGTAGTGGACCACTAAATTTTGATGAATACATAACGATATGGAAAGAGGTGCTATAGTTTGTTGAAATCACAATATTATATAGGAAGTGAGTAACTATATCTTGATCCAATCACACTACGGCACGGAGAAGTCGATCTGTATAGTTTGATGAAATCCCATTACGATATGGGAAAGGTAGGGCACTATGTTTTAATATAATCGCACTACGATATGGGAGAAGTAGATAACTTTGTTGTGATGTAATTACAATACTTCGGGTAAATCAGCCCCCATATTTTGATGTAAGCATTCTGCGATATGGGCGAAGTAGATAGTTATATTTTGATGTAAGCATTCTGTGATATTGGAGTAGATAGTTATATTATGATGTAAGCATTCTGTGACATTGGAGAAGTAGATAGTTATATTTTGATGTAAGCATTCTGTGATATTGGAGAAGTAGATAGTTATATTTTGATGTAAGCATTCTGCGATATGGGAGAAGTAGACGGCTATATCTTGGTGTTAGCATTCTGCGATGTGGGAGAAGTAGACAGCTATATTTTGATGTAATCACACAATAATATGGTAAATGGACCACTTCATTTTGATGGAATCATACTCCGATATGGGAAGTGGACAACTATATTTTTGTGTCATTCCTCTCCGATATGCAGAAGTAGGCCAGTACATTTTGATGTAACCACACAACTTTATTGGAAAGTGGACAACTATATTTCGGTGTAATAACGTTACGATATGGAGAAGTTGATCCCTATACTTTTCTGCAATCACACTAAACCACCGTTGTAATTTCTTTGTACAATCATGAATCACCCCAATAATAGATTTCACGACATAACGTTAAGGGGATTCCCATGTAATACCCTAGTTTGGGAGGGGACATCTCGTGCTACAGGTGATACCCGATCGTCATCATTCTACTGTAAGCAAGATAAAGATAAAACAGATTGCATAAAGAGGCAATCTGATCATTAGAAGTGACCTCACGTCAAGCCTGTTTTTCGACCCTTTAGCTTCTTGGCACTCTAAGGGAGGTGGCTCCGCCTTGATCATGACTCCTAGGCGTCAACCTTCTTCTGCATTGCCTCTAATCCTCACATAATATGTTAGGCACACAATAACTACACTTACTCTACGCAACACTTTTGTTCGAATACAGTCTTTACTTACCTGTCTTGTCTTTAACCCAGCACATTCATGTCTTCTTCAGGCGTATAAAGTGGCTACTAATTGCTACGTTCTGTTATAGGCTCGCATACAAGTTGGAGCGGAAGCTGTTAATAGGTGATAAGTATAGGTCGGGCTGGGAACTTCTTGCAATCACCCGGTGTAGCACACTTATGGTAATTAATGTAATTTGTAATAGCTTATTGCCACGCCTCGTCCAGGATAAACTTAAGCTACGCTGTTGACTTGCCTGGGAGTCCGGAGTGGTCACCGTGTAAATTAGCCGCCTAGTCGTCTAATTCTAACCGTCAGTTTATTGGGAACTTTATTGTCTGAACTGCCGACGCCGCAAACGCCCGGTTTTGCTCATCTACGGTCGATGATGTAACTTCTTATCGCTTATTGTCGCGCCTCGGGTATTCCAGGACTAAACTGTCCCTACGCTAATAAGATACGTGGGAGACCGTAGTGATGGAGATGTAAAGTGGTCACCTAATCGTCTGAACATCAGGTTGTTTGATTGTTGATATGTCTCGGTTCTGCCACAGCCAGCATGATGCTCTTTCGGCTGACTCAGCAATAGCCTTCACTGTTCTTGTTCGCATTCCCCAATTCGCATTGGATGTCTCCGTGACCAAATCCACGCCTGTTAGTCTGTGTGTAGCCCATCACTTCCTTCAGTTGGACACTAACAATGATTCATGTGTTGCTGCCATTTCCGACCGATGTTATCTGTGGGTTCCAATGTTAGGACTGCTTCGTCTGATGAGCTCTGCAGCATAACACCCAGACTGGCTTTGTATTCCTCTAGCACTGACTTGGACGGGAGGACCACATAGCTTTCTTACAGTGCAGGGCAACATCTGTCAGTCCTGGTGGTACTCCCAGCCACTTTCGCGTGTACTTGCTAATCTTGCTCTCCAACTTGAGTTGATCTTGTATAGCAGATAAGGACATAACAGTTTGGGTATTTACATTAACTGGAGGTACACGATTTTAACTCTGCCATCTCTATTACTTTCTGGACTGTTCTCGTGTCTTTCAGTGAGGTGTCATACACTCTGTCTACACTCTTTATTCACTCGTTGCGGACGGTTGTGATCATCTAGTTCGATAAACTGAATGCGACTTCCTTGGTCTTCCCTCGTCCTATGGGAAGGCTTCGTGAATTCCTCGGTTTGAAAATCATCCGGCATCACACGTTGAACTCCCCCAGGCGTTCAAGTATCCTTCGTCTGTGGCTCTCTTCTGACCCTAGGACCGTGGTGTCACCCATCAATGCTTTAAGTTGTTGCATGTGGTATCCATCTCGAATGGCTGGTCTTTTTGCAACTAATTCTGCTGCTTTCAGTATTATTTGCAACACGAAGCGTTATGGACAAAACTGTACAGCCCATCGCAATTACGACTGTGATATAGGGAAGAGGTCCGGTATATATGATGTAAACACGCTGTGATATAGGGAAGAGGTCCTGTATATATGATGTAAACACGCTGTGATATAGGGAAGAGGTCCTGTATATATGATGTAAACACGCTGTGATATAGGGAAGAGGTCCGGTATATATGATGTAATCACGCTGTGATATAGGGAAGAGGTCCTGTATATATGATGTAAACACGCTGTGATATAGGGAAGAGGTCCTGTATATATGATGTCATCACGCTGTGATATAGGGAAGAGGTCCTGTATATATGATGTAAACACGCTGTGATATAGGGAAGAGGTCCTGTATATTTAATGTAATCACGATTTGATATAGCGTAAAGGGCCAGTATATTTGATGTAAACACGCTGTGATATAGGGAAGAGGTCCTGTATATATGATGTAAACACGCTGTGATATAGAGAAGATGGCCAGTATATTTGATGTAAACATGCTGTGATATAGCGTAGAGGGCCAGTATATTTGATGTAAACACGCTGTGATATAGGGAAGAGGTCCTGTATATATGATGTAAACACGCTGTGATATAGGGAAGAGGTCCGGAATATATGATGTAATCACGCTGTGATATAGGGAAGAGGTCCTGTATATATGATGTAATCACGATGTGATATAGGGAAGAGGTCCTGTATATATGATGTAAACACGCTGTGATATAGGGAAGAGGTCCTGTATATATGATGTCATCACGCTGTGATATAGGGAAGAGGTCCTGTATATATTATGTAAACACGCTGTGATATAGGGAAGAGGTCCTGTATATTTAATGTAATCACGATTTGATATAGCGTAAAGGGCCAGTATATTTGATGTAAACACGCTGTGATATAGGGAAGAGGTCCTGTATATATGATGTAAACACGCTGTGATATAGAGAAGATGGCCAGTATATTTGATGTAAACATGCTGTGATATAGCGTAGAGGGCCAGTATATTTGATGTAAACACGCTGTGATATAGGGAAGAGGTCCTGTATATATGATGTAAACACGCTGTGATATAGAGAAGAGGGTCAGTATATTTGATGTAATCACGATTTGATATAGCGTAAAGGGCCAGTATATTTGATGTAAACACGCTGTGATATACGGAAGAGGTCCTGTATATTTGATGTAATCACTCTGTGATATAGCGTAAAGGGACAGTATATTTGATGTAAACACGCTGTGATATAGGGAACAGGTCCTGTATATTTAATGTAATCACTCTGTGAATTAGCGTAAAAGGCCAGTTTATTTGATGTAAACACGCTGTGATATAGGGAAAAGGTCCTGTATATTTAATGTAATCACGCTGTGATATAGCGTAGAGGGCCAGTATATTTGAAGTAATCACGCTGTGATATAGGGAAGAGGGCCAGTATATTTGATGTAATCACGATTTGATATAGCGTAAAGTGCCAGTATATTTGATGTAAACACGCTGTGATATAGAGAAGAGGGTCAGTATATTTGATGTAATCACGATTTGATATAGCGTAAAGGTCCTGTATATATGATGTAAACACGCTGTGATATAGAGAAGAGGGCCAGTATATTTGATGTAATCACGATTTGATATAGCGTAAAGGGCCAGTATATATGATGTAATCACGCTATCATATAGGGAAGAGGTCCTGTATATATGATGTAATCACGCTGTGATATAGGGAAGAGGTCCTGTATATTTGATGTAATCACGCTGTCATATAGGAAAGAGGTCCTGTATATTTGATGTAAACACGCTGTCATATAGGAAAGAGGTCCTGTATATTTGATGTAATCACGCTGTCAAATAGGAAAGAGGTCCTGTATATTTGATGTAATCACGCTGTCATATAGGGAAGAGGTCCTGTATATTTGATGTAATCACGCTGTGATATAGGGAAGAGGTCCTGTATATATGATGTAATCACGCTGTCATATAGAAAAGAGGTCCTGTATATATGATGCAATCACACTGTCATATAGGAAAGAGGTCCTGTATATATGATGTAATCACGCTGTGATATAGGGAAGAGGTCCTGTATATTTGATGTAATCACACTGCGATATGGGAAGAGCACAACTATGTTTTGATGTAAGCACACTATGATATGTGATAAATGGGCATTCATATGTGGATGTAATCACACTACGATATGGGAATTGGAGCACTATGAAGTAATCATTTTCGATATGGGTATTTGCGCCACTATATTTTGGTGGAAATATTGTTAAAGCCATTTACTCGTCATTGTGGTCATAACAGGCAGGGATAAGGAAAGGTAATCAGTTCAGTCGACATGATTAGACAATCAAAGGTTAAGGAAAGCAAACCTGAATAAAATGCGGGCTGAAATCGGATGCACTGGGCCACTGGCGCAGAACACAGTGCAACGTTTTAACAGGTATCCAATCAGATGGGGCACACGAATCGCTTAAACAGACAGCTGACGTCATGAGAAAGAGTCTGGAATCCTACTCTGATTGAGTCTTATTCGCAGAAAGAGAGAGTCGACGTGAGAATAAATAATCATATTAAATATATTTTTTTTAAAATCTAAACACGGTTTGTTCATGCGACTAGTTATAAACTGTGTTCTAGTTTTTCGTTGCGTTACAAAAGTCTATATGTGATATATAACAAGATAGATGAGTAATATAGATGACATGATACTGATGGGTTGATGCTAGTGTTTGGTTTTTTGACACAAGAAAAACTCACCAATAGACACATAGACTGTACATACATCTGGTGTTATTGGTCCTTCAATTGTAAAATTGCTGATGTAAATGTAATTATCACAGGTAACGTCCACGTAATTGTTTTCAGGAAAATGTCGCTCCTGTGAACATTGCGTGACTCCATTTATTAGTGTTTTAAAGGGACGTTTAGTTGCTGAAACAAAATGCAATCAAATAAATAAACACAAAACAAGTGCATTTTTTTACACTTAATGAAACACAATTGTTTGTTTATTGTTAGGGTCATCATAAATGAACACAGGACGAATCCCTAGGTGCTCCGATATCTCCCACGAGAAAATCCGAGGAGAAACCACGTCAGCGTTCCCGAAATCCTTATCACGATCTGGGATCCACCATGTGGGATGGTTTCTGCTCACAATTTGGCCCGGCCAGAGGTCTCTATTTTAACTGCTTATGGTTCTTTAACATGCGAGAGTGCACACGAGAACTCCCATTTATTGCCGCTATGAAACACAATAACTCACTGAAAGTTGTCCTGAAGTGGAAAATTTAGGGTAAACAAGGCAGAGGCAGACAAAGAAAAAAGTGAACTGATAATAGGAAAACATGGTCAGGATAATCCATGACAATGTTAAATGTCGCGTTACGGTAACACTCGATGCGGAGGCGGCACAACAAGATGATATAATTACATTTGTTTTCGTAGTGTTTGAGACATTGCAGTTAGTAATATAGGAGTAAACCAGTTCAATGTGTACGCTGCGCACGTTTAGAAAAGAACTTACAGAAGTTTAAAGTTGAAACGAATGCAATATCACGGCTGTCACTGAGAAGCTAAATTTTAAAATGTTAATGTCTTAGCCACATTAACTTCCACCGCGTTTGTTTTACCAGCATATGTTCCTAATTTCAATTTTGAAACTTCAGTCAACTTACATTTGTAGATAAGACAACCCTACAGTAACATTTGTTGGTGATTCTTGAATATTTTGTTTTTTTCCTATTCTGTGAGCCTCCATGTTGCCACCATGGAGCGCCATTCCACTCTGTCTCTTTCTTTCATGGTGCAGATTGTCATAGGCTGATTTGTCCATCTTTTGATGTTATTCGTCCATGCTAGCCTTGGTCTGCCCCTTTTACCTTATATTTTCCTTCTAATATTACTTTTAGTAGGCCGTTGTGTCTTTTAACATGCCCCAAAAATCTTATTTGTCTTTTTTTAAACTGTATTTAGTAGTTCTCTTTTCATTTTTAGTTGTTTTAAGACTTAATTGTTTGTTTTCTTTTCTTTCCATCCAATTCTACAAATTCTTCTATAAATCCACATTTAAAAGGCTCCAATTTTATGTTCTGTTTTCTTGTCTGATGTCCATGTTTCTGCACCACCATACAGGAATATTGAGAAGATGTAACATTTTGTTATTCTTAGTTACAGCCGTGGTGTTATTTGTTTTGATGTTAGTATACTTTTAATCAAGTAATAGCGAAGAATAAGACATTGCCACTTTTTACGAGGAGCTAGAGGCGACCATGGAACAGTGTAAACCCCAAGAAATAACTATTATATTAGGGGATTTTAATGCAAAGGTAGGAACAGCTAAAGTGTAAATCGTGACTGGGGGGTATGGCCTTGGAGAGACGAATGACAGAGGGGATAGATTGATAGAGTGGGCAAAGACACATGAAATGATTATAGGTAACACCTGGTTCAAACAACACCCTAGGCGACTATGGACATGGCAAAGCCCAGACAAAAAAGTACACAATCAAATTGATTTTATACTGGTACAGAGAAGATTCAGGAATGGGCTAACATCGGTTAAAACAAGGCCAGGAGCAGATTGCAATAATGACCATGTACCAGTAGTTGGAAAGATAAGAATAAAACTGCGGAAGGCACAGAAATCACCAACAAATATACAATTAGAACTAGATATGCTAAGAGTAGATAAACAGATGTGTGATAAGTACAGCATGATAGTACAAAATAGATATAATGCTATTGAGAAAATACAAGACATCCAGGAGCACTGGGAAATGTTCAAACAATCGATTCAACAAACATCAAAAGAAGTAATACCAGTGACAAAAAGAATCAACAACAAGAAATGGATGACAGAAGAAATATTACAACTAATGGACGAAAGAAGAAAACATAAGAAAGAAGAACGGACATACAAAATATTGCACAAAGAGATCCAAAACAAGTGCAGTGAAGAAAAGGTAGGATGGTTAAAACAGAAATGTGAAGAAATGGAAAAACAACAAAAGAAAGACTCAAAATTTATGCACAATCAGTTAAATGAATTAACAGGAAGAAAAGAAGTCAAAGTTTCAGGATGTGTGAAATCAAAGGAAGGAAATATAATAATGGGACAGGAGAAGACAATGAAAAGATGGACAGAATATATCAGTCAACTCAACATATGACTACAAGTCATAACAAAATTACTCAATGACATATATAACACTGGAGAAATACCCGAAGATCTACTAAAATCTCTCTTTGCAGCCATACCGAAGAAGTCAGGAGCCACTGATTGTGAAGACCATCGCACTATTAGTCTCATGAGCTATATGACTAAAATATTACTAAGAATAATCACGAGACGTGTAAGGAACAAAATAAAACCAGAAATAAGTGAGGAACAATGTGGATTTGTGGAAGGAAAGGGCACCAATAATGCAATATACATCTTCAGAACATTGATAGAAAGATCTATAGAGGTAAAGAAAGATATATATATGTGCTTTATAGACTACACGAAAGCATTTGACAAAGTAAAGCATGTGGAAATAATAAATATGCTGGAGAAATTAAACATTGATGGCAAGGATCTGCGAATCATAAAAAAACATGTACTGGCAACAGACAGCAGCTATACGAATTAACAACCAAACAGGACAATTCCAATATATAAAACAAGGAGTCAGACAAGGCTGTGTTCTGTCACCGGACTTGTTTTCACTTTACAGCGAATATATTATGAGATCAATAGTAGACAAACAAGGAATTGAAGTCAACGGTCAGAACATAAAAATAATTTGCGATATGCGGATGACACAGTCTTAATAGCAGAGACAGAGAATGAACTACAATAAATATTAGACATAATAATAAAAGAAAGCAACAAGAAAGGTCTCAGTCTGAATAGTAAGAAAACAGAAGTAATGGTTATATCGAAGAAACAATCACCACCATCATGCAGCATAAAAAAAAAACGAGACAAATCTGAAACAAGTGCAACGTTTCAAATACTTGGGCACAATAATAACATCAGATGGGAGATGCACCACAGAAATAAAAAGCAGAATAGCTCAGGCCAAAATAGCATTTCAGAAAATGAAAAATATCTTATGCAACAAATCTATGTCAATAAAAATGAGAGAGAGAGAGTTCATCGGCGCTATATAGAACCGATTCTGACCTATGGAAGTGAATCATGGACAATAGACAAACAAATGAAAAGACGATTAGAGGCCACAGAGATGGAATTTCTCAGAAGAATGATGAAAGTTCCCTGGACAGCTAAAAAACCAATGAGGACAATTAACAAAGAGGCCAACACAAAAAGAGAGATCTTAAAAAATATCAGAAAGAAGCATTCAACATTTTTCGGGCACATCATGAGAAGAGGAAAGTTGGAATACTTGGTTACAACTGGCAAAATAAAAGGAAAGAGAGATCGCGGGTGACAAAGAGAGAAAATACTGGATAGCTTGATGTCATGGCATGGAAAACAGTCAACAACAGAACTGATACGATGCACTGTAGATAGAAGATTGTGGAGGGACATGATCACCTACGCCAACCGGTATGGCAAATGATGATGATGATACTTTTAATGGCATTAAAATTACTTTTTGCCATACCTATTGTTTTGTTTATTTCAGTTTTACATTTTCCATCACTAGTTATAGTATGTCCAACGTAGTTGTTGCTCTGAACTGACTCCATGTGTATTCCTTCAGCTTTGATATTTATTTGTGGGTCTTCAGAATTTTCTTTCCTTATGATCAAAGTTTCAGTCTTTTTGATATTTATACCTAAGTAATTGGTGTAGATCTTTAGAATTTTCTGCTATAGTTTGTTCACAAATTCGTGCCCACAGAGTTCATCAATTATCTCGGAAACTGTTTGATGAATTTCTGTAATTCTTTTTCATGAAATATTATTTTTTCACCCACCTTCAGATTTTATGACATTTAAGTACAAAGGTAATCTAAATTTTGCACAAATCGTTCTTTGTTGCATAATTTTAGGAAAATATCAAACCGTGTGCTCAAACATTAGATTTTACTGTAGATTATGTTAATTTTCTAACAATACAAAGCAAAGGCGTATCCGTATTACATTGAATAGGCCAAAATATTTCATTTGAATTTATATCTTCGTCACAGACATAGGTAAACGTCTTTGCTTGACCGTTGCCTCTTAGGAGTAAAAGTTCATTCCTATCCATCGATTGAAAGACGTTTTATCTATATTTAGAGCTGCCCATGTTCTGTTTTCTGGGGTTTTTTTATATCGTAGTATAACCGACCCCTTTTGGATTCCTTGCAAAATTGCGTGTACAATAACACAGTTACCTTTTGCATAGAGTGATGAATTTACACTTTAAACTCTTCCTTGTTTTAAAAATCAAGTAGTCACTTCACAACAGCTTACAAATAATCACACATACAGGAGTATTCATTAATAGTAAATATTTTGTCAAAATACGCACACCTCTGGACCAATTTAACAAGAAACCGGAAATGAAATTACCAAAACAAAACCTCGGAGTGTCGGGCGTCTTACAAGTTAAGAGTGCGAAAGGGTGCTAAGATTGAGTTATTGAGTTATTTGCGGGTCATCATCATTACACTCCGAACATGTCCATAGGTGCTCAGATCCCATCCTCAGCAAGTTCCGCAGTGTCCAGCGACTGACGATTCCAGTTTTATGCTGGTTGATAAGTATTCTTACACTTCTTTCGTGTGCTAAGATTGTATCACTTAAACAGACAGCTGCCTTCATAAGGAAGTCCGGAATCCTACTCTGAATGAGCCATGATCGCAGAAGAGGAAGAAAATTGTATGGTGGTGTGTACGTGAAATTTGCCTTTTTAATTGGTGAATTGATTACAACAAATGTGGGTATTGTAAAATCCTAAAATTTAGGACAAGCAAGAAAATCATATTTTTTTGCTTACCTCAAATAATCAAAAATCTTTGCTAAATGCATGATAGTAGGGCAAAAAATCAGACTGAAGGTCGGTGAAAAAATAAGACTTCACGAAAAAGAATTACAGAAATTCATCAAACAGTTTCCGAAATAATTAATAAACTCTGTGGGCACGAATTTGTGAACGAACTATAGTAATACAGTATCATTAGAATATCTCAGGTTATTGATTATATTTCCATTAATATTTAAAGCCTCGCATCTATGTGATGTTTTAACAGATTTGCTCGGCTAATCGTCAGAATAAAAATTTTCACCACACCCGCATGGTATCTCGCCACATGTTCCATCTCTAGTGAAATCTTTCGATCTCACTAAGAAAGTTGATGCCAACTATTGATGTCCTTTTGAGCTCTGTATTCATCTCCATGTTTCTCTAGGTCTACCCAACCATTACCTTTCCTTTTATTTCCTATTTGAGGATGTGTTTATCGATGCACTTGTAACTACTTCTCATCTCAGGCCGTCATATGTCCAGCTCTGTTTCTAGATTGTAGAAAATATTGTTAGATGCATGAACATCTCTTACTCTGCACAAGTTATGGCTTCATTCAATGGTCATTACATTTTTCCAAATAATCTGCTTACGAATGCACATTTTTTTTCTACTTCACATACACCAATGACTATTACAAAAACGAATGTTCATCTTCATCATCCGCCCTTTAAAGAACGTTAAATAGGCGTAAATACTTTGGGTTGTGGTTTTCACCTATGATGCCATATTTCTGCCTTTCGATCCAAAACATCCGACATCTGCAAGGCATCTTTTGAATATCTGGTAGCCGTCACTTCTCAATTGGCCAGAGTGTACAGTCTGTTTATAGGAGCACCGATGGGAGGTGGATTAGGGTAAAGACCAGAATTATACTGATTGCAAATCCTGACGCAATCAGTCAGTTGTGGGGTCACTGATCACACTCAGCTCAGTTGCTAGATGAAAGATTTGACCCAATTCTAATGCATCTAATTTATTTTTACTTTCTTTGTTTTCTTCAAGTATTCGTATATGTGGATTTTTAAATGTTTTTATGTGTTCTTATAATTTGATATTTTATCAAGGTTTCTGAACATCATTGTTCCCTCTTTTATTCTGATTGTAATATCATTTCCATCCAGGTTAATTATTTTACCATGTTTTTATGTGCGAATTTGATTTTTCATTCCTTTCATACTTTCTTGCTTGAACACAAATAAGTCATATTCTCTTTGTCATTGTTGGTAAAGTCTTTTGTATTTCTTCCATCGTGTTGTTGATGAAAAGAACAATGTGTCCTGCAAAATCACGGTCCCCTAAGTGAGACCACAGAATTCAATATCAATGTTTATGTTACCTGTACAACGTTTCTGCTTTATAAACACAATGGCAATTCCTAAAGAGAACTAAAATGTAAAACATCAGTGTTTTACCTTGAATTCAATCTGGAATCATTCACTCTTCTCCTGCCTACTTGCGAACAGCTTAATAGGACAGATTTTGTTGACGACGTTCAAGATTTGTTGTGGTCTCCCAGAATGTCACATGATATTCTACAATGAGTCTCCAGGTATGCTATCGGAAATCTTCTTGAAGTCATTACATTTTTGTGCAAATGTCTTCTGCTTTTCGATATGATCCTCTGATATAATTACTATGTGAACAAATAATCATGGTAGCTCTCACTTTTCTAAATCCTGCTTGTTCTCCCCCCATAACAGTGTCTACCGTTCCTTTGATTCTTTTCGTGATGATTTCGCAGAATGCTTTAGTGGCGCCTCCTAGAAGAGTCACACTTCTCTAGGTGTGATCATTGAGGTTCCCCTATGATGAACTTTAACAGAGATTCTTTTCTTTCACTTTATAGGTACCTTTTCTGCTTTTCACACTGTATTGAACATTTCCTACACATGTTGAAAGATTTGATTATCTAATAATTGTATCAATTAAAATGTTATATCATCTTCACCAGCAGACTTGCTGTTAGCCATGAACCTTACAACCGTTTCTACCTCATTCAAGGTGAAGTCATCTATATTTACTTCTCACTGCCAGGCTGGTTGGTCTAGTTGAATGGACTGAATGTCTTGGTAGTAGATAATAAAGATTTCCTCAAAGTGTTCGGCCCATTGTGACTTCATTTCTTCATTTGATGTTAATGTGGCTCCATATATCGGCATAACTGGTGCCCTGCTTTTGTGGCGGTTACATATTTACTTTTAGATGTCGCTGTTGATAAATGAACTGAATAAAATGACAGAGAGAGGGAGAGAGAGTGAGAAAGAGAGTGGGTATCTCTTGTTGCAGGACACATATAACAAGTCGAACGAAATGGTCTAAAAATATAACAGAAGGCAAGATTAAAGTCATTTATAGACATCGTAGAAATTGTCTGACATACGATGTTAAATACCAAATGGTCAAACATATTAACGAGTACATATCTACTTGCATCATTAATCGCTGTTGAAGTTCACTGTGACATTTATTCATATTACTATCATTCTGTAAATCATCACATTTGTCCGGTAAATCATTCTTTCCCTCTTTCTGAAACTTTCGTTGGTTATGTGGCTGTACAAACTGCTGAGGCGACGAATGCCGATAACTCTAGCTGTAGCATGTAGATTGTATAGTCTACTTCTCCACGCCATCAAGTCACCATCTGGTGATTACTTTTTGTAATTACTTTTACATTACATCTGTGTGGATGAAATATTCTCTAGTCAAACTTTATCTAACTTGTTTAGATATATCTCTCTAGGTTTGTTTTTCACATCTTTCTGCTATTGGACAATTTGAGTTTTCTGACTGTACCTGGACTGTACCTACACTTCCTCGTCTGCTATCTGTCTCTAACTTCATCATTACATTGGTATCTGTCCATGATATTGTCAACATTCTTATGTTAAATATTTATATGACACCAATTTTATTCAGTTTTTCCAAATGTCCAAGATTCACATGCATATGTCAAGTCTGTATCTACATAAAACCAAATAACTTTTTTTCCTTCATTCCATTGAAAAAAAATGTGTTGCACAATATAATTCGTGGAAAAAAGACACAATTAGAATAAAGTCCGTATTTGGTAGATACTGTTGTATCGCATCTTTTTACTCCAAAGAACACTTACCAAGACTCATTAAAAGTTCGCAAATGTTGAAATGTTTTTGGATCAAACATCGGACTTTGAAGAACATAAATTATGCTTCGAATTATCTGCAATCCTTTATAATTGTTAATCACAGTCTCGCAGTGGTCAGTAATTTTACGATTCTTGTATCCAGTATTAACAAAAAATAAACTTGTACTTAAAGTAGAAAACAACAGACGCATTTATACAACAGCATTCAAAATATCAAGATTTTTGTAAAATGAGTATTATATAACAATCATCATGTGCCATTCCGGTTGGCGCTGGCCAACATGTTCTTCGGCATTCTTCTATCCACAATGCGTCGTATCAATTCTGTTGACTGTTTTCTATTCCATGACATCAAACTACATAGCATTTTCTCTTTGTCGTCCGCGATCTCTCTTTTCCTGTATTTTGCTAGTTGTAATTAATTTTCCAATATCCCTCTTCTCATTATGTGCCCGAAAATGTTGGTTATTTCTTTCTGATGTTTTTTATGAGCTCCCTTTTTTTGTTAGCCTTTTTATGAATGTCCTCACTGGTCCTTCTAGCTATTCATGGAACTTTCAATATTATTATGAGAAATCTCATCTCTGTGGCCTCTAATCGTCTTTCCATTTGTTTGTCTACTCTTCATGATTCGCCTCCGTTGGTCACAATTGACTCTATATAACACCGATGAATGGATAATAGTCACCATTATTTTGTGACCAAAACTCTTTCTTGCCATATTTTCCAACTCAAATTTTCCTCATCCATATATTTACTACAGCTCTAACAATTGAATCCAAAGCCCTCTCTTCATATATTCACCTTGACACACGCTACTGATATAAACGTTCACAAACAACTTACCCTCATTGTTTCTTGTGTATATTCTAATCCCAATAAATGGATGTGGGTTATCCACATATCCTACAAGTGAAGTAGCAGACGGATTTGTGTTGCATGTGGCATGGTTTTGGTCCATTATATAGCTGGCCGTTGGAGTAGCGTACGTCTTAGAAACTGAAATGAACTGACTATTGAGTAAACAAACACAATAATTCATAATAAAGTATAACAAGGGAGAACGAGTGGACGAATCGATAACTTCTGCAAACAAGATGAACGTGGGTTTAAATCCTGTAGGATCTAATGTTTCTTTCTGTCAGTGGTGACATTTAAAAATCGTAACCTAACACTTAGTGACGATTGCAACGGACGCGGGGCCTTTATTCTCACGTCCTGTTGTTATTCTGAATGTCCTCAGGGAGGCAGGTCACGCTGACGATTCAATCAATAATCATGAATCTACGGCCATGTTCAGACTGAACGAACATGAGGTCAAACCTGGGGATGCCACAAAGGAGCGCTGAAACAGAGACGAATAAAAAGTCAGCACAGAACTGGAGACATCAGTATCACACATTGATGGATATACCGGGGAGGAAGTGTGAGCACTTATTGACGTGTCCGGTGTGCAATTAGTGAGATCCGTCCACTAAACTAAACTAAATTGTTGGAGTGATCGCCCACAATAATAAAGGGAATTAAATCTGAGAAAGGATTTACAGTTCATCAGTGAATTTAGAGCTAATCAGGTGATTACCCTGAAACAGGGGAATATTGTGAAAAGAACATATAAGGGTGAAGGAGGAAAATCCTGTTTGATTTCACCACCAAGCGTGAAACACCATCAAGAAGGCAAACATGATAAATCCTGTCCCAGAACTTGTTATAATTATTTAAAGCGGACAATATTTGATGTAAATTAATGTAACTATATTGAATCCACCATCACAATAATCTCTCACTAGAAGTAGTGCTAAACAATCAACACTTTTCGGGCACATCATGAGAAGATGAAAGTTGAAATACTTGGTTACAACTGGCAAAATAAAAGGAAAGAGTGATCGCGGACGACAAAGAGAGAAAATACTGGATAGCTTGGTTTCATGGCATGGAAAATAGTCAACAACAGAACTGATTTATGCACTGTAGATAGAAGATTGTGGAAGGACATGATCGCTACGCCAACCGGTATGGCCCATGATGATGAGAAGTAGGGCTACCAAAAACAGAATCGGCATGGCCTCAGCACCACTCTCTAGCCTGACACGTGTAGAAAACAACACCCTGACCATCAACACCAAGGTCGCTGTATACAAAGCATGCGCACTAACCACACTTTACACTTCTACAAGTCTCGAATCTTGTCTTTATATACGTCACAAGAAAAAAAGTATCTCCTTGGCAGACAAAGTAACAAACAGCGAAGTGCTGAATAGTGCTGGGCTAACAAAAATGCCGAAAGCCCTGCAACAACTCCGTCTACAATGGCAAGGCTACATGTTAACAGTTCAGGATAATCGTGTCATTAAAGACGCTAAATTGAGAAAATAGTCCGCAAAAGGCCACTCATATTGCTATACAGTCGAATGTAAACGTGATGTAAATGCTCTTTATATGAATTTAACTGACCGGATATCTAAAACAAGGAGTCTACAAAGGCTGTGTTCTGTCGTCGGATTTGTTATCACTTTACAGCGAAAATATTATTAGATCTATAGTAGACAAAAAAGGAATTGAAGTCAACGGTCACAACATAAATGATTTGCGATATGCAGATGACACAATCTTAATAGCAGAGATAGGGAATGAACTACAAGAACCGATAGAAATAATAGTAAAAGAAAGCAACGTGAAAGGTCTGAGTCTAAATAATAAGAAAACAGAAGTAATGGTAATATCAAAGAAACAATTATCACCATCATGCAGCTTAAAAATAAACAGGACAAATCTAAAACATGTTCAACATATCATATACTTGGGCACAATAATAACATCAGATGGAAGATGCACCACATGAATAAAAAGCAGAATAGCTCAGTCCCAAATAGCATTTCAGAAAATGAAAAATATCATATGCAACAAATCTATATCAATAGCAGTGAGAAAGATAGTCCATCGGTGCTATATAGAACCAATTCTTACCTATGGAAGTGAATCATGGACAGTAGAAAATCAAATGAAAAGACGATTAGATGCCTCTAAGATGGTATTTCTCAGAAGAATATTGAAAGTTCCCTGGGCAGCTAAAAAGACCAATGAGGAAATTCTCAACGAGGCCAACACTAAAAGGGAGCTACCGAAAAAAAAATCTGAAATTAACGATCAAAATTTTTCGGGCACATCATGAGAGGATTAAAGTTGAAAAAACTTGGGTACAACTGGCAAAATAAAAGGAAAGAGAGATCGCGGACGACAAAGAGAGAAAATACTGGATAGCTTGGTTTCCTGCCTTGGAAAATGGTCAACAACCGAACTGATACGATGCACTGTAGATAGAAGATTGTGGAAGGACATGATTGCCTGTGCCAACCGGTATGACACATGATGATGATGATGACAGGTTATTCTCAAGGAAATCGTAGCATGAAATGCTCAAAGTAAGTAATATTTACAGGAATAATATAAAACAATTAAGACCAAAACAAGGTATATAGAAAGTGGACAAGATGAAAGTTTGTATCAAACAGTAAATGAAAACACACACAAAGAACATGTTGATGCTTACAATACTGGCAGGCTGGACCGAAGTATTTGTCAAAACAAGCACCAGGGCAGGTTCCATTGTAAGAGCATGAGGCTTCTGATGCACATTTACACTTGTACTTGCAGCCCTCTCCAAAAAATCCAGACCTACAGCCTGACATGTGAATTCATATTGTTACCATTGTATCATAACAATACATACAGTTTCTGTTACACTCATACTCTTATTTTGCAAAAATTACAATCGTGAATAATAACATTTTAATATTGACGTCTATATAATTATCGGACCATATTATTTTAATGAATATGCTTGTATGTCATAGGCCTACAATAAATTTTTTACTATGAAACGTCCTAGAAAAATAAAAACCTTTCACTTCGCATGTAGCTGCATAACATTAAGCAAATAAACAGATACCCACGCTTTGATGGACAAAATAGTCGTGCTAAAGTCAGATGTACTGGGCTGAATGATGCAAATGAACCACAACACAACACATCTGCGTCAACTTAACGCCCTTTAAAAGGCGGGAGGACTATACATTCTTTTAGTAGTCATTGGAAGAATGCCAAATAGAAAGATACAGAAATCATCGGATAATTATCAGCACTGTTGTCCAGCTAGGAAAGAATACTAGAGACAAATCGGGTACTCTACAACACAATCTTCATTCCAACATGTCGCTACCAATGCCCGCCCTGGACTCTGAACACATGAACAATCACAAATATAACAATCACTGAGATTAAATGTACCAGATGAATGACAGGAAACAGGCTGAGAGATCAGATCAGAAATGACGAGCTGAGAAAACACAACTAGAAACAAATCTCTCCATCGAATGCATAAATAAACAACAGACAAAATGTGTTGACAACATGATAAGACAAAAAGATCACAACACAGAGAGTTTTTAATATACGAGTACGTTGCGAGAATACAAGACTCACAGGTCGACCACGAGAAAGATGGATTGATGGAATATTAGAGACACAGGGAAACACAATAGTAGCAGAAGTCAACAGAAGAGTAATAAAACAGTAAATTATTACTCCCTTGACCAAGAAATGCAAATATGAAATAAGTAGAAGAAAGAGTATGTTATTATTTTATCAATTAATTTGACAGGGTTTCTATTTCATAGGAAAATCATCATCAATTACCGGGTTTAGTGGCGTAGGTGATCATGTCTCTCCACAAATTTCGATCTCGGCAGCTATTTATCATTTTTGTTGTTGACCTTCTGCCAAGCCATTCTCTTAAGCTGTCTGGTATTTTTTCTCTTTGCTTCCCTCTATCTCTTCGTCCATCAATTTTTACAGTTGTTACAATATATCCAAGTTGTTCTCTTCTCATTACATGGCCAAAAAATGATGATTGTCTCTTACTAACATTGGAAATTAGCTCTCTTTTTGATTTGACCTCTCTCAGAACCTCTGAATATATGTAATCTCATTCCTATTATATTGTCTATTATAAACATATACGTTAAGAGCGTAGTGTGTGGTACCATATAACGAAAAGGTGAAAAACTCGGTTTACCATTTCCTAGTATTAAAAAAGAAACCAGTTTAAAAAATCACTATAAGAAAATGTCTCCTATAGAATAATATTCCTTCAATGACATCAATACAGGTTTTCACAGCGCAGTAATTCAAAGAGGATAGACACGACGTCAAAATAATACATTTCCCACTAACAAATAAACAACAAGGGATCTCCCCCAGGGCAGCGCGAGAGGTCACAATTCCCTCTATAACACCCTCATTGCTCAACAATTTAAAATTCCATAAAAAATGAGGTCACCACAACGCCCAATTCAGTACTCAAAAAAGTCTTACTAACACGACCCTAACAAGTCTTACCACGAGGTCACCACATATAAACACTAAGGGATTTTCCAGGTCACCCCAATACTGGCTTCGGTGATCGGCTTTCTCTTACACAAATAAACAACAACGCGTCCCTCACGATTTTCCAGATCACCGCTCACGCGTCAGAAATTTGCCAGGTCTCCGCCCCTGTTAGCACGAGAGGTTACTTCTGGAAAGTCGCTTTCAGGTCACCTCCGTGGTCGGTCCGAGAGGAGTTTCGGAAAACCGCTTTTTTTCAACCCATATTCGGGTATATAAAGAATATATAAGAAATAAACTGTTATGAAGCCTTCTTGGGGTAGCGTTTTACGAGGGATACACTACTTTAGCGTTAGTTGCTGTAAGTTGAAGCTTGCTATTTTCTTTACAGCAGTGATTTCCCTTTCTAGCTGTTTGCACAACTGCTATTTATAACGTAAGTCGAGGACATTGATCTGTCAAGAGGACCAAAAGCACAACAATAATTTCAGCATCTTTGCTTAAATATACGGAAACATCGAAATAACGAGCATAACATTTTGTAATATGGCACCTTTAACATTTCTTTATGAATAATGTTGGACGCACAACTTTTCCAGTACTGTTGGAAGAAGAGCTTTACCAATACTGTTGGACGAACAGCAACAAGAAAGCTTTTACAACATGTGGCCCATTACTGATATTAATACACGTGCATTTAAAATAAGAACATATGAGGGGAGGTCAAAAAGTAATGCACACCAATTTTTTTCTCGGCTAATAATAAAGATAGGAATATGAAATTTTGCACACTTGGAATATGACATGTTCCAATTATGTGTACCAAATTGCACAGCATTCTGATAAATATTACGCAATCTATGAACCGTTAAAATGGAGCTTGTCAACAATGTCCGTTACAAACAGCGAATTGTCATAGAATTTCTGGTTGCGGAAAAAGAAACTGTGGCAAACATTCATAAACGACTGTGTGCGGTGTACAAATGTTCTGCAGTCGATAGGAGCACAGTTAGTCGCTGGGTTCAGAGAATTAAAGCTGCAGAAAGTGTACGAGTGGAGCTGCATGATTTACCGCGTTCTGGACGTGTTGCCTCGGCTACCAGCACAGACATGTTAAACCGGGCTGATGCCATTACTCGTAAGGATAGGCGTATCACTAGTCAGCAATTGGCATTGCAGCTTACAGTCAGCAAGGGAAGTGCAATCGCAATTTTTAAAACTCTCGGATATTCAAGGATTTGCGCTCGATGGGTTCCTCGGTGCCTAACAAATGATCACAGAGTTCAAAGGAAAACATTCTGTTCTGAATTGTTGGAGCGTTTCGGTGTTGAAGGAGAAATGTTTTTGTCAAAAATTGTTACCGGTGACGAAACGTGGGCACATCATTATGAGCCTGAAACAAAAATGCAGTCAATGGAATGGCATCATCCGCAGTCACCAAAAAGAAAAAAATTCAAAACATCTCCATCAGCCGGAAAGGTGATGATCACTGTCTTCTGGGACATTGATGGTGTGATTCTTGTTGATGTAATGACAAGAGGTGAGACAATCAACTCGACAGCTTACATCAATACACTGACAAAACTCAAAAATCGGTTCCACAGAGTTCGGCCTAATAAGCCATCTGCAGATTTGTTGCTTCAACATGACAATGCACGCCCTCACACAAGTCTGGTAACACGGGAAGCAACCAACAAATTTGGTTGGTACTGCCCCATCCTCCTTACAGCCCTGATCTGGCTCCCTCAGATTTCCATCTGTTTGGACCACTCAAAAAATTCCTGCGTGGGACACACTTTGACAATGATGAGGATGTGATCCGTGCAGTTAAAAAATGGCTACGCGAGCAGGACAAAACTTGGTACAAACGAGGCATTCATGACCTAGTTTCACGTTGGCGTAAGGCAACAACGCTTGGACGGAGATTATGTTGAAAAATAGGTAGTGTAAAGGGGATGTTCATCTACAATCTGTGAAAATTTCACACATTTTGCCCGAATAGTTTCCGAGAAAAAAATTGGTGTGCATTACTTTTTGACCTCGCTACGTATATTGTTGATGTGACAGTTATGTAAGGGCACTGAGAAAATTACTCTGCATTATTTCAGCGCGACAGATAAAGACTTTTCGTAAAATACATATCATTCGTATTCAGTCAATGAACGACGAAGCGTTAATACTGCAATGTGTATGCAACATGTAGGTGCACAATACAATTAAATGTTACTTTGAGTCTGCACTTCCATCGACATAAGAGCAATTATCAGGAGCGACACTTGCTGTATGAAATCCAACATCTCTGAATATATTTGGTCCTATGAGATGAAAATGCATACATAGTTTACAATAAGCATAATATTAACCTGCCGCCTCTCTCTCTTTTTCTCTCTCATTCTCTTATTCTGTCTCATTATTCTCTCTTACTGTATGATTATCCATTTAGATTATTATTTCTCTCGTTAACATTTTGCCACTTTCAATGAATCAAACAAATATCTTTACTGTTATAGAACTCAATAAATGTAAATATTCTGCTTCAGTTTAATTACAAGACCCGATTCATTTTAATTTGAGATAGTTCAAAGGAGCTGAAACACATTCAGAAGAAGGCGGTGAGTATGATTGCTGAGAAGATTTAGTAGCTTAATGTTCAAAAACATCTCTCATTGATAGTCAAACCTAAATCTCCACTTCCTAGCCGAGTTGTTGCTGAGTCAGAAACGTACATGTTATTAAAGTGTAATTTTGTCAGTCAACAAGTTTTCATCTAAATGCCAATACTTAAAGACTTCGTATATTTAGCTCTTTCTTATAGGTGACTTCAAACCTTCCAGGAATCTCTTATGTGACCATCGAATACTGAAAATGTTAATTTCCACAAAGTCCTCACGGTCTGAGACCTTAGTTTTCTCTCTTTACATTTCTCAGTCATCCATTTATGAATATTCAAAAGCACTGACTGTGCATTCGGCACGCCTGCAATACTGAATGTGCCTTTTGAGAATATCATTCATTTTGGAATGCAGCGGTCTCAAAACTCTCTCTTGTTTAATCTCTCTCTGATATTGTCAAAATATACTGTTTCATCTCTCAGTTATTGTCTAAATGTATTGTTTCATCTCTCAGTTATTGTCTAAATGTATTGTTTCATCTCTCAGTTATTGTCTAAATGTATTATTTCATCTCTCAGTTATTGTCTAAATGTATTGTTTCATTTCGCAGTTATTGTCTAAATGTATTATTTCATCTCTCAGTTATTGTCTAAATGTATTGTTTCATTTCGCAGTTATTGTCTAAATGTATTGTTTCATCTCTCAGTTATTGTCTAAATGTATTGTTTCCTCTCTGTTATTGTCGAAATGTGTTAATATATCTCTCAGTTATTATCTAAATCTCTTGTTTTATTTCTTCAGCTGTTGTCTAAACACAGTCACTAGACTCACGTTTTATGTAACAGAAACGGAACAGTTTTATTAAAAAAAAGATCTATCAACTTTGGGCAAGGTTTTTGAACATAAGGAAAAGCATGCAATCTATAAGTTTACACCAAGCTTGGCAAATGAAGACATTCTTGAAATCATAGAAACTGAAGTTCAAGATGCTATCAAAATAAGTCATGAAATAAAAACGGCTGGGATAAATGAGGTAATAACTGAAGCATTAATGGCACACAGGGACACTAGAGTCTGATGGCTAAAGAGTATTTTCAAGAAAGTTTAGAATGAATTATCGGTCCCGCAGGCTGTCAGAAAACCATACTTATCAAATCGGATAAATAAGGGAAAAAAATGGATAACAACAATAGTCGGACCCAAAGTAAAATGGACAGACAATGTCAAAGAAACTCTAAAGCAACATGAAATAAAATGGAAAGAAATCACCAAAACATGGAGAACCAGAACTGTGTATCTCCCTGGACACCTACATGGTTACAAGAGGAAGTAAATAATAAAAGACTGAAAAAAAAAAATCGAATGTGCAGTTTTCTTAAAGCGCAAATTGCTATGATCTTTGTTGGTGTAACAATAATTGATTCTCTACAATATATAATTTAGATTAATTGAACACTATCCTTCATTGTTCTTGTTCGCATTCGACTTTTAATTCTTACAATTTTTAATAGGTAGTAGTGGGATGGGTTCGTGAGTCCTCTGGCACTAATTTCCACAGCGAACACTATAACCCGAAATCCTTGCTATCTCAGCTCGGTATCGAGATCATTGTATTTGGCTAGTTTAAATATATGATGTTACTCTATCATGGGTTCAAATGGCACTGTAAGCTCTATTTGGATGACGTGAGTCATATCTGATGTGTACAGTGTAATGTCGGGAGGGATTTTAGATCTCTTTATGTGTTCTGGGTACTTTCCTCGCACTGGGAGGTCAGCAGCCATCTCCCAGTCATTCGATATGCCCATGATCGTTGTGTCGTTCCAGTTGTTTTGCATTGGGTGTGCGGCCTGTCCACCTCTCCAAACATAGGTGTTTGTTGTAGCTGGTCTAACTTTAGTGGTGGCTTTCATTCGCGCCCCGTTCACGATGGCAGCCAGTTCATGCAGCACTTTGTTGTGTCGCCACGTGTCGCACTTGACCTAGCGCTGTGTTGCATAAGGAAAGAACATGCTCCATCGTCTGTCTTCCATTGCATAGAGGGCATCACAATGTTTCTGTCTTTCCCAGCTTCACAAATATATACTGCAAACAAGTCAAAATAAAAACCACAGGGATTTGATCCTATCTATCCATCTTTTTATGGATTTCCTTTTTGCTCGAAAATTTGATTTTTTTTTCATCATAACACTTGAGCTGTACATTGCTTGGGTTTCATTCCGGTCACATGTCTAAACTATTTACTTCTTTTGTTGTTCATTACAGTTCATAGCTGATCTTATACCAGCCATTTTTTCAATTTTTTAAAAACTCTATTAGTTTTGTTTTCAGCATTTCTTACATATTTAATTTCCCATATACCTATTTTATGTTTGTGTCTTCCAGGAACTGCTTCTCTTACACTTTAGTTGAACAATGTAGGTATAAATAATGTTTCAATTACTACTTTTTTTCTTTCTGGATTCTAGATTCTGGTTTATACCTCTTTACATAATTGTCTGACATTAAAAAATCTGCCGAAGTACTTTTACTACTTTTCTTTATCTAGAATCTTGCCGCTGTTAGCAATATAGTTTTGGGCTTGATTGACATTTATCGACATTATTTTCGTCTCTTCGTTGTTTGAATAATAAAACACATAAGTATACATAACCATCATTGCTAGCCATAAATGGCGGTTATAATCTTCGGTAGCGAAAATTGTTATTGGTTATTGGTTATGGAAGGCCTCGGTATCACAGCAAACGAATTAAAATCCATAATTGCTCAACCGCCCGTGCCAGTGGAATCATCCGATTTACTAACTCATCTCCCAAACAAAGAAAGGTAACTGTAGTCCCCATCGTAGCAGTCTCAGCACACGCCAAAAGACATAAGGCGAAACCGCGCAAAAAGTGAACACAGCCAACTGTTCCCTGTCATACGATATCATCATTCATCGTAAACAAGCGGGATATCGAAGCAGGATCAAAACGGATGAGACACACAGCTCACGGTGTGCACAGAGCACTTAACTCAGTAGCTCCTGCAACAAGCCGGTGGCGAAAATGTAAACAACCAGCATTTTGTGTCAATTTCCAGTAATTCACCTTCTCTTCTGTATATTATTAACCAAAGGAAAATTCAGTCTTATATTTTTCTTAAATTTTAATTTTACAATCGACAACATTACTTACCTACAGTCTACAATGTCTAACACTCTTAACAGAAGTCATCCATAACCATAACCGTAGCTGTTGGTGTTCCGCAGTTATCAAAAATGTTGAAAAGACGCGCATTTCTTATAAGAGTAAACTCTGTTAGCTGGCGCCCAAAAAGAATAATTATCTAACATTTTAGTCTTTACCACTACTTTAACACTGACCGTCCACGAAGATTATTTTGTAGGCACTTTGACTTTTTTTCCAAAATAATTTCTAATAATTGAAACCAGTATAGCTAAATAGCCCGCGACATGAGTGAAACAATGATACCTGAATCATATTTCTACGACAATTAGGAAAAAAGTTATGATTTTTTAAAGTGAATAATTACTCAAATGATGATACAAAGAAGAAAAAACCATAGCGCCAGATTTGGCATGCAAAAAAAAGTCAAATTTTAAAAAAGCCAAATTTTAAAAAAGCCAAATTTTTTAAAATTAAATTGAAAATATTATCATTATATTTGGTGTACATTTTCAAAATAATCACTATATTATATTTGGTATAAAAAAAAATAATACCTTTTATTTGATTTGCGTTAAAAATAAGTCATTTAAATTTATATATATATCAAAGTAACTGATATTAATAGGAATTGACGTCAAAGTTAACAGTCATTCTCTGCAATTTATGTAAGAATAATTATAAATTTCTATGATTCAATTCACATAAAAATAATACTAATGTTCTGCTAAAAAAGTCACATCATTATTGTTATTTTATATATAAGAAGTATAATTTTATTATTAATTTTTTTTTATTCATTTAAAAAAATATGTTTTTACAATATAAAAATAAACCAATAAGGTATCAGTGAATTAGACACATCAATAGCTATTTATCATTGTTTATTTAAACTTTAAACAGACTTCACAAACAAACAAACGAAGCTAAACAAAACAAACGTGCAAACAAAGAAAAAAAAAAATCACATTTGGGGAAAAACATCAAAATTTTATTAAATAACCATTGTTTGATGTTATTTATCAAAATCCACAATATGCACCATTATAGGAACATACAAAGGGCATTTTAAAAATGACATTTATTGAAAACAGAAAAATAATACTGCAGGCTCCAGCAACTGTCGCTTTCGATGGCACTGGATAGGACACACACTACTGAGAGTATTACGCAATACCTTTTTTGGAATCCTCAGGGGAAGAGACAAAGAGGAAGACCAAGTAATTCTTGGAGAAGACAGATAGAGTTAGAGATGAAGATAATGGGGAAGACATGGAATGATCTTAAAAGAATGGCAAAAAAACATAACGACTTGGAAAGTGTTTGTTGAAGACCTATGCTCCACTGGGAGCTAAAAAGGTAGAAGAAGAAGAAGATAAACACTGTACACAAAGGAGCATGCAAAGGGCATTTTAAAAGCGTTTTTGAACGTTTGCAATCTTTAATTAATATTTTTCACATAAAAACATAGTAGAAAAGATATAGGCTAATAGATATACGCTTTTGCGGTTTGCATAATTCAAAAAAAGAAACAAAAGATCTTAACAATCTTGTGAGCTGAGCGATAAACTGGGGAATTTTAACATCATTATTTTAATTCAAATTTAAAGCTGCATAGATGCAATAGTTATACTTCTGAAATTTTTTTTGTAAAAAAAAAAGAAGCAAAATAAACACAATTTTGTTAACTTAAAAAACCTGACCACTAATGATGTTGTCTGGTGAATAACAAGGATTATCTGTCAACTAACTAAAAGACTGAACTTTTTACTAATGTTATTGTCAACATGTAATGAACAATGTATGTCTAATGCTAATATGTATTATGAAAAACCATTTACATGGGATAATAACAGACACTAAACATACATACCATTTTTGACAATAGAAACACGAAAAGAAACAGAATTATTAAATGTTAGGTAGAGCCAGTCTTAACATATGGATGTGAACACTGGGCAATAGGACAACAGACAAGAAAATCACTGGAGTCTGTAGAAATGTGGCTTTGCTGAAGAATGTTGAGAATACCATGGACAGTGAAGAAGAGTAATGAAAATGTTCTGAAAGATGTCAAAGCAAAAAGAGAGCTAATTTCCATTATTAAGAAGAAACAATCATCATTTTTAGGTCATGTAATGACAAGAGAACAACTGGAATATATTGTAACAACTGGAAACATTGAGGGACGAAGAGATAGAGGGAAGCAAAGAGAAAAAAATAACAGACAGCTTAAGAGAATGGCTTGGCAGAAGGTCAACAACAGAAATGATAAATAGCTACCAAGGTCGAAAGTTGTGGAGAGACATGATCACCTACGGCAGTAGGCCCGGTACTTGATGATGATGAGTTTTAACTAAATAGCTAACATTGTATGACTCTGTCGCATTCCGTCTAATTAAATCTATATATTTTCACTTACTAACGCACTCAAAGCCAGCATTTCTGGTCTTTAACTAACTTGGACTCTTGCATGTTTCAATGAATTACAAGAATATAAATAACTTCCATCCAGGGTCCAGTCAGGAACTTGGAAAACATACCCAGGGCTTGAAGCTGAATCTGGGTGTCACCATCCATCAGCTGCTTATGGATAGCTTCTTTCAAAAAACTGTTCCTTTCTTTTAAGAATTCCAGGAAGGTGCTTCTTAAACAGTGAACAGTTGCTGCCATATGGAACAGAACATGAATTCTGTTCCCCACATACCTGAGGATGGTGCCAGATTTCAGGTTCTTACCCCGCAGGAATGTTTGTAATCCCTGTGGATCCCCAGAACCTTGTTTGTACCTTAGTTTTGAAAGATTGTGGATCAAGTTTGAAACCACAGTCTGTTGGGGTCGAAGTTGTACCCTTCCACTCACTGTCCAATCTTGCAAGCGTGAGCCTGGCTGCACTTGCCAGACCATCCAGAGGGTGGACATGACATTTCAGATCATAAATGCTAAGATTGTACCTCTCTTCAAGTCTCCGAACAACACAGTGACTTACAACGAGAAGCCTACAGAGAAGTGTTTAAAGTCATGAATACACCTACAGCTTATTAAACAAGCTGAACTGCCCCGCTTCCATTTGAAAAGCCTTCCTCTACTCGGTCGCTTGTGCGTGGAAAAGTTATGTTTAATATTTTGATGAACTGGAAAGAGCTGAGTGCTTACTTTATTAATGCTGAACCAGCTCACTCAAAATTAGACACAAAGTTTAAAGCAAGATTGTTGAAAGAAATGGTGCTAGATTACAACAATTACTTGTTCTTTGTGTTTGCAACACCCGTAGTCCAGGAGTTTGAAATGATGAACAGCCTTTTTCAACAAACTAAAGCTGATCCACCCCTATCATGAACTACATTTACAAGTCTTCAAAGCAGACTATATCATGCAAACGGACATTTAAAAAATGTTGATCAAGTTGATTTTGAAGTAAAATTGTTAACAGGAATATTAGCAGTTCCTTAAAATTATTTGTTCCTTGTATTAAACTGGATTTGGAGCATTAAATATGATGTGATTATGTCAAAAATGTTTGGCTTTTTTTAGCACAGTTTTTTGGGCTTATATCAAAATTTCCATCTGTCAACCCTGGTGGCAGGCACTGTTAGATTGACTCCAATTCTAGGAAAAAAAATTATTCACCGTTTTATAATTATTTAAATTAAATTGCACATTTAATCATGGTCATTCATTCTCATCCTTCTTAATCTTCATATCTTATTATAATAATATAAACCATACATTTTATTTTGATACATTAAAAACATAATAATTATATAATATTAAATGATTAATGAATTATTATTCTATTATATATATAATATCCTGTGTGTTACCGGGGCCTCATTATGAGGGAAGTAAAGAATAGTGACACTGTGACCTTCCAGGCATGTCGTAAGAGGCGAATAAGGAGGTTGATCGATAGCTTGACAAGCTGTCATTGTAAAAAGTATTGTTATAGAAACAGCACCATATATTTTAGAGCAGTGATCTCTGCAATATGTGCCACTTTGGCATGCAAGGTTTCTGGTTTTGAGATTGTGGTTCTGCCCTATGTGCCGTCTTCGGCTCGAAAGGACAATATATATATATATATATATATATATATATATATATATATATATATATAATTATTATATTAATCATAATTAATGATTAATGTATTGTGCTTCAATGCAATAATTGGGAATATTTATTAATATTAGGCAACTGGAAATACTACATTTTAAATTTGCTATAACTAGTTATACAGTTGAGTGAGTTAGAGGCACATGATGATGGTTGAAGAGACCAAGTAACAAACATGGGGGAAAACCGGAAATTTCGGGGTAATGGTGTGGTCGTTCAAATGCCAATAATTTCAAATAGCGCTGACAGATCAATTAAAAATTTCTCACAAATATGTAAAATTGGTTTTACAATCAGGTTGTCTTATTATTTCCTTTCAATCGGTGCAGCATTTTAGTCTGCTTTCACTTTAAAGGTCAACAGCGGAAATAGTCGCCGATCGCCCACGCTTGCCGATGGAGCAAGCATATTCATGAATTTTCGTGATTTTCGCATTATCCTAACACGGATCACTTTAAAATTTCACACACTTATGTAAAAATAGACGCTAAATCTAACTATCCATTTAATTTAACTTAATCTTACCTTATTTTGGTAGAAAATGTGATGAAACCATAGTATGTAGCTGGAAAATTAAAAAAAAAACAAGTAATAATAGACACCGATGGTTTGGCGTCTGCTATAAAACAAAAAGGAGCCTCGTTGTGAGAACGCTAATTTCCGTACATGGCGTCCTTACAACATCGTCGGGAAACAATTGATATGATGTTTATTCCGGAGTTAATTGAGATGGCGCGAAAGGCAAAAATGGCTAATTTCCATGGAAACCGAAAATCTGGAAACGGCTTCCATTGGATACCAAAGTACCTATATTTTGGCTGATCTCAAGGACATTTCCGTTAGAAACTTCGGAAGTCAAATTCAAAAGGAACAAAGTGACCTTTATTGCAATTCTCACAATTGTTTTTTTTTTTGCTTTTAGAGAGTACGATGGCAGATGACGTAATCAATATTTACAGAGAGTACTTTTTTTGCATTGACCACGGAACACTTACTGAGGCAGATACCAGCAACTTACTGAAGGATTGAGTCAGGACTATCTTTAGCAGAAGTGCAGTGGTTGAGTCGCGTACATACCCCAGCGTGTGTCTGCTGGTTGGTTAGAAATCCAGCAAAGTTTAACCGATATATGATATGGCTTCAAAAATTGGATTTCATTCTAGATGGCACAAGGAGAGGATAAGTCTCCAAGTCAAACAATTCAAAGCTATTATCCTTGTATATGTATGTATGTATGTATGTTAGTATGTATGTATGTATGTATGTATGTATGTATGTATGTATGTATGTATGTATGTATGTATGTATGTATGTATGTATGTATGTATGTATGTATGTATGTATGTATGTATGTATATATGTATGTTAGTATGTTAGTATGTATGTATGTATATATGTATGTACATACATATAGGATAAAGACACATTTTACGAGATGCTCCAAGTTACCTTTGATTCAAAAGCATAACTAACTCTACGTGCTAGGTGACTTAGATGCACGTAATGTATTTGACCATCACTCATAGCCATCATGCGTTATCATGGTATATGTATATTGAATTAAAATGGTCAGAGACTTCTATTGTGTTTCCATAACAACCTGTATGCGACATATACCTTTTTTAGCGTTAAAACAATTATATTAAAACGACCTCTGGCTACCCTAGGCTTGGGCATTAGTTTCAGCAGAACTTTGTTCCAGTTTGCAGATAACACTTAGATAGTGTTAAAATAGTCCGAGTATACAATAGCGCAGACCACAAGCTGGATGCAGAGATTCTCAGCAGGAGGCAATCTGATCATCAGAAGCCTCATATCGAGCATGTGTTTCGGCCCCTTAGCTTCGTGACACTTTAAGGGAGGTGAGCTCGACTGGGTCAAAACTCCCATTTATCGATCCTCTGCCTCATTGAAAGCTAACGCTTACAATATATATTCGGTACAAAATTACTACACGTATTCTACGCAACGCTTCTAGTCGAATCTGATCTCCATATCCGGTCTTATACCTTCCTGTCTTAGCTTTAACCCAGTACAATGGTGTCCCCTTCGTGGTTACAGCAGTCTAAAATGGCTAGTTATTACAACGTCCTGTTATATAGTACAGCGTAATTCAGCTGGAAGCAGTGCATCAGGAACTGATAATCATCATCATCATCATGTACCCTGCCGGTTCGCGTAGGCGATCATGTCCCTCCACAATCTTCTATCCACAGTGCATCGTATCAGTTCTGTAGTTGACTGTTTTCCATGCCATGACACCAAGCTATCCAGTATTTTTTCTCGTTGTCGTCCGCGATCTCTCTTTCCTTTTATTTTGCCAGTTGTAACCAAGTATTCCAACTTTCCTCTTCTCATGATGTGCCCGAAGAATGTTGATTGCTTCTTTCTGATGTTTTTTTAAGAGCTCCCTTTTGTGTTGGCCTCTTTGAGAACTTCCTCATTGGTCTTTTTATTTGTCCAGGGAACTTTCAACATTCTTCTGAGAAATCCCATATCTGTGGCCTCTAATCGTCTTTTCATTTGTTTGTCTACTGTCCATGATTCGCTTCCATAGGTCAGAATTGATTCTATATAGCACCGATGAACTCTTTTCTCATTTTTATTGACATAGATTTGTTGCATAAGATATTTTTTCATTTTCTGAAATGCTATTTTGGCCTGAGCTATTCTGCCTTTTTTAAAAAATAATATATAATATACTCTGATCTAATATATTTATTTATATAATGTATTCTGATAATAGGTGATAAAAACAGATCGGGCTGGGAACTTTATTACTATTAACAATCGTTCTAGCAAACGTCCAGTGTAGTTCAACTGCGGTCGATAATGTGATTTCTTATCGCTTATCGTCGGCAACCTCTGATACTCCAGGATTAAACTGTCGCTGTGCTGTTGACTTATTGGGAGTCAGGAGTGGTCGATGTGTACATTAATCCCAGTATCGTCTGAACGTCAGATTATTTAGAGATTGTTGATATGTCTCGGTTTCGCCAGAGCTAGCATGATGCTTTTTTCCACTGACACAACAATAGCCTTCATTATTCTTGTTCGCATTCGCCCCTTAATTCCTACCCTTTTTAATAGGTAGTAGTGGGATAAGGTCGTGAGTCCTCTGGCACTAATTTCTACAGCGAACACTATAACCCGAAATCCCTGCTATCTCAGCTCGGTATCGAGATCATTGTATTTGGCTAGTTTAAATATATGATGTTACTCTATCATGGATTCAAATGACACTGTAAGCTCTATTTGGATGACGTGAGTTATATCTGATGTGTACAGTGTAATGTCGGGAGGGATTTTAGGTCTCTTGATGTGTTCTGGGTACTTTCCTTGCACTGGGAGGTCAGTAGCCAATTCCCAGTTATTCGATATGTCCATGATATTTTTGTGGTTCCAGTTGTTTTGCTTTGGGTGTGCGGCTTGTCCTCCTCTCCATATTATTGAATATACATATACCAAGCCTACAATATACCAAACATATTTAACTTACATATACCAAGCACTTGTCATAAGTAAAGTGAAGGCAGCATAAAAAGGGTATACAAATCTAGAGAAACATTCAGGCTTCAGATTAATATCGCTGCAGCGAAATCAAGCAAGGGCAGATGTTCAACGAGAATCATTGAGATATGTGAAGGAATACTGGTCAAATGAGTGCGTTCACACATGAACAATTGTGAGAACAACCGGACAATAAACCAATTCAGACGAATCTTCACGATGTCATCTACGACATTTCAAGTGATGAAGCTTCTGAAAACTACTAAATATCCACCGGATTACCAATGGTTTGTAACACTCTTGCCACGCGTCTAGAAAGGTTTTGTTCGATGCTTGAGAAGTGGAGATATACCGCAGGACATGAAAGATACCAAGAGCGTTCCATTATACATGAATAGAGAGAAAAAAGTGGGTTGTAACAACTATAGGGGTATCTCCCTTATAAGTATAATTGGAAAGACATTCGCAAGAATTGTTCCAAAGAGCCAGCATCAACTGGCAGAATCTGTTCCCTAGCACAGTGCGTATTTAGATGTGGACGATCAATCAGGGATATGATTTTTACTTCCACCAACTGCAGAAGTGGTAGGAACAAAGAAATAACCTTATTTAATCTATCACGTCTGAGAGCACAATTAAAAACAAGTGAGACATTATCAAGGAGCTTCAATTCACGTTTGATGCAGCACTGGTTCACTGTTTGCTGAAAACAAAACTGTACACCAATCAGTTATTGACAATCCTTCTTAATCACGTGATTTATTCTCTTTGTCAAGTATCCAGAAGACTACTGTGGTACTTCGCATGCTTTTAGTTATACACCTTTCTATACCAAGATGGAAGCTTGTCCGCGTCCAAGCCATGGTGTAAACAAATTTGACTTTGAGCGTTGCGCTATCTGCGTCACAGCGAGTTGGCGGATTTTTGGAAATGTGGCCACGGGTTTGATGGTGGATGTTTGTACACAGTTCGTTGGCCACCGATGTAGATCAAGTCTTTATTCTGCTGGCTTCGTTGCGACCTTGGAAGTTAGTGACCTAAATTGTGCAGACGGTTGGTTTGGGGCAAATTGTACAATGTCACTGCTATAGTGGCTCAGTTTGTGACAAAATTACGGGACATGCCCAAACAATGACAGTTGTCAGCATGGGTATTTCGGACCCCAGTGTAAGTGCTTGGATCTCGTTTATAAATTCGCCCAAAAATCTTATCCTACTTTCCTGTTTGATAGCAATGAGACCACATGTAATCCGGACACAGATTCTACATCAGTTGAGGGAACTCTCAATCAATCTTTGCCGTTCTCCTGGTTTAGGATTTATGTGAATGACTTAACAATCCGGACAGTTTCACGGTAAAACTAAATGGTTCTGCCTCATGTAACAATGAATCAAGGTTTGTAGTTAGTTCGCACGAGATTGATATCGTTTGCTCTGGGGCTGGTCTGATTAACAGGTTATGGATCGAAGGGGCGATGGTTTCAAATGTCTGCTCTAGCTGCATTGGCGGGGGTCGGAGTGTGGCTCTCAGACAGAGCACAAACCAGACCGACACATTTGATGCTTGTTGTGCGGGAGACGGTTGTGGCATCAGAGGCCGCAGTTAATGGCAAAACAAAGACTAATCTCTATGACAATGACTGCACACATACACAATTGAGAAGTGGAACCAATTCTGTTTACTGGTATCTGAGCTTTGCCACGCCCCAGAAGATTCACACCATTCGAGTTTATCATCGAGCTGGCACTATGATTCGGGTAAAGAATACCACTCTAAGGACTTTCTCTGACAGTGGCGGTGTAGTGTTTCAGTATAAGGATATATCATACCCAAATATTTCTGTGAACACTATTGTAGTCACCACACAAGCGTCAATGGCACACATTAAGATTGAGTTCTCACCGACCATTTCGCAGGCCGACAGTGCACTGACGGTGTGTGAGGTGCAGATATTTACAGACACTTATTGTCTGGACGGGCATTCTTGGTCGTTTTGTGCAGTGTGTAGTGGGTGTTGCTAAGCCTGCAACGTCATCATCGGTACGTGTCACGGCAACTGTTCACATGGGATATATGGACACGACTGTTCCGGGTCTTGTCTTAGTGTATGTCCTTTATGTGTGGAAAAATCCGGAAAATGCCTACAATGTAAACATCCTGCCTACACCTATAATGACACTTGTCCCGATGGTAATTTTGGGCTACAGTGCAAACAGACGTGTTCTGATGGCTGTGACATCATATGTGACCCGGAAAATACAGACTATTCGTGCAAGGAAACATACTACGGGTCAGACTGCACTCCCAAATGTCCGGACAACTGTTTCAATGACATCTGTGAACGGTCAACCGGGAACTGTACATGCAAGGGACCGTTCTACGGGTCAGACTGCACTCTCAAATCTCCGGACAACTGTTTGAACGAAACCTGTGAACAGTTAATCGGGGCCTGCGTCTCGTATGTCGATGATTCCCACGTTAAGAAGAGTCTGCCGACTACAACAAACCCAAGCAAATGGATACCTTAATGTATTTCTGTGCTGGACATGGTTCATTTCTTGGTGTTTTTCTGTGAAGCCATGGCTCAAATCTTGATGTGTTTCTGTGCTAGCCATGGCTCAAATCTTGATGTGTTTCTGTGCTAGCCATGGCTCATATCTTAGCATGTGTGTGTGTGTGTGTGTGTGTGTGTGTGTGTGTGCTGGTCATGGCTCATACCTTGATGTGTGTCATGTTAGTCATATTTCATAACTTGGTGTGCCCGTGTTAATCATGTCTCATTTCTTTATGTGTGTATGTGTTTAGTCATATCTCATATCTTAGTGTGTATCTGTGGTAGTCATGTGTCATATCTTTGTGTGTGCATGTTTGGGTTAGTGCTATCTCATATCTTTGCGTGCATGTTTATTTTAGTCATACCTCATATCTTTGTGTGTGCATGTCTGTGTATGTCTGTGTATGTCACATCTCATATCCTTGTGCGTGCATGGTTATGTTAGTAACATCTCATATCTTGTGTGTGCATGTCTATGTTGGTCATATCTCATATCTTTGTGTGCATGTTTATGTTAGGCATGTGTCATATCTTTGTGTGTGCATGTCTATGTCAGTCATATCTCATATCTTTATGCGCATGTTTATGTTAGTCATCTGTCATATATATTGATGTGTGTCAGTGTTAATCATGCCTCGTATCACTGTATGCATGTCTATGTTAGTCATATCTCATATCTTTGTGTGTGCATACCTGTGTATGTCACATTTCATATCTTTGTGTGTGCATGTCTATGTTGATCATATCTCATATCTTTGTTTGCATGTCTATGTTAGGCACGTGTCATATATCTTGATGTGTGTCAGTGTTAGCCATGCCTCGTATCGCTGTGTGCAAGTCTGTGTTGGTCACATCTCCTATCTTTGTGTGTGCATGTCTGTGTTAGTCACCTCTAGTGACTCGGGCAGATGGTGCTCGTAAACCTGGGAGGGCCGACCATCTAAGGGCAGAATCCCCCTACAGAAAAGATAATCTGCTGCCTTGCAGGAAGATTGGGGACAATCAAAGGCTAAGGAATGCAGACCTGAATAAAATGCTGGCTGAAATCGGATGCACTGGTCCACTGGCGCAGAACACTGTGCAACGTTTTATCGGGTGTTCAATCAGAGTGGATCTGGCGGACTCTAAGTGTGATGTTCTGTCTGTGGGGGCGATCAACACACTTAACCTGACAGCTGACTTCATGTGAGAGTCTGGAATCCTACTCTGATTGAGTCCTGATTGCAGAGAGAGAGAGAGAGAGAGAGAGAGAGGGAGAGAGAGAGAGAGAGAGAGAGAGAGATAACACACTCCTTGAATTTGTGCGGTCCTTTTTGAAATAAGTATGTTTACAAGGCTCCTTGAGTGAAATTTTTATCATCGAATGCAACTGGGAAAGTCTGGTATCATATCGTAGCACATATAGAACAAAAGTAAAACAAAAGACGGGACAGCAACATCCGTGGAATGGTTGATATTAAATTCAAAGGTCAAAAGTCGCGGAGAAAGGCGATGAGGCCAGAAACCATAATGCCCCTTATTCATTCTGCTGTTGTATCTGTCTATCAAATATTAGCAGATCCAGGAACAAGACTGCTCAGTAATGCAGCATCCAGCATAAGACACTAATATATTACCAAGCTACTGACAAATAATGATTGGTTGCTACCAACCGTCTGTGAAGACGCCAAAGGTCACATTAATAAAGACCACTAAGTGGAAGGTGGGTTCGTCACTTGAGAAGACCAGGTCGTAAAGACTGAACTGTTAGGCTGAACCTAATAATTCACTACATAAAGATGACTGCAATTTACGCTATTTAAAACCATTTTTTTTTCAATTATTATAAAAAATTATAATATTTGCATTACTATATCGTAGTTAGCTCAGTGGTTAGTGAACTGGACTACAAAGGACAAGGGATAGGGTTCGATCCCAACCGACGGCTTCCGGGTTCACCCAGCCTTAAATGGGTACCGGATTTTTTTTCTGGGAAAAGTGTAGAGGTTTGACTATGATCCCTTCTGATGTAATTGTAATCCGTAATCGCCTTGCCGTGTTGTCTGATGTAACACCACGTGATCTCTGTGGTTTCTTTCGTACTTCGCACTGTATCTTCTGGTTACCGCTCTGACCCCGGGTTCGTTCGTCGCCAGCAAAGGATACTGCTGAACTGATTCGATAGACTCAACAACTGTTTGATAACATAATGCTCAGCCTTTATTTCATTCACAGTACATGCCCTCGAGTATCGAGGGGACACATTGACACTGACTTCCACCAATCTAAATTCGTGAGCTTATTATACACCATGCACTGCAAACACTTTCGTACACGTTCCAGATAAAATATCAAAGTTCAGCTGACCACAGGACACCCGCCGGAATTGAGTGGCGAGTTCCCCGTGCCACACATCAATGGACAATTTTAAAAGTTCAATTAATAACACACCCGTGGCTGACTTGCATAGTGAATTCAATGTATAAATATATCAAAGAAACGCTATTGCTCTCACCTTCCTTGTAGTTTACAAAGTTCAGTTCATAACACACATTTTGCTGACTTGAGTGGTGAGCTCAATGTATAATATATCAAAGAACAGCTCTTCCTCTCACACTCCTAGTAGTTTTAAAAGTACATTTAATAATAACACATTTAGCTTACGTGAGTATTGATCTCACTGTCTAACATCACTGAAACGCTCTGGATCTAGCATTTATTGTACTTGCAAAAGTTTAGTTAATTATCAAAACACTCGCCTGACAGAGTTGCTGTTGATGTCTCCCTCGTTGGAAGTCACTGCTTCATTCACACTGCTTGCCACCAGTTCCTTTGAAGTCTGTAGTCGCGGTGACACTGCTTGTATTTCGTGCACTTCTGGTAGCCATTTCACTGGACTGTCTACCCTAATAATTGCTGCTTCGTTACATTTACTTCGGCCACACACTACTTGTACTGCCACACAGATTTTTATGACTAGTTCCTATGAAGACGGGAAGGCTAACTATCCACCTACCGTCTCGACCAAACTCTCCCAGGCTACCGTCTAGCTCACTCCTGATAACTTACTAGTCACATGCGCACTCCCTTAATTTCACGAGATTTTCTCAGCTCCCCTTGACTGACTCGTGTTCACTATCTACACTCTCTGCAAAGGGTTCCTTTCATCTCTCCTTATTCCCCCTTTCCACACACACACACATACACTGTAACCGTGAATGATGAAACATACATATTTAAATCATAATTAAGTGAGGACAAAACAGGATTAGACAAAATTAGCATAGGGATGACTAACCGCACTGAATGACCACTGGTTGTAAACTTATCGTAGCCTTCGGTAAGGAATGTAGAACTCATAAACTAAATGTGCCAGATGGCTGGGGAATGACCTTAACTGTTGGTGAGAAATGTAGAATTCATAAACTAAACGTTAGTCACGACCACCCTGACTGACCACTGGTCGTAAACTTACTTTAGCTGTCAGTAAGGAATGTGGAACTCATGAACTAAAGGCTAGTCACACAAGTGGCAGATGGTTAGGGAAGGTCACTTAGAATGCATAAAGGAGTAGAGCAGTGCCAGATGTCACTTTTATCTGGATAAAGAATAGTTGGCGGGAAAAAAGGTTCACGGTCGGTCAAAACCGTATAAAAGTTAGAGGGCAGACTTGAGAGGGAACTTCCATTTTTACATTTCGACTTAGGAACATAGCCACGCACTAGGGACCGATAGGAACTGAGATAGTCATAGAAGAACTTCAACTTTGAGAAGAGACGAGAACTTGAAAAACACAACTACAGGAGAGCAGAATTAGAATTACAGATCAGAATTAGAAGTCAGGCACCAGAACTAGAGGACGAGAACTAGAGAAGAGACGGAGAACTAGAGATACACATCGAGATAGCCATTGGAGAACTTTAGAAACAGAAGACACATACGAAAGAGAGCTAGATATAGAGAGAAAGCTAGAATATCCACTATACGAATAGCTGATGTACAACACCGACGGTAGTCGAAATACTTCAGCGGCCAAGACTTATTAGATGAACAAGTATCTACAGAACAGAGACGCTAGGAAGGACAGCCTTATAGTATATATATATGTATGTAAGATAATAAATGGTGACTGATTTGTAACACACCAAGTTTGTTCATTCTTGAATGTGTGGTGTCTTGTCATATACGAAGACCAATTAAAACACGGATATATAGAAATTAATTGTTTCACGTGACCAGGATCGGAGCCACAACACAACAGAGAGAAGATTGGGAGAAGAATCGACACATCACAATAGAGAGAAGGTATAGAGAAGAATCAACGTAACAAAATAGAGAGAAGAATCAACACAACACGTACAGAGAGAAGATTGAGAGAAGATTGAGAGAAGATTGAGAGAAGAAACAACACAACACGTACAGAGAGAAGATTGAGAGAAGAATCGACACAGCACATTCCATACCCAGCCCACCTCACGAGCAAGTTGACCAACAAGCAGAAAGGTCACGCCATAGTTCACCGTTACCAGAATCGGTAGCAGACCAACACATAACAGGAAACTATACCCGCACACTGTCAGTGCGTGCGTGTCAAGCCTGCTACCTGCTGACCATCAATGTTTTGGTCAAAAATTTAAAGTGTCGTCCAGCAGTAAGCCTTTCACCTTTTCACCAGTTATATGTGTTGCTCGACACACCAGCAGAAATAACAACACCTGTGGTCAAGTCTGGTGAGCTCAATGTGTTTTTTTTTTAAATTTATAATAGAATTCATTTTCATCATGTGCAGTGCTAGAACAGTAAACAGTAGTTAGAGAACAATTTAAATTTCCAGGAGATTCAAGAGACCTAGTATAGTTATAAAATCAGTGATTCTGTTATCATCGCGTGTGTTAGTAGGGAGTGTGCACACTAATTTTGAGAATTTGACGAATAATTAGTTATTTAAGTTAGTTAAGCAGCAGTTAGGAGTGTTAAATAGTTAATTATTTTGTTAGTTTTAATAAGAATAGACATACCAGTCATTGTAAAGTATTTTTGGCCTGTGCTTGTTATAATTTTTTTTGAAGTGTGATATATTGTCTAATGGTGACTGTCACAATAACATTGTTATTTGTAAACTATTTCTTTGGTTGCCGAAAGTTTTAAGAATTACTTTTAATCGTAATTAATTTTGTCATTCCCCAGGTACGGTACTAATTTTACGTTTCATTTTCTTTCAGAAACCCTGACCTGATTAAAATTGCTGATTTCTTCTTCTTCTTCTTCTTCTTTCCTTCCTCATCTGCCTTTCAGCGTCGAGGGGAGATATAATTTGCGGTCTTTTGCTCTTCTGTTCGCCTCTGCTGCTGTTATGTTTCCTAGTGCTTCTAATATTCCATCGATCCATCTTTTTCGTGGTCGACCCTTGGGTCTGTTGTTCTCACAACGTTTGTTGAAGGCTCGTTGTGTTGTGTTTTGTTCTTTCTGCCTTGTCACGTGGCCGAACCATTTTATCTGTTGTTTCCTTATATATTCTATGGCTGGGGCTATTCCTAGCTTTTTTCTCAGTTCTACATTTCTGATCTTATCTCTCAGACTGTTTCCTGTCATTCGTCTAACACATTTCATCTCTGTAGAGGTTATTTTTCTTATTGTTCTTGCATCTAGAGTCCAGGTCTGGCATTGGTAGCACAACGTTGGAATGAAGATTGTATTGTATAGTGCTCGTTTTGCCTCCACAGTTATTTCCTTGTTGGACAATAGTGGTGATAACTGTCCGATGATTTGACAAGCTTTGTTGCATCTTGATTCTATCTCTGCTGTTTGGGAATTGTCGTTTGTCATTAGACTTCCTAGGTATTTGAATTCCTCTACTTGTTTTAGTTGTCTGCCTTCTATAGTTATGTTGATGTTCTGTTTATTTTTGGCGACATTCATGACTTCTGTTTTGTTGATGTTGATTTTCATGTTGTATTTTGTTCCTAAGATGTTGAGTTTGTTTAAGTGTTCTTGTAGGTCTTCTATTGTTTCATGTATTAGTGCCTGGTCGTCTGCAAATAGAAGCTCGTTGATCTCCTCTGTCTCTGATGGGTTGGCTAGCTTGCATATATGGTCCATGTATGTAATAAACAGTAGGGGGGATAGTACGCACCCCTGTCTTACACCTGATCTAACTTCGAAGTGGTCTGTGTAGCCTGTTGCTGTTCTGACCCTGCAGCTGCTGTTGGCGTAGAGACTTTTAATAATGTTGGTTAGATGTTGGCTTACTCCGTATGTTGTTAGTATCTCCCACAGTTGTTCTCTGTTTACTCTGTCGAATGCTTTTTCCTGGTCAATGAAGGCTATGTATAAGTTTTGGTTGTGTTCTGTCGTTTTTTCTGCAAGCTGTTTTAGTGTGAATAGTGCGTCGGTACATCCTCTGTTTTTTCGGAACCCCATTTGAGAATCGCTTAACTGTAGTTCTATTATTGGTCTCAGTCTTTTTTCCAAGATTTTGGCGTATAGCTTTCCTACATGGCTGAGCAGAGATATACCTCTATATTGATTGCAGTCTCTTTTGCTACCTTTCTTTTTCCATATTGGTATGATGATTGCCTGTTGCCAGTCTTCTGGGGCTTGTTGTTGGTGCCATGCTGCATTAAATATTCTGTGCAGCCATTGCATTCCTGTTTCTCCCGCTGCTGCTATTATTTCTATTGGAATGTTATCTATCCCTGGTGCTTTGTTTCTTGGTGCATATTTGATTACTTCTTCTATTTCCTCTTTCATGATGTTGGGTTCAGTATTTGTGAGTTCTAGTGTGGTTTTTGTTGTCTTGTTGGTAGTTGGTATGTTTAACAGGTCTTCAAAATATTCTTTCCATCTCTGTTGCATACATTGGTTGTTTGATATTGGTTGTCCGTCTTTGTCATTTATCAGCTCAGTAGGATCATGGTTTTCTTTTCTCGCTCTTGTGGCTTTTACTGCTTTGTAGAAATCTCTTGTGGCTGTCTTGAAGTCCCTGCTCATGTTTTGTCCGAATTCTGTCCAATTCCTTTGCTTAGCTTCTTTGATCAGCATTTTAACTCTTTTTCGAACTAAGGCATATCTTTCATATTTTTCTTGGTTCTTGTTCTCCCTCCAATTTTTAAACAGTTTCTTCTTTTCTTTAATTGCTTCTCTGATTGTTTCGTTCCACCACGGGGTGCTCTTTTTCCCTTCTCTTGTTCTTAGCTTCGTTCCACAAACTGTTTTAGAGATGTTAGTTACTGTTTCCTTAAATTGTTTCCACTCTTCTTCTACTGTGCATACTTCGTTAGGGAGTTTCTTGAATTCCTCTCTGAGTTTTTCTTCTAGGGTTTTCCTTGTTTCTTGATCGTTTAATTGTTTTATTTTTATTGTCTGTTCTTTTCGCTTCTTTTGTTTGTTTTCGTGTTTTCTCTTTATTTTTGGCTGTCTTAGTGTGATCATAACCATCTTGTGATCCGTGTCGTCTGTAATATTTGGGATTGCTCTACTGTCGGTTACTCTTTTCTTGTTCTCTTTTCTTGTTAGTATAAAATCTATCTGGCTTCTGCATGTTGTGTCATTCCATTTGTACCAGGTGTATACTTGCGACTCTCTATGTTTGAAGAATGTGTTGGTGATAAATAAATCATTTTGATTGCATAGTTCCAGCAGTCTGCTCCCATTTTCGTTTATTTCAGCTGTTTTATCGCCAAAGGGTCCTAAGATGTCACTGTTCTCACTGTTGCGTTTCCCAAGCCTTCCATTAAAATCTCCCATCACTAACATGTCGTCGCTTTCGTCAATCTTGTTAATAATTTCACTCAATGTGTCGTAGAATTCTTCGCTGTCTTTTACATTGTTGTTGCATGGTGCATAGATTTGAATGTAATTTGTTTTTCGGTCGTCTTCTAGTAGTTTAATTGAGATAATTCTTTCCGAATAGTATTTTATTTCTAGAATGTTCTTTGCGTGTTCTGGGTCGATGATAAAACCTACTCCATGTGTTGCTCTTTCTGTGTTGTCGACTCCCGAGAATATTTTCGTGTAGTTCATGTGTGTTTTCTTTATCTGTTGTCCTTTTACTCTGGTGTCCGCTAATCCTAGTATTTTAATTTTCCTTTTTGTCATTTCTTCTATAAGTTCGATTTCTTTATTTTTTATCCCGCATATGTTTATCGTTGCTACTTTGATCTCCATATTCTATGTATTTCTCTGAGCATAAATACAATTATCCCTTACCGACCTGCTAAGTCAGTCGTAAGTTAAGGGCTTAGTTTAAGAGAAACACACGATGGGGGTTTAGCCCGGCTGATGTTTCCCCCCACGTGTGTGATCGCTAAGGTCTCACATGCGATCTTTTACGGTCTAAATATAAAACTTTAGTTGGTTACATTTAAAAAAGTACTTATCAGTTCTTATCCTCCTCCTTGGTAGAACACTTTACACAATAATGCTGATTAAAAACAAATATATAAATATAAATATATATATATATATATATATATATATATATATATATATTTAAAAGTGAAATTGATTTATGTTAATTGATCATTTATTTTAAAGCATAAATTAAAGTGTCACTGCAGTTAGATTATAGCCCTCCAGAAAACAAGTACATATATAGTCAAGCAAACAGTAGTCACCAGCATACAATACAATAAAAGGATCAAGGAAGCAGGATGGAGTCTACAACCATAGAAGGGGTTACAACAGAGTCCCTGAAACAAATATGCGGTGTAGTGAGTAAGTTAAAGATGACCATTATTCAACGGGGGTGAGTACAAATATTACTACTTTTACAGGGGAACCAGCCACATTTAAGAGGTGGATAGAGGAAGTCGAGAAGTACGCTCACTTAACAAAGACAGGCTCCAGAGACGTAAGACTTTTAGCCTTTCAAGCAAGTTCAGGGGGTGTTTCAAACTTTATTAGAAGAAGGATAGAGCAAAAACCTGATGAACCATGGGAGGAATGTAGACAAGAGTTAACCCAGAGATATTCTGAAAATGGAGACATACAATGTGCCTTTGCCATGTTGAGAAAAATAAAGCAGGAAAGAGGTGAAACAGTATGCATGTATGGAGACAGACTACAGAATTTAGCAGAACAAGCAATCATGGGGTATAGTCTGGAATCAGAAACTGTTCGGGTTCAATTAACAGTAACCTACATAGATGGGTTGAAAGATGCAGAACTAAAAATGCAACTGTTAAGAAAAAACCCACAAACTCTTGGTCAGGCAATAGACATGGCAATAACAGAGGAGAATCTGAGAATGAGATGTCAGATTGGAGAAACTAGAAATGTATCTCAGTATCAAGAAGATACCAATGATCGAATTGAGAGACCAATGGAGGTAGATCACGCTAGGTACCGTTGTACCAAAGGACAGAGAAGGGAAAGACAACCCCAACGGCTTGAGGCTGTTGTAGATCATAGGAGATGTTATAATTGTGATAGGTTGGGACATTTGGCGAGAGATTGCCGACAAGGAACCAAAGAGAGAGATTTCAGGCAACCAATGAATGTCGCACGAATACCACTCGCTAGACCATGGTCGAAGAACTAATACCGCGCTCCTTGATCCGGACCACAAGGGGTGAACGGAAATTACATCGGTCTGGAATTGAAGAAGAAAACCGATTACGCGGGGACCCCAGCTCTTGTATAATAAAAATAGATAGATATAGGTTTAGAGCTTTAATAGATACTGGCGCCTTTGTCATCGTCATAAGAGAAGCTGCATATCGTCCATTGAGGGAGAAATATGGTTTAAGATCTTCTACAAATAGCCTGGAATCAGTAACTGGAGGGTCATTAGAAGTAAAAGGAGAAACTAAATTAAATATACAGATTGGAAATGTAAAAATGAGACAGAAATTTTCAGTTGTGAGCAAGCTAAACAGAGCAATGATAATTGGGAGAGATTTCTTAGACAGGGAGGGAGTCAGAATCTCTTTTGATCTTAGAAAGATTAGAGTAAGAAATGAGTGGGTCAGGATGGAAGATGACTTGCATATAGCCAGCCTGGTTAGAGTAAATAAAGTAGATGCAATAAAACCTAACACGGTCAATATTTATACAGGCAAGAATAAAGGGAACTGGATATTTCCATCCAGGAGAGGTCGTACAAGCATGTAACCTAAGGGATTCGTTTATCTCAGATGAGCCGGGATTATACACAATTAAAGGCATTGATGATTTAGGAAATAATAATGAATTTCCATTGATGGTTCTCAACTACACGGGCAAAACGATAAAATTAAAGAAAGGATGTGTCGTTGCAGAGATCAACACGGAAATCAAATCACATAATATAGACATGCTAGAAGAAAGTCCAGGACAAGAAAATGAGCACAACATGAATTGTTATCAGGGCCTACCCTACAAGCAGGTTACTAGGAGAGAGCCATACTGTGAACAATACAAGAGTTGCTACCGGAGAAAGAGCAACTATAAAGAACCCATTATTCCCTTTCTAGTTCACATTAACCAGGGGGAATTGAATGAACAGAGAAGAAATGATTTATTAGCACAACTAATTACTGATAATGACCAGAAAGAAGTGGTAGAAAAATTAGTTGTCAACAACCATGATGTGTTTGCACTGAATGATTTTGAACTAGGTCGGACAAAGACCACCCAATTGGATATTGATACTGGTGATGCACCACCAATATATTCCAGGCCCTATAGAACACCACAGAAGGATAGAGAAATAGTGGAAAAGGCAATAGAGGAAATACTTGAGGCAGGAGTCATTGAAAGAACCAGTTCCGCTTGGTCTTCACCTATAGTGTTAGTGTCTAAGAAGGATGGAACTCATAGGTTTTGCTGTGACTACCGGGCTCTCAATAAAATCGCCAAAAAATGTATCGTACCCCATGCCACTGATAGATGACATATTAGGGATGCTAAACGGAGCCAAATATTTTTCTAAATTAGATTCCAGATCTGGCTTCTGGAGTATAAGCATCACTGCATGAGCGAAGGAACGCACAGCATTCAGTACACACATAGGTAGTTTTGCTTGGAACGTGATGCCATTTGGACTTAAAAACTCTCCAGCCACATACATGAGCTTAATGAATGAAGTATTGGAAGGGATGCACAAGTTTGCATTAGCATACATGGATGACATCCTAGTGTATACCTCCGGCAGTATGGCAGATCATCTCAGACACATAGAGTTAGTTTTTGAAAGGTTGAGACAACACTCTGTCAAGCTCAAACTAAGCAAATGTGAATTCCTGAAAACAGAAAAGAAAATACTTAGGATTTGTGATCTGCCGCGACGGTATCAAACCAGATATGGACAAAGTTAAAGCAATTAGGAATATGGCAAACCCTACAAACGTTAGAGAAGTACGAAGCTCCATAGGCATGTGTGGTTACTATAGGAGGTTTGTACCAAACTTCTCCGTCATAGTAGAACCTTTAGTGTCGCTAACCAGAAAGTTTGCACGATTCAGGTGGACAGGGGCATGTCAAAAAGCATTTGATAATTTGAAAAAAGCAATGACTACCGTACCACTCCTAGCACACCCAGATGTAGACCAAGAATTGATATTGTATACAGATGCGTCAGATCAGGCCATCGGTGCATGTGTAGTTCAGCCGAGTGAGAGAGGGGGCGAAATTATACCTGGAATTAGGAATGAAAAGCCAATATATTTTTTATCACACAAGCTCAGTACGTCACAGAGAAACTGGTCTACAGTAGAAAAAGAGGCATACACCATCCATTACGCATTACAAAAATTAGATTTCTATTTACACAATGCCATGTTTACTATTAGGACCGACCACAAACCACTGAAGTCCATGTTGGAGTCACCAGTACAAAATAGAAAGATCCAGACATGGGCACTAAATCTACAAGGATATAATACACATATAGAATACATCCCTGGGACAGAAAATACCTGTGCAGATCTACTGTCCAGAATTCCATATGAGGATAAAGAAGAAAAAGAAGACGATGAAAAGGAGCCGAAAATAGATGATATACATTTCCAAATTAATGTTATAAACACGAACAACCTAGAAGATCATTCCCCTGGTGCACAAAAAGAAGAAGCACACACAGGAACAATAAGCGAAAGTGTTATATATTTGGAAGTAGCAGTATCCAGAATGGATCAAGAAAAGGATCCAGATATAAACAAAATTATACAAGATATCAGAGCACATTGAAATCTTAGGAAGTGGAGACACTTTAGAATAGATGAGGAAGATAGTACTCTCTGTTTCATTTCACATGAAGATACAAAACCACGTAGTAAGGTCTACGTGCCCAGGGATTATAAGAAAGAAGTGTTAGAAACGTCCCATGAGAAGAATGGACACGTAGGAAGAGATAAGGTTTTGAATGCAATAATGGTAAAATATTATTGGCCTGGGTTGTTCCATGATGTTTATGATCATTTCAAAAGATGTATAACTTGCAAGCTTAGAAACATGCAGACAGTGAAGTGTCCATACCAAGAGAATGGATAAACAGTATTTCCCAATGCAGAAAGTAAGCATCGACATAACAGGGCCTTATCCCTGAACGGCATCAGGCAATAAATACATAGTCCATTTCACAGATTGCTACAGCAGATGACCTGAGAGTTTTCCGGTGACCGATAAAACTAGTGCGACGGTGGTTGATATTCTATTAAATGAATTCATACCCAGATATAATTGTCCACAAGTGATTTTAACAGACAACGGTGGTGAATTTACTAGCAAACAGTTTGAACAGACACTGAAAAAGCTAAATATTAAACACATCACCACATCAATCTATCACCCGCAGGCTAATGGCATCAATGAAAGACAGCACAGAACCCTAAATGATATTATAGCAAAATCCACCAATGGAGCACAAGGAGACTGGGATGTGATTCTTAACCATGCATTAGCAGCAATTCGTGTCAATAAAAATGATAGCACCAAATTCTCTCCGTACTTCTTGCTGTTCGGAAGAGAAGCGATGTTTCCCCTTGACAATCTGTTGAAACCCAGAAGAAGGTACCATTGTGACGAGCCAAATGAAATAATTATGCAGGAGATGCACCGGGCACACAGAGAAGTTTGGGCCAACCTTAAGAAGGTAGAAGAAAAACGTAATAAACGCTGTGGAATTGAAGAGACGCCAAATCTTAAGGTGGGCGAGAAAGTGTTCTATAGAAAGCCACAGGTCACATCAAAACTAGAACCTAGGTGGAAAAGTGGATACATAGTGTTTAAGAAGAAAGGACCAGTTACCTATGTGATTAAACATCAACTTAGTAACCAAGATATAAGAACACATGTACGTTATTTAAGATTATACGATACCTTGTGGAGCGAACCTGAGGAAGGAATTATTGCAGACAGACCTACACGTCAAGCCACATATGTCGTGCCAAGGGAATATAGACCCTCATTGATACAAGAGGATCTCGTGCCCAGAGCAGGAAGTGACTCTACAGTTACTCTGACAAATAGAGAGGTCATACAGGAAAATTTGATCCCAGATGACTCGAGTGCACCAGAGTCAATACACAGTGAAATATCAGAAACTGGTGGCCCATTTAAAAACACCCGTCAAGCTTGTAAGAGAAAACTAGATAGAATCGCTGATATGGAGAAAAGAAGGCTGAGAAGAATAAGGGAACAATCCTCCAACGAAAGTGATATGCCATTGCCAGAAAGGATGCAACGTTTAGAGGATAGGGAAAACAGATTAGCACAAGAAGATAAGGACAATTTAAGTTATAATGAAATGAAAGCAACGAACTCTGTAGCATCAGATAGTTACGAGACAGTGGAGGAATCATTGATAGAAGAAGATTATCGAATAAAGAAAAGACCGAATGAATTTTCATCGGAAGAAGCTCCAAGTTGTAAGAGGAGAGGTATAGAATAAGGGTAGACAAGAGATCAGAGGGAAAAGAGTGATAGCCTCAGAGAAAATACAGACTTGAGTAGTTGATCAGAAGTAGTAAACTACTAAATTGGATGGTAATCCAAGTTTACGAGAGATCAATTGTATGTAGTAAGTGAAAAAGTAGAAGAGAGAAACAAATGTGATAACCTGTGGTTTGAGATGACCTAGAAGATATTAGGTTGTATATGGAGAAATTTATGTGAAGAAAAGAAAACCAAGGGTGTTAACCTGTGTTTTGAGTTTTCCTTAAGGAAGTTAGGTTGGGAATAGAGTAATTATGTCACGAGAGTGGTAGTTCGTAGAAAGTTATTTGAGAATCCCCTGAAGATGTGGTATGAGAGTAATCATAAGATGTTATATGAGAGTACGTATAAGAAGTTGTATGAGATAAAGAGTTAATGAAAAGAAAATCATGTATCTATAGTCTAATGGCAAGAGTTGTGCAAGACATGTCAGAGGACCTTGCACACAGATGTATGAGAAGAAACAAGAGAATTCGTGAGAGAATTTATTGAGACTAATGTGTCGATAGTCGAATGACTGTAAATAATTATTCAAATTTAAGTAATTGAGATGGTGTAAGTCAGATATCAGTATGTTGCTCGAGCTAATTGTTTGTTTGTGATTGTAATCTCCGGAGATGTGTGAGTTGTCTAATTATTGTTATATGTTCTTTTGTGAATTGAGAGGATATTATACTCTGACATGCACGAAGACCTGTGTACATTTGTTTACCTCTATTTCAGACATCTATTCTATGTTCTAGACATCTTTCAAAAATGCATATTGCAATTATATCAGAGATGTTGTTGAATATATCGTTGAATATTTTTATTAATACTTTCAAGTTTCATGTTATAATAGTACCATAAATATAATGATGTTGTTGGTTACAGACTCAATATTTTTAAGTTACAGACACTTAAGAGCTATGAAATGAGCTGAGTGAAAAGTGTTTATGTCAGAATTCAGGTCCTCCAGAACAGACAAGTTGCTGAGTATGGACTGAATGATTTTTGAGCCTATTTTTGGAATCGGACTCGACAGTTATTTTGTTGTTGTCCTGTATTGAGTTTTGATTTTGAAATTATTTTTGGAATGGGACTTTTATTTATTTTATATGTGAGTTATTCGATGAGTGTCATGCATGATTTATTTTATTTGCCTTATAGGATAATGTCTTTGATATATTGGATAAATTGAATGTGTTAAGTATGTACTTTGACATACTCTGTATTTTTGATGCTGTAGTTGATGCACAGCTGTCCTTTATTGACATAGAGTGACTATATTGTCAGATGACATTGACTGGTAGGGATGGAAGACTATCTATCTATCTATTGACCTTTCGAGCCGTAGCCGGCACATAGGGCGTAGACCAAGATACTCCTTCTCCTATCTGAATTTTTATTCTAGCAGTTTTCTTTTAAAGATATTTTATCAAATCTCGCCATCTGTCTCTGTTCTGTGCAAGCTGCTCTATCTCATTGAGGGAGCCGAATCCTGCTGCTCTTGCCTCTCTCATCAATGTTCTTCTCAGTGTCTCCCTGTGTCTTCCTCTTTTTCTCTTACCTGTTGTTTCCCACTTGAGGGCTTGTCTGAGATCCAAGCTCGTTTTTTTTCCATTTTCTTCAGTCCGGCACTTGCTTCAGCTGCTGTCATTAGTATTTTGCTCTGTGAGTCCCACATTTCATTGATATCTAAGTCTGTTTCACCAAGTGCTGTATAACAATTACTTAGCTCTATGTTAAACTTTTCATTTATGGCTTCATCTTTAAATTTATGACTATCAATTTTATGTGTAATTGACCTCTTCTGTTGGCTTCTAAATTTTAATCTTATTTTCCCAATGCACAGGTTGTAGTCACTATTAACATCAGCACCTCTGTATGCTCTTACATCTATTAATGATGATCTGAATTGTTGTTTAATACATAGGTGGTCAATTTGATTTGATGTTCTGTCATCAGGAGATATCCATGTTGTTTTGTGAATATTTTTGTGTGGAAATAATGTCCCTCCTATAACTAAATTTTCCATTAAACATAATTCTATTAATCTTTCTCCATTCTGACTTGTATCGCAGGCTTCTCTTTCCATTACATGTTCCACTCCTGCGTTGTCTTTTCCCACTTTGGCGTTGAAATCTCCCATTACAATTAAAAGATCGTGTTTGGGGATTTTGTTTATAACTTCTTGCAGCTATGTCTGTCATCATTATGCCTACTCCTTCACGGTGTTTTCCACCTTCCCTTCCAGAAAAAAACTACTATTTTATTATTAATAGATCTCCTACCTGTTCCAAGACAGCGCATTTCGCTTAATCCTAAAATATCTAGATCGTATCTATCCATCTCGCTCGCGACCTGTGCATGTTTCGGCGGTGCGGCCATTGTGCGTACATTCCAGAATCCTATTTTCGTTGTTGTTTTGGGGCCGAAAAAACTATCACTACTATCTACTGCTAATCTACACATTCTGTATCAGGTCTACGTTTCATTAACAACATCGTTTTTACGATAGCGGCTTGTTAAACCTCTGATCAACGGTTCTATACCAAGCCGGAGAAAAATAATTCCTCCATTTTGGAAACAACCGGAAACAAGATGGAAGACTACACGGTTATATTTTTTATTTTTTCAGTGAGAAAATCTTGGCATATTTTCTCACTAGAGAATAGGGTAAGGTATGTGACCGTGAATGATGAAACATTCATATTTAAATTATAATTAAGTGAGGACAAAACAGGATTAGACAAAATTAGCATAGGGATGACTAACCACACTGACTGACCACTGGTTGTAAACTTATCGGAGCCTTCGGTAAGGAATGTAGAACTCATAAACTAAATGTGCCAGATGGCTGGGGAATGACATTAACTGTTGGTGAGGAATGTAGAACTCATAAACTAAAGGTGCCAGATGGCTGGGGAATGACATTACTGTTGGTGAGGAATGTAGAACTCATAAACTAAAGGTGCCAGATGGCTGGGGAATGACCTTAGCTGTTGGTGAGGAATGTAGAACTCATAAACTAAACGCTAGTCACGACCACCGTGACTGACCACTGGTCGTAAACTTACTTAACTGTCAGTAAGGAATATGGAACTCATGAACTAAAGGCTAGTCACACAAGTGGCAGATGGTTAGGGAAGGTCACTTAGAATGCATAAAGGAGTAGAGCAGTGCCAGATGTCACTTTTTATCTGGATAAAGAATAGTTGGCGGGAAAAAAGGTCCACGGTCGGTCAAAACCGTATAAAAGTTAGAGGGCAGACTTGAGAGGGAACTTCCATTTTTACATTTCGACTTAGGAACATAGCCACGCACTAGGGACCGATAGGAACTGAGATAGTCATAGAAGAACTTCAACTTTGAGAAGAGGCGAGAACTAGAGAAACACAACTACAGGAGAGCAGAATTAGAATTACAGATCAGAATTAGAAGTCAGGCACCAGAACTAGAGGACGAGAACTAGAGAAGAGACGGAGAACTAGAGATACACATCGAGATAGCCATTGGAGAACTTTAGAAACAGAAGACACAGACGAAAGAGAGCTAGATATAGAGAGAAAGCTAGAATATCGACTATACGAATAGCTGATGTACAACACCGACTGTAGTCGAAATACTTCAGCAGCCAAGACTTATTAGTTCGAACAAGTATCTACAGAACAGAGACATTAGGAAGGACAGCCTGATAGTATATATATATATATATGTATGTAAGATAATAAATGGTGACTGATTTGTAACACACCAAGTTTCTTCATTCTTGAATGTGTGGTGTCGTGTCATATACGAAGAACAATTACAACACGGCTATAACACTTCCCCCTTCTCCCTGTTTCAAAAGTAAAGCAGCACGGGCGTAATACCAACCACATTACCCCAAAATCATGTGCTGAAGGTCTGTAAAATATAGGGTCACTAACACCATATTTCCCTATACGCCACCTGGCGTGACGGGGATTAAACAAAACAACATATCGTAGTTATTCACATTGTAAGTTATTAAAATGATGATGATGATGATGATGCGTTCGCCCGATGATTTGAGGTATTCTAACGGATACGAACCGTAGACTTCCTCCTCGTCATCCGCCCTTAAAAGGACGTTAAGTGGACGTAGTTACGTTGTGTTGAAGTTTGCAGTGTAACACTGTGATATCTGCGCCTTTCGGCCCAACACATCCGATTTCAGCCGACGTTTTTTTGTGTACCGGGTTCGTCTTCCCACTTCGATCCCTGCTCGCTTGGCCAGACTAGACAGGTTAGTCTGTTTCTAGAGGCGTATACGAAGAGGTGTAGCAGGGTCTGGATGGTTCTGGTTCACCGATCCTGGCGCAAGCCATCAGTTGTGAGTCACTGACAACTTCCAGCTCTGGTGCTGGGGGGAGGGCGCCTTCGCCTCCAGTTATTAAAATGAAATGGTTTTCTTGTTAATTAAAATTTATTGTAGTTTTGTCCATGCTCTTTATATAAAGACGCAACGCAGTACAGTGATTTAAGGAATAATTTTTTAATTATATTCTTCAGTTTATACTATTCGTTGTTTTATGATAAGGAGAGAGTAAACACCTACTGCTAGATGAAAAATTATTGTTATGATAACCGCAGAGGTAATCACCAAAATAGCCTATCTAGTTCTGAAACACATTGTATGATCCTTAGATCTTGTTGAACTGTCGTAGTAGGTTTCACGTCCATAGATATTGACACCTGGATATTAGTAAAGGTTTGAATTACTTGATATATAAGTAGTATAGCTCCATGGAATTAGAGTCGCATTTGGGCCATAAATTACCAAAGATATATAGCAATGCGCGTTTAGCGCCTAATGCAAAGAAGGCGCAGGGAGAGCCGACCGTGTCTGTTAAGGGGAGATAAAAAAATTGAGCATTGCTATTTAATAAGGATCGATAGTAAATTAAAAAGTTGAGAAATAATGTTATAGTTATTTTTTTATGTGAGTGTAAGGTTTCCACTTATTGGTTCATATCAGAGGGATAACGTTGCCTCTTCGGTGTATGTGATCCAAGAAAGGGTTTTGTACAGACGGGGGCAGAAACAATAGAATAAAAGCAAAGACCTAAGTATAGTTTATTAGATTATACAGCATCAATGAAAAACAATAACGTTAAATATAAAACAGAAAACAATGATATATTTTATTCTTTTGTTATTTCAAAAGATATATAACACATCATATAGTGGATATTATATAACATTACAATAATTACAATAGTTCGTACACTAAGTAAATACATAGTGCAAGGATAAAATATATTTCTAGCTATGTAGTTGGATGTCTGCTAAGCCCTATGATATAAAAGAGTCATAAGGGGTGAAACTTATAGAGATCACTGGTCGGTCGAAGCTGTTAAATATGTAGAGGAGTAGTTTAGACATTATCATCATATACTTTTCTTTTTATATAGAAATAGGAAAGGACATTTCTTGTTTGACTGAAGGAAAATATGGAATTGTTTAATAGAACCAATGCACTTTTTATATCCTGAGTTTTGAGAAACTAATTAAAATAAAACGTGTTCATCCTATGCTGGCAATGTTCAGCAATGTGGTCTTTAATCCTCAAATCCTTAAAAATGCGTTCATCCCACTCGTTCCACGCAAATTCTGGAAATGAAGAAATGTCGTAGAGTGTAGAGAAATGAGTGATTTTGTGATAAATACGATGCACGTTTCAGTTCAGGATATGCAGAAGTTTGGAAGCTGTTTTATGTCACACTATTACTAACACTCAATTACTCACTAGCATACTCTCACATACAAGTACATTCGCTCATACTCACTCAGACGCTTATATACTCAAACAACCGCACGCTCAGTCACTCACAAACTAACTCACTCACACATTCTCTCACTCACGTCTTCATTTACTCACTTACTAACTAACTCACTCACTTACTAACTCACTCACTCACTAATACATGTTCTCAGTCACAAACATATTTACTGACACTCACAAACTCAGTCACACATATTCATCCACCTATTTACTTAACATCCAATCACTCACACACTCACCATCATTTACTCACATATTAACATTATATACACCCACACTCATGCATAAAGATTCACGCTGTCATCCACTCACTCAACCACGCACCATTTTTAAGAGATCAAATAAATCCGAGTACAGTAAAATAGTGCAGTCTTATGCTTTATGCCTGATCGGCTTATATGTGATAATAATGTAGTGGTGGTCATTTCCGCATGACTAGTCTACTCACAGAGAAAGCAATAAATAGAAGGAACGCTCACCGATGATTATGTTATCTCATCGTATTGCTCGCTTCGCGTCTTCAGGTTTTCTTACCTATTTGTTTACTTTTGTATTTTCTGTACACTGCAGTGCACGCGAGTTAGTCGTCTAACCATGACAGTCTATTCAAAATCCCTAAATTATCAATGTGGCCCACCAATAATTATTGTTATGGTCTACGCTCACTGAGCGTGACTACGTTTCTTGCTTCTCATGATTTAGTGGTTAGTGGGTTTACGTGATGGAGGAGCAATATTGTGAGCTCTATCTGTCTACCTTTACAACCTTTGGCAACTCTGTTATCTCTCTAAATTGTAACATGGGAGAGATCTAGATACTTACATTTAATAACATCGTTTGATCGAATTCACATTACTTCACAACTTGTTGATATGTGTAATTGGAACAAGTGAGTTCTGGGGGGTGGATTCAGGGATGTGTAGTAAGGTCAAGTTGGTTTGCCGATAATCATTTCTTTGTGAACATGGCTTCCTTATTAACAATTATTTCTATATTAAAAATAATTTTAAAAAGGCGGAAGTGGGTTCAACGCTATAAGTGGGTTACAAAGATAGTTTAGAAACTGGGTTACAAGGAATAGTTTCCAAAGTGGGTTACAAGGAATAGTTTGCAAAGTGGGTTATAAGGAATAGTTTCCAAAGTGGGTTACAAGGAATAGTTTCCAAAGTGGTTTACAAGGAATAGTTTCCAAAGTGGGTTACAAGAAATATTTAGTGAGAGGCAGACATTGATTTTTTTTTTAAATGTTGTTTAATGTAAGCGGGTCACAGAAGAAAGGGGGCGTTTAGTTTTTTGTGGGTAACGAATAGAGGTGGTGAAGGATGTTATTAATTTGTTACACGACCGGGTTTAGAAATAAAAGAAAAGGTGGTTTAAAATATCTAAAACTGGTAAAAAGTAGCTCCCATATGATGAAAGTAAATGGTAAATATTTCATGTTTATACTAACGCTTAGGCCTATTATGCTAATCTATTAGAAGGCTCAAAATTGTGAGACCGTAAAACAGTGAAATATATAACTGGGGATGTCTATTTTTGTTGTGTGCGAACTGATGAATCCGATGCGACACGGGCACATTTACATACACCCCACTAGGAGTGGCGTGCTCGAACACGTGTTACAGGGTAAACTACAGAGCTGGGTCAGAACAAAGTGGCACCTGGACTGTCGCCACTAATATCTGTGTGCCTACCCGCTGAGGGGATTTTCCCAAAAACACACCAATACTTGTGACGTCTCGAGCTATGCAAGCTACAGACGCCTGACCTATATTTACCCACACCCGCCTCTGCTCGCAATGTTGAAAACGTCACAACTATTGGTCGGTCCGAACTCAGCGAGCAGATACTGGTGGCGATACCTGGCACGTTCTGCGGGGGCCTTTCATCGCTGAGAACTTAAGAGAATGGCTTGGCAGATGAACAACAGAAATGACAAATAGCTGTTGAGATCAAAAGTTGTGGAGAGATATGACCACCGACACCAGCAGGCTTGGTACTTGATGATGATGAGTTTGGCTTCACGCCTTTTATGGTATCTTCCATGTGATGTCTGATATCTACGCATTTCTTTCGTAATCATCATCATAATTATTATGAACATCATCGAGTGCCGTCTCCGCATCGAATGTTGGCTACTATAGAGCGCTATTCCACTCTGTCTCTTGCTTTGATGATGCAAATTGTCATAAGTTGACTTGTCCATCAGACTAGCTTTTCCTTTAGTTTCTTTAAATTTAGTTGATGTCAATATCGCTGTGTTGTGTCCCATGGTTCATCAATATTCAATACATCAATTTCACCCAAAGTTTCAAGAGGATTGTTGAGTTCCAGATTAAATTGTCCTAACGTCAGCTCCTGACATCAATCAATGAATTTTATAATCACCTTATTATACACAGGTGGTCGACTTCGATCTAACAATAAATTTGCAGAAAATTAATAAACTCGATAATAACCTACCGTCTTTATTGACAACTACAAACTTGATGTCATGCAGCATAATAGCTACCTGGGATCCTTCAACAGCTACAAACTATCTTTAGTTAGAAACATTGACAACCGCATTGGTAAAGCTGCTACCTCCTTCGCTCGTCTTTCTATGTGTGTCTGGCAAAACAGCAAACTGACAACTAAAACAAGGGCCGCATTTAACAAAGCCAGCATCATAAGAATCCTTCTGTATGGCATCGAATCATAGATAACATGTGCAAAGCAAGAGAGAAGGCTAAAGGGATTCCATATGCGATGCCAGCGCCGTATTCTTGGTATCACATGGAAGGACACAATGACAAACGTGGAGATTCTCACTCACACAGGCCTCCCGAACATCAACACGCTGCTCAGACAACGTAGGTGACGCTGGTTTTGTCACTTACATCACGTGACGGATGGCTACATACCAAAAGATATACTCTATGGACAATTAGCAGATAGCAAAAGAACAAGGGGGCGCCAAAAACTTTGATTTTTAGATATGGGTTAAAGTGACATGAAAACTCTGAACGTAAACTCTGCAGTCTGGGAAGAAATAGCTGCAGGCCGCAATCTTTTTGCAACACACTCTAAAGCTCCAACTAAAACAAGAAGCAGACAGATACATTGACAAATGAATCAACTATAACTAACGGAGGCTACTAATTAATGATTTGTTATGTTGTTTACAAATATCACGATTAAATACAGCAACACATACACAGAGAAACTCGAAAAAATCTTCTTAATGATCACGACATTGAAGTATGCAGCATCCAGACAACTCAGCTCACAACTGCACATATATTCTTCATTGCATTAGGCAATATTCTTCTCTATCTTCAGCATTCAAGTCTTGTGAACCTTACACTTTCTCCTGTTTCGTGGTGGAGGAGTAAGATCAACATCATGAGACACGATGAGCTGGTCGCATGGTCAGTACTCGTATAAGGAGGGGTAAAAATAACATCACGAGACACGATGAGCTGGTCGCATGGTCAGTACTCGTAAATGGAGGGGTAAAAATAACATCATGAGACACAATGAGCTGGTCGCATGGTCAGTACTCGTATATGGAGGAGTAAAAATAACATCACGAGACACGATGAGCTGGTCGCATGGTCAGTACTCGTGTATGGAGGGGTAAAAATAACATCACGAGACACGATGAGCTGGTCGCATGGCCAGTACTCGTATATGGAGGGGTAAAAATAACATCACGAGACACAATGAGCTAGTTGCATGGTCAGTACTTTATATGGAGGGGTAAAAATAACATCACGAGACACGATGAGCTGGTCGCATGGTTAGTACTCGTATATGGAGGGGTAAAAATAATATCACGAGACACGATGAACTGGGTGCATGGTCAGTACTCGTATAAGGAGGGGTAAAAATAACATCACGGGACACGATGAGCTGGTCGATGGTCAGTACTCGTATATGGAGGGGGGGTATAAATAACATCACGAGACACGATGAACTGGTCGCATGGTCAGTACTCGTATATGGAGGGGTAAAAATAACATCATGAGACACGATGGGCTGGTCGCATGGTCAGTACTCGTGTATGGAGGGGTAAAAATAACATCACGAGACACGATGAGCTGGTCGCATGGTCAGTACTCGTATATGGAGGGGTAAAAATAACATCACGAGACACAATGAGCTAGTTGCATGGTCAGTACTTTATATGGAGGGGTAAAAATAACATCACGAGACACAATGAGCTGGTCGCATGGTTAGTACTCGTATATGGAGGGGTAAAAATAACATCACGAGACACGATGAACTGGGTGCATGGTCAGTACTCGTATAAGGAGGGGTAAAAATAACATCACGGGACACTATGAGCTGGTAGATGGTCAGTACTCGTATATGGGGGGGGGGTATAAATAACATCACGAGACACGATGAACTGGTTGCATGGTCAGTACTCGTATATGGAGTGGTAAGATCAGCAACATGAGACACCTCTAGCCTTTCCTTCTCTCGATGGTACCTGGTAGGCAGCAGTAGTTTGTTTTCCGGGTATCATTTACCTTTGAATGCGGTTCTTATTCACTCGGTCTGTCCCGTCCTTATACGGGTTTTTTTTTACGTTGTGCAACAGTTCCGCATGTCGCCCCCACCGAGCTTCTACCAGGACGGTAGAAGTGACCTTCCATCTGGTCTTTACCAGATGCTGAGTTCACCAGAAGCTGACATTTTCTTTCCAGGTAGTGACGGCTGCCCCAGTTTCTGACTTAGACCAGCACCCTCTGACCAGATTTAACATCGTGGTTCCTTGTGGTTTAGGCAGAAGTGCAGGATATATACTTGGTCTTTCATACGAGTTCTACATGGGAAATCGGTTGTGCTGGTTACTTTGAGACGCTAGAGGTGATTTAGGAGTCCACAATGACTGTTTATCATGCGGAAGATGTTGGTCTGCTGGAATCACTGTAAATGGTGCATGGAGTCATCATAAATGCTGATGTCCAACCTCTCCCAATGTGAATGGAATTTGTTGTGTATTATCACTTAGGGGATACGAACCGATTTCTTTCTTTACCGAAACCAAGAAGATCCATGGGCGGTATTAAAACTGCCTTCCAGAACCACATCCCAGCCTGAGCAAAAACAAACTTGACACATGACACTTAAAATATAATCACCAGCCTGAAAACTACGTAGAGATACCTCGCTATATGCAACAACTACTCACTGCCTGACAAAGATTCAACTGAAAAGAATGAGGCCAAACAATGAAAGGTGGATAATCGCCGGGATTTTCAAAAGCCGCTCTCCAAGTTAAGGGTACACATAACTAAATTCCAAAGGGCAAGGAAGATTTTTCCATTGAAAACAGTCTTGTGATATTCAACAAACCCGAAGACGAGAATTATATTATTTTATTAAAATGTACAAAAGACTGCAAGGTTTTACCTAATCCCCACACGCTTAATGGTAAAGAAAGCCGAGATAGCAATTTAGTGGCTGGCTGCTGCCCAGCTTTAAGCGGTTGGTAGCTATCAAACGAAGTCGATAGACTTCTCTCACTGTCGGAAGCAACACTTGCAACCTACCGTCCGCGAACCAGTTGTTACCGGTAGAGACTTATTTTGGTGGTCGCGGACCTCGTTTCTGTTAATGAAATATAAAAAATGGCATCGTTTATTTTAAAATTGAGTCACTGGGAATATAGTTAAATTTTATGTCTGCAGTTTCTATAGTTGCCACGTATACAATTGCTATTATTCGCGCAACAATGTAGCTCGTACTTCATGCAATGTAACAGGTGCTAATAGGTTCGACTAAGCTTTACATTCCATCGATTTTATGGAGACTTCCAAAGGAAAATCTGTTTGCAGATACCTCCAGAAACGCCATTCTCGTGGGGGTGTTAAAGTGGGTTTCGGCGACCGTATCAAGATTACTGGTCCTAGGTGCGAAATTTCCCTTCCAACATCTGCAGTTGACCGGAGTATCAAGACATTTATGTGTAAAGAAAATTCACCCAGGAAGTCTGTTCCATTTTCAAATGTAGTGGTCATTTATTGCATGACTACCACACTCACAGTGAAAGAAACTTAACATTACTTGGTGTATCCACAATGAATTTCAAGCAAAAACGCGACCACTTTTTAAGTCACCACAGAGTGGCCACTAATGCTGGTCGCAGTTTATGCTTTTCAAAAACTATTTAATATTTGCATAAGTTACTTTGCATATGAAGTGCATGATCACCTGGATTTGAAGGTAAAAAGTTACCATTATTCAGCAAAACAGCTTTAAGACAATTCCTTGATGAGTCAGCGAAAAGGCTTACAATATCTGGTTTATAATTTATTTGTTGCGATTTCCATTAAACCAGAGATGATTATCACAAAGAAATATAATTGTGAAAAGGAATATAACATGATATTTCTAGCGATCCCAAAACACAACCAGTCGAACAGTATTTGTCAGGAGATTCAACTGTTCAGTTTCTGGAACCCTGAATCTCTGTCTTGTTTTTTGTGTAAATTTAGATCCTTGACTAGGTCATGCAATTCATTTTGGGCCGGCATTTTAGAGGGGCCGATTATGGTTTGGAAAACAACATATGGTTGACTGCATTATATATTTATATTAAAGTTTCTCCTGGTCATTGACACAAAATAAAGGAATCTGCTATTGAAGTTACATCATACATATATCCACATATATGTATATGTATATATATATATATATATGTACATATATAAGTATAGGGAGCCGCGATAGCTCAGTGGTTAGTGAACTGGACTACCACGGACAAGGGTAGGGTTCGATCCCAACCGACGGCTTCCGGGTTCACCCAGCCTTAAATGGGTACCGGATTTTTTTCTGGGAAAGTAAAGCAGCACGGGCGTAATACTGACCACATTACCCCAAAAATCATGTGCTGAAGGTCTGTAAAATATAGGGCCACTAACACCATATTTCCCTATACGCCACTTGGCGTGACGGGGGTACTTTACTTACTATATAAGTATATATATATATCCTAGATATATGACCAGAAGTGTGCATCTCGGAAACTAGAGCAATCAGAATGAGTAAAGGTCACTCGTTATTAAGTGTCATTCGTTCTAAGCAATTATAAATTCATAACGTCTTTTCGTGTCTGAATCATTTCTTTAAATTCTATCATTTAACCTCTGCATGTCTGACCTTGACGGCATCCAGTAGAGGACCGATCATCTGTAGATGATTAAAAGAAAACGAGACCATCTTTTCCTTACAAACTCACACACAACAATCTCTTACAAATAGAATTCACTCAACAATTGAAGATGTTTATTAATAAATAGTTTATAATTATTGTAACTCAAAAATAGATCTCTTAATATCTAATAACATGGAACTTAAAGAGTAATGCTCAGTATCTAAAAAGAAGCAATTTTTTTCCCCTTATTTAGACATCATGTCCAAACAGGAAAAAACAGTATCTCAAACGCAAGGAACTAGTTCTCATCCAAATTCACCGCACTACTTTCACCATTTAGTATTCTCATAAAACCTCTTGATGATATACTCTCTAAGAATTCAAAAAGAGAATAATAATTACAAAATATTATTAAATGTAAAGATTCTAAACTCCGAGGCTGTTCAAAACATAAATATCAGTACAATGGAAACAACACTTTAAAACTAAAATCTCTGAAATATAACTCTTTAACCTGCGAATATAGCAGGATATAACTCAGACCCGAACCAGATTACAAGTAGTCTAACTATTTAGCTTACTAATTTTTACATATTATCAATTGTATCCTCCTATATATAGTACATATTATCCTTACATAAGTAGTACATCTTATCCTCCTATATGTAGTACATCTTATCCTCCTATATGTAGTACATCTTATCCTCCTATATGTAGTACATCTTATCTTCCTATATGTAGTACATCTTATCCTCCTATATATAGTACATCTTATCCTCCTATATGTAGTACATCTTATCCTCCTATATGTAGTACATCTTATCCTCCTATATGTAGTACATCTTATCCTCCTATATGTAGTACATCTTATCCTCCTATATGTAGTACATCTTATCCTCCTATATGTAGTACATCTTATCCTCCTATATGTAGTACATCTTATCCTCCTATATGTAGTAAAACTCCCTTCCATTTTATCACTTCATTTCTTATACCTCTTTTTATGTCTCCTTGATTTGCCTGTCCCGAACATGCTAGATGTAGTAGAGCTTTTCTTTTTTTTCAGCTGTCCGTTTGTCTTCTCTTTCTCTGAAGAAGGCCACATGTAGGCCGGAACGTCAGTATTTTGTTGTGTTCTTTTTTTGTAAAGATGTCACCATACCTTGTAGGAGTGTACGTTACTCCCCACAACTTGCTCCTAGCTGACAGATTTACAGCAATTATTTGCCTCTTGCCTATATATTGGAACCTCGTAGAACGACCCTCAGAACGATCGAGTTCAAACTCTAAAATCTACAGAATCTTGATCTGAATTTCGAATTCTGTTTTTTATGTTCGAACCGCTCCTACGCAAGCACAGAGGGCAAATTACATCGGTATATGCCTTCGTTTTTATTCCCTGGTCATCTTTCCAGTTTCGCTTGTGCTTTTTCAATCGTTTTTTACGCTTGATATGTTGTGAGTTTAGCTATATATATAAATAACCACTATCTAACAGCTATAGCATCTAGGTAGAGTGTGATGCAACGAAGCCTAAGTGAATGGATGAAATATCGACGATTAACGTGAATAAGGAACTTAACGTGTTGCGTGAAAGTGGTTTACGTGTGATGAATCTAGAACAAATGTAAAATAAAACTCTCAAACAGATAGTTGTACTAAGAGGCGGGAGAGAGAGAGAGAGAGAGAGAGAGAGAGAGAGAGAGAGAGAGAGAGAGAGAACGAAAGAGAGAGAGAGAGAAAAAAAGAGAGAATAACCGAAACAGAAATATTTGTATTTTATAGAAAGGAACTCCCCTTCCGAAAGGTTGTGTTTTTTTTCACCAGTCACACGGAACATCACCATCGCTCTCTTCTCTAAATTAAAATAAATGCAACTTTAATTTCAATATATTATTTTTACATATTTTATATACTGTTTATTGTTTTAATTTATTAATTAGATTCATGTTGTTTAATTGTGTTATATTTATCTAGAATCATGTGTGGTTGCTGCTTACATTCATCAAATCGACATTGTTTATGTTATGGGACCGGATTACGTCACTTTTTTTAATTAGTAGTGGGAAACATTTATTTCGGCTTTGAACTACTCATGTTTGAACGATCTCCTTGAACGAATTCAGTTCGAAGTACGAGGCACCACCGTAATTTGATGCCAGCCTCTGTAACAGTTTGAAAGTGTGCAAGACACTAGTCGCTTGTCAGTGCCGGGGAGTGGGGTGGGAAGAGAGAGATTTGTTCAGTTTGAACATCGCCATTGTTAAAAAAACAAACACTAGCCTCTTTTAGAACTTCAACTTTAACCTTTGGTATTTCCATGGAGACAATGACTAACTATCCAACATGTTTATAAAGTATGGGGAAAACAATGTTATGAACGAATCAATTGACTAAATAGACAAAACAAAAGAAATTTAAACATCTATAGATTATAGTCTCAACAGTTTGCTACCAATTTATCAAAGGTCATTTTCACCACCGATCTGTGGTCCTTTCTTCTTTGCAAAGAGGAGAAATCCAAATCCAAAGATTGTTGCAGTGAGAAACGCACCATATATAATATATGATACATTGCTTGTGTCTCTCTGTAAGTCTGAAAATATAAAAGTTTATATATATATATATATATATATATATATATACATATATATACACACAAGGTATTCAGAGAAGTTATAAGGCACACGAAAAGAAAGAATATATGTCAACGTGTAAACATGTTCGTGACGTAAATATAGTTACTGTTCAGTTTGGAAAAATCTTGACCACTCCGTTCATTACAACTTTAATGACAATCTAAAGAGATCATCTCTGATGCAGCCTATACTCTGGCGCTGTGATTGTTATTGAGTCTATAGTTGAGGAGTGGCTGAGAAGAACACAATTATAAACTTGCCGAAGGATCTACATCTGCGCGATGACGTGACGACGAGACAGCAGACTCCAAAATAGAGCAATGAGAAGCGATGACCTTTGATAAAAGAAAGATTTCTCACCCCTAGATCACTGAACAAGATAGAAGGTGAGGAAGAATGTCTGATTCTCTGAGACTCGAGCTACGCAAACTGAAACAACACCGGATTGTTACAAATCGACGGCATCCATTAGGAACGTTATGTAGGAAAACATGCAGAGATTAGAAAAAAAACGTCATTTCTTTGATCGGTTAAAGAACCTTTATATATATATATATATATATATAGGGTGTTCGTAAAGTCGCAGTGCAGTGAATATTTCTAATATTAAGTAAATGACGTAATCATCATCTACGTACCACAATTTTGTAAACCACATTTATGAACAAACCGCTGCTTCCTTTAAGGTTTTATTTACGTAAAGGACGGGCACTACGCTACTTTCACTGTCTCATTGCTTGAAGGAAATGGTGTTGACGATTGAAAACAGGGTATTTCTGGTTGAGCATGTCTTTCGTAATGGCGGTAAATATACGGATGAGGTCATTAGACAATTCGTGAGGAAATTTCCAGACTCACAATTCCCTCACCGAAATTCTGTTACAAAATTGATCAAAAAGTTTCGTGAAACCGGTAGTGTGGTAGATGCATGCCGATCTTGAAGACCTTCAATTTCACAAGACCAAATTATGGAACTCCAAGACAGAATTACAATGAGTCCAAATGCATCTTTAAACCACTTGTCTCAACAGGTGCAAATATCTAAGAGTTCTGTTCACAAGGTTTTAAGAAGTGAACTACACTATCGTCCATACAAATTAACTGAAGTGTCTCAACTCCAAGAAAGAGATTATGAATCCCGTTTAAACTACTGCATGTGGTTTCAGAATTTTATTTATGAACATGGCGCTGCCATCCTTGACGTCACTTTTTTCACTGATGAGGCCTGGTTTCATTTATCCGGTTATGTGAACAGTCAGAACAATCGGCTGTGGAGCAGTGAAAACCCCCATGAATTTCATCAAGTGCCGCTTTACGATCAAAAAGTCGGAGTGTGGTGCGCTATAAGTCGTATGCGGATAATAGGACCTATATTTTTTAATGAAACAATAAATGCATAACGTTACCGTACTTTAATTCTGGAACCGTTCATAGCACACCTTACAGAACGGGAAATTATGGAATCCTGGTTTCAGCAGGATGGGGCAACAGCACACACAGCCACAACAACACTCAATTATTTAGAAAGCATATTTGCAAATCGCATTATTTCACGTGGAATCTGGCCTGCTCGTTCACCAGATCTAACACCCCCAGATTATTATCAGTGGGGGGCATTGAAGGGGAAAGTTTATGAAAATAATCCGCAGACAATTAATGACCTAAAGACTGAAATAGTAGACAAGATTAAACAAATATCACTAGACATTATTCTGAAGGTTTTCGCAAATATGGATAGACGAATCACGACATGTCTTGAGGCCCGTGGTGGACATTTTCAACATATGCTTTAGGCACAACTTTATTGTGTTAATACCAACATTACCCATTATAAGCTCGCCGATAGTAGTCAAGTATATTTGAATAATACCATTTATTTTACAATTTGTGTGACGCATTAGTTAACCGCATTTCTGGTGACGTTTTATCTTTAGAGAGTATAAATTCACTGCACTGCGACTTTAAAAACACCCTGTATATATATATATATATATATATATATATATATATATATATATATATATATATATATATATATAACAAAGCAAATATAAGATGGAATAAACCACTGCAGTAATACTAGATTCAATCCTGTGCAGGTCTGAAAATTATTTCTGTATGCGGGCCCATTCAAGAAAATAAGTGTTCATTTTGTATTGCAACTTGGAAATGTGACGCGCTTCAAGAATATTAGAGTTTGATTCTGAAAATGACATGATAAATGAGATAAACAAAATCTCCAAACTGTTGTAAAAAGCAGTATTTTTATAATGTTTTTATTCATTTTAATTTCCAATTGATAAAATCAAATATTTATCATATAAAATAATATTTGGATAAGTTTAGTATCAGTTCGACAAACTGTAGACGAGAGCTTCAGAGGCTTAGTTATCTTCTCGTTTTATGGAATGTAATTGAGGAGTTCCTGTAACGTTTTTTTAAAACAGATTTTAGTTTCTCATGACTAATCATCATCAGGACACCAGGAACCAGGAGCACAACATAGCGAAGGGGTAGCTATAATGCTATCAAAGAATGCACAGAAGACACTAATAGAATGGGAGGCAGTGGGACCAAGACTGGTGAGAGCAACATTTAGAACAACCAAAAACAAAATAAAATTACACATTATACAATGCTATGCACCAACCAACGATAAAGATGACTCAGTTAAAGATGATTTTTATAAACAGCTACAATGCCAGATGGATGCAAGACGAGCCAAGGATATTATAATCTTGATGGGAGACCTAAATGCTAAGGTAGGATCAGACAACAGAGGCTTTGAAGAGATTATGGGAAAACATGGACTTGGAGATATAAACGAGAATGGAGAGATATTTGTGAATTTCTGCGCCCTTAATCAAATGAGCCTAGGAGGAACAATATTCCAACATAAAAGAATACACAAAGCTACATGGGTGTCACCAGATCATAGAACGGAAAATCAAATTGATCACATATGTATTAATAATAAGTTTAAGTCATCCTTACAGGATGTAAAAGTATATAGAGGGGCAGATATAGCTTCTGATCATCATCTTCTGTTAGCCAAACTTAAAATTAAATTAAAAAGGTATACTACAACGAATAAGGGCAGAACGTATTTCAATGTAGGGTTTCTTAAAGAACAAGGAATTAAAGATAAATTCGCAGTCACAATATCAAACAAATACCAAGTCCTCCAACAACTAGAAAATACAATAAATATAGAAGATCATTGGAAACAGGTAAAAAATATATGGAAAGAGACATGCGAAGAAACACTGGGGAAAAGAGAACGCCAGAATAAGGCATGGATGACAGCAGAGACCCTGGATAAAATTAAAGAAAGAAAGAACAAGAAAGCAGACATAAATAAAAGCAAAACAAGAAGTAATAAAGCCAAGACACAGGAAGCTTACACAGAGGTGAATAAAGAAGTGAGAAGATGCATTAAAAGGGATAAGAGGAAATATATAGATGAATTAGCTAAAGAGGCAGAAGAAGCAGCAAATAAAGGGAATATGAAAGAACTGTACAACAGCACAAAGAAATTAGGTGGAAAATACAAACAGATCAACGCCTTTATCAAAGATAAGAAAGGAAATCTGCTTAGTAATATAAAGGAACAAATGGAGAGATGGAAGGAGCACTTTGAAGAACTTTTGAACAGACCTGGCTCAAATAATCCTCCAGATATACTACCAGCAGAAGAAGAATTACACGTTAACTGCGGAAAACCAAGCAAAGAAGAAATAATGAAAGCCATCAAACTGTTAAAAGATGGTAAAGCCACAGGACCAGATGAAATTCCTTCGGAAGCCATCAAAGCAGATATTATCACCTCTACCAAGATGTTACATAATCTATTGGATAAAATTTGGGAGAGGGAAGAAATACCTAAAGACTGGAGAGAAGGTTATATGATCAAATTACCAAAGAAAGGAAGTTTACAGGAGTGCACAAATTATAGTGGAATTATGCTACTATCAGTGCCAGGAAAAATATTAGGCAGAATCATTCTGGAGAGACTAAAAGAGGCTATAGAGAAACACTTGAGAGATGAACAAGCAGGTTTTAGGAAGAACAGATCATGTGCTGATCAAATAACTACTCTACGTATAATAGTTGAACAAAGTTTAGAACTAAAATCCCCACTTTATATTGGATTCATAGATTACGAAAAGGCATTTGATAGTTTAGACAGAAGAATGCTTTGGAAGTTGCTGAGTCATTATGGAATCCCCATAAAGTTTATTAACCTGATAAAAACAATGTATGAAGGAACAAAATGTAGTGTGGTGCATGAAGGACAGCTTACAGAAGCATTTGAAATAAGAACAGGAGTAAGACAAGGATGCCTTCTGTCTCCATTTCTCTTTCTACTGGCCATAGATTGGATTATGAAAATAACTCAAAACAACAGAAATGGGATCCAGTGGTCACTGACCAAACAACTTGATGATTTAGACTTTGCTGATGACATAGCTCTCCTATCACACAGCCACCAACAGATGCAAGATAAAATGAGTATATTAGATGAGAGATCACAACAGCTAGGACTAAAGATTAATAGAGATAAGACCAACATTATGAGAATTAATGCAGTTGGCAATAACCAAATAAAACTAGGAGAAATACCTCTACTAGACGTACAATCTTATATATATCTGGGCAGTAATATAGATAAAGAGGGAGGAACAGAAAACGATACCAAAATAAGGATATCAAAAGCAAGAGGAGCTTTCATTGCACTGGGAAACATATGGAAATCCAAAGAAATTAGGCTAAATACAAAAATACAAATTTTCAACTCCAATGTTAAGTCGGTTCTATTATATGGCTGTGAAACATGGAGAATAACAAAATTGACAATCACGAAGGTACAGACTTTCATTAATGGATGCTTGCGCAGAATAAAGGGATGGAAATGGCAGGACAAAGTCACAAACGTGGAATTATGGAAATGTACCGGTCAAATACCAGTGGATAAAGAGATACAGCGAAGACGATGACGATGGATAGGACACACACTACGGAAACCAACTGAGAGTATTACACAACAGGCCCTTTTTTGGAATCCCCAGGGGAAAAGACAAAGAGGAAGACCAAGGAATTCTTGGAGAAGACAGATTGAAGCAGAGATGAAGATGATGGGGAAGACATGGAATGATCTTAAAAGAATTGCAAAAAACAGAACGACTTGGAAAGTGTTTGTTGAAGACCTATGCTCCACTGGGAGCTAAAAGGTAGAAGAATCATCATCAAGTACCGGGCCTAGTGGCGTAGGTGATCATGTCTCACCACAATTTTCGATCTCGGCAGCTATTTATCATTTCTGTTGTTCACCTTCTGCCAAGCCATTCTCTTAAGCTGTCTGTTATTTTTTCTCTTTGCTTCCCTCTATCTCTTCGTCCCTCAATTTTTCCAGTTGTTACAATATGTTCCAGTTGTTCTCGTCTCATTACATGGTCAAAAAATGATGATTGTTTCTTCCTAATATTGGAAATTAGCTCTCTCTTTGCTTTAACCTCTCTCAGAACATCTTCATTACTCTTCTTAGCTGTCCATGGTACTCTCAACATTCTTCTGTAAAACCACAATTCTACAGACTCCAGTGATTTTCTTGTCTGTTGTCCTATGGTCTATGATTTGCAACCATATGTTAAGACTGGTCTCTACATAACATTTAAGAACTCTTTTTCTTGTTTCTATTGTCAAAAATGGATTGCATAGTATTTTCCTCATTTATTTGGAAAACTGCTTTTGCCTGAGACATTCTGCATCTTACCTCTTTTGTACATCTTCCGTCTAAGGTTAACAAAGTTCCAAAATATTTAAATTCATTTACCTGTTTTAATATTGTTCCACTTGTCTTTATTTTGCACTGAGGTGATGTCTTTTTCATTGTTGTTACCATTACCTCTGTCTTTTTGCTATTAAGGCTGAGTCCTTTTTTTTTTTTTTTGCTTTCTTTCACTATAATGTCCAACATTTCTTGTAACTCATTTTCATTCTTAACGATTAAGACTGTATCATTAGCATACCTTAGATTATTTATATTATGACCTCCAATTGTTATTCCAGGCATGTCCCTTATGGATCTTAAAATAATCTCACTATAAATATTAAAAAAATCTGGTGACAAGCTTGTCTAACACACTGTTTTATTTGTTGAAACATTCCCAATTGATTTCCAGTTCTTATAGCCGCTGTTTGTTGCCAGTACATGTTCTTTATTATTCTTAGATCTTTGCTGTCTATGTTTATGCTTTTTTAAATTGTGATTATTTATTGGTGCTTTACTTTGTCAAATGCCTTGGTGTAATCTATGAAACATAGGTATAGATCTGTTTCTTCCTTGAATTTGTCCTCACTGGTGGTATGAACTCTTTTTGATGTTTGTTGCATTGACTCTTTTAGCATTTCCCACTGTTCATCAATGCTTTGTATCTTCTCTATTGCATTGTACCGGTTCTGAATTGTGATTTTATATTTGTCTTGCAACTTCTTGTCTGATTTTAGTAAATCTAAATTTAACTTGATGTTAACTGAGGCTCGTTTTGTTCTTTTTAATTTTACTCTAAGCTTTCCCACAACTGGTACATGATCACAATTGCAATCTGCCCCTGGTCTAGTTTTCACACACACCAGACTGTTTATAAGTCTATTGCTTATCATTATATAATCAATTTTATTACGTGCGTTGTTCCCTGGGCTTTTCCATGTCCACAGACGTCTTGAATGTTGCTTAAACCAGGTGTTTCCTATCATCATGTTGTGTGTTCTTGCCCATTCAATAAGTTTCTCACCTCTTTCATTCCTCTTGCCTAAGCCATAATGACCAACTAATTCCTCAAATCTTTCCTTTCCTACTTTTGCGTTAAAATCCCCTAGAACTATGATGTTTTCATGTGGTTTGCATTCATGAAGTGCCTCATTTAACTCGTCGTAAAATGTATCAATTGTTTCCTCTAGAATGTCTGCTGTTGGTGCATATACTTGAATAAGATTTATGTCTACTGGCTTTCCATTCAATTTCACTAAAAGGACTCTGTCAGATATTGGGTAAAAGCCTTTCACTGTTCTTGCTCTTTCTGTATCCAAGATGATACCTACTCCTCTTTGGTGTTCAGTACCTCCCAGAATATATTATTCTATGTTTATAAGAATATATATCCCCTGATCCGGTGTATCTCATTTCGCAAAGTCCCAGTAATTGTAAACCCATTCTTTTCATTTATTGTATCATCATGACTAATACTTGCTTGTTTT
>JAVIAB010000001.1:54137887-54287887 GCA_032433765.1 Megaustenia siamemsis
GACGTGGATTAACAGCGGCTGTAGAAGAAGAAAAGGAAAGAAAGAAGAAAAAAGTAAAGAAGAAAAAGACGAGGAAATGTGCAACTATTATTATTCAAAGTGTGGGTATTTATGATTTTAGAATATGTGTGTGCTTGCGTGCGTGCATGTGTGTGTGGGTGTGGGGGGAGGGGCTTAGTGGACGGGGTGCGTATGATAACGTAAATTATGTGCAAAGAAAGATTAGCGACAAGTTGGATGATGCGTAGTTACCGTTCATGACATTTAAAGCGATAAACAGTTGTGTTGTCCTGGATAGAGCAATGTAGATGCTGACCACTGAGACGTTTATCTGTTGATAGATGCCATTCCATTCTGTGTGGTTTATTTCACCGGTCAACGATCTCATTTCTCATCAAAATGTTAGGTCTCTCTTAACTTTACCAGAGAACTAGAAGTTTAACACACAACATCACTTTCCAAAAAAGCATACCTTATTTGAGGTTACATTCGGTGGTAAAAAGTAAAAAAAAAAAAAAGGAAAGTACCCACGTCACGACAAGTGGCGTATAAGGGGGGGGGGGGGGGAAATATGGTGTTAGTGACCCTATATTTTATAGACCTTCAGCACATGATTTTTGGGGTAATATGGTCAGAATTACGCCCGTGTTGCTTTACTTTCCAAGAAAAAAATCCGGTACCTATTTAAGGCTGGGTGAACCCGGAAGCCGTCGGTTGGGATCGAACCCTACCCCTTGTCCGTGGTAGTCCAGTTCACTAACCACTGAGCTATCGCGGCTCCCTATTCGGTGGTAATATTTCATTGAAATTTCTAGTAGGTCACAAGCTAGGACAAGAAGTGGAATGGGACAGTCCAATTAGAGTCCAATTAGTATCGTCACATATTGAGCCCCCCCCCCCACCCCCAACCGCCCCACCCCCCACAAACACACACTCTCTCTCTCATTTCATGACTCGATTCATTGACTGGAGCACATTTAGTTCACACCTAAAACTTTATAAATGAATTGAATATACCCCCCATATAAACAAACCTTCTACAACAAGTTTAATACCACTCACATTGGCCCTGATAAAAAAGCATTTCCTTTTTACTGAGTTCCACAAGAAACACCCTTTAATCAAATCGACAGGTTTAATCAAATCGACAGGAGATCTCTAACCCTTATATTTTATTCCCCAAATTATTAAGTGCATTAGTCTCCACCAATCAAATCAATCCATCTCGCGTGTCTCTATTTTGGTTTCCTTGCGTATATTGAACAGTGGGTCTTCCTATCTCTTGTTACGTCCCTTGCACCATACGCCCCACGACTACTGACATATAATCCTTTAATTGATGTCCTTTTGTATTTGTCAACCTACCTTCAGTGTTTCTGTGTGTTGTATATGTCCAGTGTTGCTGTAAATGTTAAATCAAAAAATGATGGACACATATCTGGAACAGCAATCCTGGATGTGTGACTTGAAGGTGTTGGTGTAGTGGTCATGACAGTTTCAATACACAACAGAGTGACTGAGATAATCAAATTAAGACTGCTCAGAAAATTTCAACAATATTGTCATTGGTTGTATCATGTCCACTCGAAAGTCTGCGGTTATGTCCGCGCTGGAGGCTGAAGATCCTGCCATTTCCGGTCTCAACAGCGAGGTCGCCGATCCATCCAATGACGACAACCTCGTCTAAATTCCCAAATAGATCTCTCTGGAAAAGGTCTGCATCAGCACAGGATGGATAACAGAGGCACAGATTGTCGTCTTTTCGCGAAGGTAGTGGCATTTCCGGATATCAAAATCATAGAATTTTCTGTTATCTCCAATTTTCTGTTGTTTCTTTTAACATAAAACGTTTATCAGTTTATTAGATATATGAATAAAGATATATATATATATATATATATATATATATATATATATATATATATATATAGGACATTATATTAGCAGTTTATATATATATATATATATATATATATATATATATATATATACCAGGGTGTTTATATGAAGTCGCTGTGCAATAAAAATATTTTGAAATTACAGGAAATTTAACGCACATTGTTATTATTGATCTAGACACTGCGGCTTTTGGCTGACTTGTTTTGGTTAAGGTGTTTGTTCATACAATGAAGTTGTGTTTACAGTATTTGTTCAAAATGTCAGATAGAGGAAATGAAGTAAGAAAGAAAACTACTGAAAAAAACAGCAAATAAATTATGGAAAAAGAAAATCAAAGAAAGGAAGGAAGGAAGGAAAGAAGGAAGGAAGGAAGGAAGAGATAATGAAGGCACGAAGAAAGAAAGGAACAGCACGTGAGATTGATTATTTATCCTTTTTTCATTTTAATTAAAAAAAAAAACAAAGAAACAATGCCCCGAATTGCAAAAGTCTGATACAGACAAACATTCAGACGAGCAGATGTGAGAATGTCGATGTAAACCTGTACATTGTGGCCCGCCAAAGTTCTCCTTGCAGGTACAGTTTCCGGTCTCATGATCACACAAGTCTGTGCAGTGCTCAGAGCAGGCATCAGTACATCCTGGCCCATAAAATCCACCCTCACAATCTGGAAGGGGACATATTATTGTACAAAGTTAATCTTCCTGATTTAGACAGCAAAATAGAGAAATAGAAAACTGTAATGTATTTGTGTTTCTATTGCAGGACTGTAATGCAACTTTTGTATAATTACGAGCTTTCATATCGTTAAATATAGACACTCCTCACTTTATAAACATGTTATAATCGTAGTTAATATATATTTATATTTAACTGCTGTTAGAAATGATATGTGTGATGGTTTGCTCAAACAATGTAGGATACGCTGACTTGGCCATTTAAACGTATAAAAAGCTCAGTGGTTAGTGAACTGGACAACAAAGGACAAGGGGTAGGGTTCGATCCCAACCGACGGCTTCCGGGTTCACCCAGCCTTAAATGGGTACCGGATTTTATCTGGGAAAGTAAAGCAGAACGGGCGTAATACCGACCACGTTACCCCAAAAATCGTGTGCTGAAGGTCTGTAAAATATAGGGTCACTAACACCATATTTCCCTATACGCCACTTGGCGTGACTGGGGTACTAAAAAAAACATATAAAAGATGACAGCATACCAAAAGATATACTGTAGAGACAATAAACAGTTGGCAAAAGAACTAGGTGAAACCCAAAACTCCGATTTATAGACATAAGAATGAATATAAACCCAACAGCTTAGAAAGAAATAGCTGAAGACCGCAATATTTGAAAATACACTCAAGAAAAATGCAGAGTCATAGAAAAAAAAAAAAGAATACACAGTGAAAGAAAAGAATTTTTTTTTTAATTTCTGGTGGCGCTGCAAAATCCATAGCCGCAATGACCGACGGAGGCTGCGAAAGAAATGATCTACTTCAGGTCATACTAAGTTGGAGCTGGCGGTGGCAAAGCATTTTCAGCAGCGATCGAAGTATTTTGCAACCAAACCCGTGAAATATTTCACATTCAAACAGAACGTAACTAACTTATTTTGTAGGTCTGTTATCATGTCGTTGCAAACAGTTCGCTCAATAGTGAAATCTACTTAGTCACCACAATGAAATGATCATATGGGTCCTTTAAACGAAGAAAAAGGAGAGAAAGTGAAACAATAGCCACATTTTCTTTATCATAACAAATGACACGAAAAGAGCATGCAGTATATCGAAGAGAAAAAAAAAATATGATTATGTAAAAAAAATAGAGAGAGATGAATGTTGTACATGTTTAGTATAACAAAGAAAGAAAGAAAGACTTCCTCAGATTAATCTGATACTATCTTTTAAACTACAGGACTGCCAAAGTTCACAATTAAAATGTTATGAAAGTGAGAGACAGAGACAGAGAGCGAGAGAGAGACAGAGAGAGAGACAGAGAGAGAGAGAGTGAAAGAGAGAGAGAGAGAGTGAAAGAGAGAGAGAGAGAGAGAGAGAGTAAGAAAGATAAAGAGACAAACGACTGAACGAGCAAACATGAACATGTTGATTTGTACCTCCTGTACATTGTGAACTGATAAAGTTCCCCATGCAGGAGCAGTTCCCGGTCACGTGATCACATACGTCTGTGCAGTACTCAGAGCAAGTATCATTACATCCTGGCCCATAGAAACCATCAGCACACCCTGTAAGATATCAGGTTATTACACCGTACAAGACGTGAAATAGTTGGCAACAACACACGGAGAGGTAAACATTAGTGGCTGTGTTTTATTACTTGAGTCTACATCAAAAGGAGATCCATATCCCACATGCATAAGCAGGAGCTGGCGATGACTTGTGTTTATTTCAATGTAACTAAAGCAAAGATAAATTATTCCAATAAATATTATTACAGTTATATCGCCTTATTTTCCTAGCTCATCATAAATTCACACAATTTTCCTCTTGGACCGAAGTCACAGATCTCTACAAATGGCGATTTGCTGCTAGTTCTTGTAGCTCTTGGTTGTTTCTAAGTCTCAAAGTTGAGCTTTCCCTAGTAATTGCTCTACGAGTTGATTTGTTGTCGTCATTGCTTCATTATACCGGATGATTTTAACATGAACACTTAAGGAACACTTTATCTTTATGCCCTTAGTTTCGACTGTCGCCGACACAGAACTCTAGCTTAAGATGTGGATGATAGTTGGGATGCGAATATATGTGTAGTCATGTTTTGCAATGATTTTGACAATGTAGTACATCTTACATTTCGATTGTAACTTAACTTTCAGTTTGCGGAGAGTAACAATTCGATTTGTCTGAAACTTTTCTCAAAACCACACATCTAATAACATATTCTAACAACACCATCGAACAACTCAACCAGGAAAATATGTGCGCTTGAAAATTTATCAGGATTTTTTTCTATGACGTAAAATTGGAAAGTGCACTTTTTATTGAACAAATTGACGGTAAAACCTTTAAATGTCTTGTCTTTAAAGAGTATTGTATTTTTTTTTTACAAAAGCTATATAAGAAAAATCATATACTAGATCACTTTTATATTAGATACAAATATTATATCAAGGTCGATGGAAAGCTAAGACTGTATGCATAATCTCCAAGCAATACGCAAAATAGTTTTATTTAAGAAAATTAGTAAGTATTTATTATTACGAAGTACTACTGACATCTCTGATAAACCAACTCAAAACTAGGAACTCATTTATCTGCAATAACACTTAACTATGTAATAGTCTCTCTTGACCTCGAAATCTCACTAGTGTATGTAATAGTTAATATATTGCTTGGTCTATATCTTTTTGTATTACATTCAGGAAGCTTTTAGGAAAAGTGAAAAATTCAAGGGACAATTCAGGGCGAAGTATTTTGATGCAAGTGATTTGATGAAATATAGACCCCTCCCCAAAAAAAAACGAAAGACGATTGTATATAAATTAATGCAATAGATAGAAAGGAAAGTGATTAAAAAGCACACAATTGTGAAAAGAAAGTAAACAATATAATTAAAAAATGAACACCACACACACACACACACACAAGATATAAAGTATGATTTAAACATTAATTCAGGTCACGCCGACATATATGGCAAACTTGTCAAGTGTAACAGTGGAGGTTAAAATAGGTGACAATGAGTTGTGTAAATGAGCAAAATCACGATGAGAAAGTGGGAAAATTAACTCATACAGAATAATGGGTTTCCCGTGAATAGTGAGAGAGTTCAGTTAGAAAGGGACAGAGAATGTAAAAGGATTTGTGATTGGCTGGAGGGGAAAGATATAGTCAAAGTACAAGGTTAGATAGGGAGCCGCGATATCTCAGTGGTTAGTTAACTGGACTACAATTGACAAGAGGTAGGGTTCATCCCAATCGACGGCTTCCGTTCCTCCCAGCCTTTAATGGGTATCGGATTTTTTTCTGGGTAAGTAAAGAGTCGCGGGCGTAATACCGACCACCTTACCCTAAAAATCATGCGCCGAAGGTCTGTAAACTTTATGGTCACTAACACCATATTCTCTAAACACCACTTGGCGTGACGGGGGTACTGTACTTTTCTTTAATTACAAGGTTAGATAGGGAGAGATTTTACTCATGCGGGCGGCCTGAGAGCAGTGTCGCTGGGAGGCGGTAACCATAGTGTAGCTAGAGTGATAATAGTGCAAAAGTAAGACTCGTGTTTAAAGTCGAGGCAGTTCTTGTATTTAGACAAGAGATTAGATTTCAGTTACCTATTAAGAGTATTTTTCAATGTGGACAATTATAGTGTGTGAGTGAGGGAGGGACGATTGTAATGAACAGTGCCTGCGGTACATTGCGCGCGCAAAGTAAGTCGCTGGATTGTAATTGTTGGGCTACTTGACAATTTTTTCAGATAATACACCAAGTCATATTTTAAATGGACCTTTTGAATAGTACATTTTTGTCAGTGTTGTGGTTGATAAACGGTGTGGTGAAGAACGAACATTCAGATCGCGGAGAAAACTAAGCCTTCAGATTTATTTGGGGACGTTACATTGGAAAATCAGCGCGAAGTACACCACTTAGAAAAGATCACGAAGGGAAGCGGAGCAATGTCCTGATAATTCACGGGCTGCCGGCAGAGTCCGGTCGAAAGCAGTTATCAATAAACATGTCCAGAGTCCGGTCAAGTAAGGTCTGTTAGTGCTGACTGTGAGTATATCAGGCGGGCGGATTCGACGGGGCAGTGAGAGGGGTAAGCAGAAAACACAGCTACGGAGATATAAAGAATCGAGCGAAGTATCTTCAGTACAATTTCAGCCATCGGCAGAGAGGCAGAAAATAGCTTTGTGTATCTGAATCGTAAACGGTGTAACACAAAGTACTACAGTTGTGGGGCTTCCGCCCTGTCACAATTGTTACAGTTATTCGCCTTGGAGGGCGGTGCACGTAAAGGCGGGTTACCAAAGCCCCCACTATAATCGCACATTGACTCATTGAGAAATTGACATCGACAGAGGTATATTGACACACATAAATTTGGTTGAATATCAATTGATCTAATATCCTTTATTGTTTAAATCTGAGTATGTAATGAAGAGATCCTTGAAGATAGGAATCACTTGAGGGGAATGCTCTCAACACAACATCACGTACATCATATCTATTGAATGAACCAACTCACAATTACAATGTATATTGTTTTGTCTACAGTTTTTGAAGATACATTCAATCAGAAATGAATTAATATATTTTATACTAATTAGTGATATGTTTCCTCGTATAGTCTAATGACGGTGTAGAGATAGGTAACTATATCCATGATCTCTTAATATCCACCTATCAGTTCTGTAACTTCTATTAGAAAATATGTATCTCTAAAACTCTTGATTATGTTGTAAGAATATCATCTGCACAGGGCAAAGCCCAGCAAGCGACCAAAAGGTGCAGGTTACATCTCAAGTCTCTGCGACAAACTGTTAGATGCTCCAAAAGTTTCTGAAAATCTCTAGTAATTTATAACATTGTGTTCTCCCTGTAAAACCATAATTATACATAACTGTCACAATTTTATCCAGCATGTCTACTTAGGGCAGAAGTCACCAAACAGGGTTTGACTTAAGCCCTTACATAAAAGTGTCTGCTCTTTTCATCTCGAAAGTCAATAGAAAAGTCTATAAACTGTCTAAAAGGTCTACTATATTCAAACTTTGTGTTTTACACTAAGCTTGGCCCATCTCACTAGGAACTCTGGGAGTCTTGACCGTGGTCGATTTTCAATTGTTAGGATTTACCTATGACCTCTCTAGCTCTGCCCAGCAACTCCATAGCACTATCTCACTTAATGATGACTCTTAGCATCGAAGGTTAGCTACCACGGAGCGCTATTCCGCTCTGTTGCTGTAGCAATGAATTTGAAACTGTAATGAGAGCCGGAGAGGGGAATGGTTGTAGAGAGTGAGGAAAAATGGTACGAGGGACAATCACGGGAAAGTCCAGGTAGAACTGTGTTCATACGGAATGACAACATTCTCGTGATTGATAATAGTAGTAAACATGGGAGGTGAGTGATTGATGTATCAGAAATCTATTGGAGGGGAGATTAAGGGAAGTGATTTTGATTGGTTTGTGGACGAGTGATTACGCGCATGCACTATGTTAGAAACAAGCTCTCCAGGAGAACAGTCACATGTAGGGGGGAGTAGGGTCGGCTAGGCCGTTGGCGTTAGCCATTAGTGACAGTGAGCTTAAGCTCAACATAGCTAGTAATAGAAATAGCAACTAGCTAGAGGAGAATCTCTCTTGTAATTAAGAAGTTGTAAAATCATAATAGAGATAGTCAAGAGGTTAGCTGCCAAGTGTAAATGTGGTTAGGAGAACTATTAATTAAGCTGAGAGAGAGAGTGTGTCAAAATGATGTGAGATCGTCAAATAGATGTTGTGATTTTCCAGATCCATGTTTGTGAATAGCCGAGCGGAAATGTATACCCGCTGGCTGTGTATATATTGTGAATACCCTGGAGTTGTTAAAGTTGATTAATAAAGTTGATGTGACATTTTAACGAAAGACTTCAGTGTACAGTAGTACCTTTAATTCCATCAAGTTGTATTTATATGCCATAGTGGTTAAATCGAAGTTGGAAGTTTTCGCGGGCACAACAAGTTGAAGAATCCAGAATCCAGTGCAGAACGTTCCAATTCACAAGACGAAGTACGATCCGGTGTACATTGAGTACATTACAGCAACACGGTCACAGACATTGTTACATCCAAGGTTATCGACTGGGAAGGCGTGTGAGCGAGGCAGATCCCCGTTCTCAACGACGGTCTTCGAAGAACGCCAGTGAAGGGAGTCGTTTTCCTCATCATCAGAAGTGGCAACATAATAGCTAGAGACCATCTTATGTGACACGATCAGCTATGTGTCACGAGTGTTCGCAAATCCCGGTATATTGTAAATGACCGTCAGTAGTAGGAGCCGTGGTTTATGCTCCTGGTTTTTTAGTTGACCAAAGAATAGGGTATACCCTACGAAGTCCAGTACCCTATGAGTACAGGAGTTATATAGAGACTGCGCCAAGCTGCGCCAAGCTGCGCCAAGCTGCACCAAGCTGCGGCAAGCCAGAGTGATGTCATGATATATATATGTATATATGAATAGGGGTTGTATAGTGCATGAAGGGGTGAGTCATGTATTGGACATCAGTTTTTCCCGCCAAAGTGACTTCCAATAGGAGCTAGTGTGTGTGTTGTCCGGCTATAGACCACGCCCACTCCGGAAGTGAAACTACCATATTAGGGAGTAGTGATACGTTAGTTATTTCATAGTTATGGTGAGTATATATACATATAATAGTAATAAGTTAATAGTTATTATATCTACGTTGACGTAAATGGGCCCCGTATTTAAGATATGGACCATAAGTAGGTATATATACATACATATATTGGCAAATCTTGCTGGCGGTATTAACGAACAGTCATTTTCTCCTACCGTGACAGCTCAATATCTCCCACCGTTGCCGCTCTCGCGTGAGTTTATTGATTATTGTCTCCAGCGAGCGCGAAACGCAACAAGTAGTTATGTAAAAAAAGGCGCGTACACGATTTAATATATGCATTCGACCAACGTCGGTCACTTAGTCAACCACAGTGTTAACACTGCTAGATAGGGTCCATATCTGTAAAGTATTAACAGATTCCGTGAACACTCTCAACGTTTCTATTTAGCGAGCTGAGCCTGGAGAATACTCGCCCGCATCTAGGACAATTGTATTAATTACCAGCCAGCGTTGTTCCTTTAGGCTACCTCTCCAAAAGAGAGAGGAAAAATATATATATAAACTAACTAGCTAGAATAACTCAAACCAATACGCTAATTGGGAAGAGCGCTATGGATATTAGTGAGCAGAGTATTTTACAAAAAACCGACCGCAAGGTTAGCATGTCTTATCTTATTCTCTCTTCATCGCTTATTTTTTTTTTTTTTTTTTTTTTTTTAGGCTATTTTTAAGATACTCTAACTTTTTAATATTTCAAATTACTTTAGGTGACTTTTGCCGAAGAGTTGGTGACAATCCATCATTTGGATGATCTTACAGAGGATAGACGCTCAACGTGGATGCAGGTTGCCTGTGACAGGCACAGATTTGCGAGAAGAATAGCAACAACGGCATTAGTTATAGAGCCTATTCTTCAACCGCCAACGTCAAAAGCAGGATAAATAGCGTCTCTTCCAAAACTCGAGAAGGAAACAAGCGCCATAATTAGAGATGTAATAAGTAAAACGAACAAAAACTGCAACTTCTAAAACTATCAAATGTGCGATAAACCTAATACCCAACAAGCCCATGCTGCAATTGACAAACTACCAGTCATACACAACGCGTTTTTTTAAATAATTTTTTCACCTAGCGAAAAACCTACGATCCTCCCTTTACGATTCTGACGTGAACGCTAGACTCGCGATATAACAGTTTGCAACCGATGCCTCCAACTACACATCGTAGAAAAACTACAATATGGATATTCTCACATGGCGGAGTTCTATTAAAATATTTGCAAAACATATATATTAAAATATAAATTTAAAATGTTGGTTTTTATAAAGAAAAGAGCGTCTGTTTTTTTTTGTGTGTGTTATTCATTATTCTTATCAGGTTAATAAACTTTGTGGGAATCCATAGTGACTCACCAACGTCCAAACCATTCCTCTGTCTAAACTAGCAAATACCGTTTCGTAATCTTTGTTCAATTGTTATACGTAGAGTAGTTATGTGATCAACACATGAGCTGTTCTTCCTAAAAAATACGTGTGCGTCTCTCAAATGTTTCTCTGTGACCTTTTTTTTAGTCTCTCCAAAATAAATCTACATAATTTTTTTATTCATCCTGGCACTGATAGCAGCATAATTCCCATATAATATGTACACCCCTGTAAACTTCCTTTCTAATGGTAGTTGATCATATAACCTTCTTCCGTCTCCCAAATGTTATCTAATAGAGTATGTAACATCATGGTAGAGGTGTTAATACTCCGAAGGAATTTCATCTGGCCCTATGGCTTTACCATTTTTTTTAATAACTTCTACTGGTAGTATATCTTGAGGATTATTTGAGCCGGGTCTGTTCCAAAAGTTCTTCAAAGTGCTATTTCCATCTCGCTAGGTGTTCCCTTATAGTACTAGGCAGATTTCCTGTCTTATCTCTAATAAAGGCAGCAATCTGTTTGCATTTTCCACACAATTTTCTGTGTACGGTTGTACAGTGCTTTATAATTCCTTTTATTTGCTGCTTCCTCTGCCTCTTTAGCTAGATCATCTATATATTTCCGCTGGCCACTTTTACTCTCTCCAGAACGATTCTGCGTAATATATTTCTTGACACTGATAACGGCTACCATGGAGCGTCATTCCGCTCTGTCTCTTGCTTTAATGGTGCACGTTGTCATAGGCTGACGTGTTCATCTTTTGATGTTACTCGTCCATGTTAGTCGTGGTCTGCCTCTCCCTCTTTTACTTTGTATTTTCCCCTCCAGGATTACTTTTAGTAGACTGTTGTGTCTTTTAACATGGCCCAACAATCGCATTTGTCTTGTTTGAATTGTGCTTAGTAGTTCTCTTTTCGTTGTTAGTTGTTTTAAGACTTCATCGTTGTTTTCTTTTCCATCCATCCAATTCTACCTATTCTTCTATATACCACATATCAAAGGCTTCAGTTGTCTGTTCAGTTTTCTTGTCTAACGTCCCTGTTTATGCACCATTTAGGAATGTTGAGAAGACAACATTTTGCTATTCTTAGTTTTAGCACTGATCTTATTTGCTTTGATGTTAGTATATTTTTCATGGCATTAACGTTATTTTTCACCATTCATATTCTTTTGCTTATTTCAATGTTACATTTTCCATTACTGGTTATAGTATGTCCAAGGTAGTTGTAGCTCTGAACTATCTCCAAGTCTATTCCTTCAATTTTGATATCCACTTGCTGGTTTTGAATATTTTCTTTGTTTATTGTCATAGTTTTACTTTCTTTTGATATTCATATCTAATCCATATTTATTTATTTATTTTTTGCTTGTCATGTTTAATTCATTAAGTAATGTTGTAGATCTTTATGATTTTCTGGTACTAATACAGTATCATCAGCATATTTTAGGTTAATGATCATCTCTCCATTAATGTTTAGGTATGGCATTTATGTAATGTTTTAAAGATTTTCTCGATGTATATACTGCACAAGCATGTTTTACTCCTCTTTTTATAAAATAGGTATCGAGTTCTCTTTGTTATATTTTATTATCGCTGTTTGCCCGCAGTATAAATTATTTATCTCAGTCATCCTTCAAAACTGGGAACTATTGATATGGTGATACGAGGGATCAACAACAATATATTTTTCTGACACCGTAATCTCTGATAAACTCACAGACAGCGTTACGAGTGACGTCGATAATTTTTTTTGTTTGGAAAAGTTGAGATAGTTTAACATCTGTTGAACGTGTTCTTTTCAATATTGGATATTCAGATGAGACCAAAATCAAAGCAGAATCCATAATTACCGAGCTAGGCGAAACACTGGGATGTGCTGTTGGTGACGCATGCGAAAAAGATGGTGTTATTGTCGAAACACCATGATGGTTGAGTGAACATGTTGTTGACATGACAGATACGGTTGTCGTTATTGTTGCTGACAACAACCATTTTTTTTTTTTTAATTTGGTGATGAGTATGTGAAGGATCGTGATGTCATTTGTATCCTAGATGTGTTGAAGCGAAGAGATTTCTATCTTGCAGATACACCTGCAAATGTTCGCCTTTTCCAGCAAAGATCCTACACAAGGGAGAAGGCTAATGGGTCTGTAATTCTTGGAGATCAATTTTATTTGTGACTTTTCCGAGTCAAGGAATGGTATGTTGAGATCTCCTCCCACACAGATGATGCTTGTCCTAAGTGTCAAATATTGTTAACGAGCCTGAAAAACCAGTCATCGAGGTGGTATTGTCGGCAGGTTTGAAGAAATCAATGTCGAACTCTGATATTGACAAATACATATCTCTCCCCAATTATCATTATAGATCTGTCTGACATCATATGGAAGAATATCTAAAGCGTCATCGTCAACTGTTAGTTTTCTTCTTTTCGCAGAACATCCAGTTTCCACTCGATGTGATAGCTCGTTTGTGTGACGCCGATGAAGAAGTAGAAGGAGTCTGTATGGGGAACGATGAATACTGCTGTAGTTCGTATGTAAATTGTCGCTACTATTAAACGACGAACTGTAAAGAGGCTGTATGGGTGAGTGGTAGCGATACAGGTAGTGATATTGCATTTTTGGTTTTCTAGATGTTTTTTCTTTAGATTGTTGAGGTGCATTTGCACACGAAATATCACCAATAGATTTGTTTTCACTAGCAGAAAATCACCATAGACTTTTTTCTCCCACAGATCCTCATTTCTTATCTTATATCCGAACTTATCTTGGAACTAGTTTCCTGACGTATTTGTGACACAGGTGACTTCCTACCGCTGAGAGTTATTTTCACGATGCATCGTTTAAGAGCTGTTGAACTGGGCTCTTTTCGATATTGGATATTCAGATGAGTCCAGAATCAGGAAGAATCCATAATGACTGAGCTACTCGAAACACTGAGATGTGCTGTTGGTGACACATGTGAAAAAAGATGATGGCGTTGTTGTCGAAACATCATGATGGCTGAGTGAACATGTTGTTGACATGACAGATACTGTTGTCGTTATTGATGCTGACAACACAGTTGTTTTTTTTCGGTGATGAGCATGTGAAATGTTGTATCTCCCCATCAACTGACAACATGGTAAAAACTTGTAGTCGGTGGCTCTGGTGTACGACTCGTTATGACAGAGGCTGACACACTCACAGAGTTTGTAGTGTCAACATAAGAACATACCCAGATTTGTCGACGCATCAGAGATTGTAGGATCAGCACAGTTGACATGCTCACGTGCCTCAACACACACTCGATTGTAATGTCTCTGCTCTACATGTATTATCGATGTTCTTGTAGTCGACACTGTCGCGGTGTGATCGTTCAAGATGTCATAGATGTCGACACACTAGGCTGTAATGTCGGTGATATATGTGATGGTATTGGTGTCGGGAGAATACAATTTGTAATGTCAACACCCCACATTCTCTCTTATTAACAACTAGTCGAGTCACCTTTCATGATAAGCGTGGTCGGTGACGCACACATTTCGATGTTGTTTTAATGGTATCGAGCAAAATTTAATATCAAAATATATCAAAAATGTTCAAACTTTTTTTTGTTTTTATGTTGATGTAGTTGTAGTCTTGCGCGCATCAGAATAACGAGATCGCCATCACTGAGACCGGTGTCGACACGCTCTCTGTTTTGTGTGAGATATGTCAACTGAACGTATGTTTTGTTTCTACCCTAGCTGTGTTCGAGTAAGTTGGTTTTTGTGTACCAGATCAACCTTTTATTCATCATCTTCCACGGCAACTTTCCTACATAAGGGAGCAGGCAGATGGGTCTGTAATTCTTGGAGATAATTTGTGTGTGTGTGTGACTTTTCTGAGTCAAGGTATGGTATGTAGAGATCTCCTCCCAAGCAGACGATACGTGTCCTAAGTGTCAAATATTGTTAACGATCATGAAAAAAAACCAGTCATCGAGGTGGCATTGTCGACAGGCTTGAAGAAATCAATGTCGAAATTTGACATTGACAAATACCTGAACACTGTCCTTCACCCTCATTGTAATGTTTAAGTAAGATTTCCTGGAATGAAATTCGACATCTAGGTGAGCATCGCGTCAAACATATCCTAGGCTGTGATTGAGCTCGATGTTTTACATCCCCTTTGACTGGAGGATGATGAGCCTGTAAATCACGGAAGCCGTGTTGTCATCGAACGGTCTAGGTATGGTATGTAGAGATCTCCTTCCAGGTAGATAATACATGTCTTGAGTGTCAAATTCGGTTAACGATCCTGAAAAAAGACATGATGACGGAATCCTCGAGGTGTGAGCAATATTGTTATAAGACCATGATTACCATGTACCATACCAACGGACGTAGACAATCATCATACCCGACCATATTTGTCTGTCCACACGGCAACTTATCAGTTCAGTTGTTGAGTGTTTTCCATCTTCTCTCTTTATCGGACACGATCTTTCATTCTTTTTTTTATTTTGCCACTTGTAACCAAGTATTCGAACTTTACTTTTTTTCATGATGTGCCTGTAAAATATCGATTGTTACTTTCGACTGTTGATTAAGAGCTCTCTTTTTGTGTTGGACTGTTTTCAAATATTCAGGGAACGCTCAAATTCTTCTGAGAAAGGCCACATATGCGGTCTCTAAGCGGCTTTTCATTTGGTTGTCTGCTGACCAGCGATGTCACCACCACCTCATGTATACTTGACTCTGACAGGCGATTTGCGAAAAAAATAAGAGGGAAGCAAGTAGGTATGAACGCCGTATACAAACAAGACATGAGAATCTGTGGCAAAATCAATCTAGCCAGGGGTCTGATGGTGACATATATCGAATGATTTGACATGAACCCTCTACTTTTCAACATCTTCACTTTTAAAAGTAACAGGTGAATCGACTAAGGTATAGATAGCATACTACCCAAAACCGGCGCTTTTTATTCTGCTGCGAAGATAGAGATAGTGGACACGATGTACGTACACGATCAGTAGACTGAACTTACCCAATTGTTCAAAAGACTTGAGCAATTGAGTGAGAATCGAACACTGGTGAACCAGACAAAGACGACTTCAAATTTGTGTCTCTCCGATCAAAGAGATTGTGAACACACTTTCAAAACTTCCACAAGTTGATTCAGAAACTATCGCGATGACCCGCGAAACACGGGTGAGTCGAAAAAAAAAAAACACGAGCCATATTACGACCACCAATCAATTCAACCATTCCAACAAAACTAGCATCTGTCATTTTCCCGTTACAACCGAATGTCTGGTGACGAAGCGCAAACATATATTTACAACACCGCTAGGCCAGCGTCATTACCGAACAACAAGTGTCCTTCAACCAAGAAAAAATGTCTCATTTGATCATGTTGATGTCGCATGTAACCACCACACGACGACTGCGACATCAACATGATCAAATGAGACATTTTTTCTTGGTTGAAGGACACTTGTTGTTCGGTAATGACGCTGGCCTAGCGGTGTTGTAAATATATGTTTGCGCTTCGTCACCAGACATTCGGTTGTAACGGGAAAATGACAGATGCTAGTTTTGTTGGAATGGTTGAATTGATTGGTGGTCGTAATATGGCTCGTGTTTTTTTTTTTTTCGACTCACCCGTGTTTCGCGGGTCATCGCGATAGTTTCTGAATCAACTTGTGGAAGTTTTGAAAGTGTGTTCACAATCTCTTTGATCGGAGAGACACAAATTTGAAGTCGTCTTTGTCTGGTTCACCAGTGTTCGATTCTCACTCAATTGCTCAAGTCTTTTGAACAATTGGGTAAGTTCAGTCTACTGATCGTGTACGTACATCGTGTCCACTATCTCTATCTTCGCAGCAGAATAAAAAGCGCCGGTTTTGGGTAGTATGCTATCTATACCTTAGTCGATTCACCTGTTACTTTTAAAAGTGAAGATGTTGAAAAGTAGAGGGTTCATGTCAAATCATTCGATATATGTCACCATCAGACCCCTGGCTAGATTGATTTTGCCACAGATTCTCATGTCTTGTTTGTATACGGCGTTCATACCTACTTGCTTCCCTCTTATTTTTTTCGCAAATCGCCTGTCAGAGTCAAGTATACATGAGGTGGTGGTGACATCGCTGGTCAGCAGACAACCAAATGAAAAGCCGCTTAGAGACCGCATATGTGGCCTTTCTCAGAAGAATTTGAGCGTTCCCTGAATATTTGAAAACAGTCCAACACAAAAAGAGAGCTCTTAATCAACAGTCGAAAGTAACAATCGATATTTTACAGGCACATCATGAAAAAAAGTAAAGTTCGAATACTTGGTTACAAGTGGCAAAATAAAAAAAAGAATGAAAGATCGTGTCCGATAAAGAGAGAAGATGGAAAACACTCAACAACTGAACTGATAAGTTGCCGTGTGGACAGACAAATATGGTCGGGTATGATGATTGTCTACGTCCGTTGGTATGGTACATGGTAATCATGGTCTTATAACAATATTGCTCACACCTCGAGGATTCCGTCATCATGTCTTTTTTCAGGATCGTTAACCGAATTTGACACTCAAGACATGTATTATCTACCTGGAAGGAGATCTCTACATACCATACCTAGACCGTTCGATGACAACACGGCTTCCGTGATTTACAGGCTCATCATCCTCCAGTCAAAGGGGATGTAAAACATCGAGCTCAATCACAGCCTAGGATATGTTTGACGCGATGCTCACCTAGATGTCGAATTTCATTCCAGGAAATCTTACTTAAACATTACAATGAGGGTGAAGGACAGTGTTCAGGTATTTGTCAATGTCAAATTTCGACATTGATTTCTTCAAGCCTGTCGACAATGCCACCTCGATGACTGGTTTTTTTTTCATGATCGTTAACAATATTTGACACTTAGGACACGTATCGTCTGCTTGGGAGGAGATCTCTACATACCATACCTTGACTCAGAAAAGTCACACACACACACAAATTATCTCCAAGAATTACAGACCCATCTGCCTGCTCCCTTATGTAGGAAAGTTGCCGTGGAAGATGATGAATAAAAGGTTGATCTGGTACACAAAAACCAACTTACTCGAACACAGCTAGGGTAGAAACAAAACATACGTTCAGTTGACATATCTCACACAAAACAGAGAGCGTGTCGACACCGGTCTCAGTGATGGCGATCTCGTTATTCTGATGCGCGCAAGACTACAACTACATCAACATAAAAACAAAAAAAAAGTTTGAACATTTTTGATATATTTTGATATTAAATTTTGCTCGATACCATTAAAACAACATCGAAATGTGTGCGTCACCGACCACGCTTATCATGAAAGGTGACTCGACTAGTTGTTAATAAGAGAGAATGTGGGGTGTTGACATTACAAATTGTATTCTCCCGACACCAATACCATCACATATATCACCGACATTACAGCCTAGTGTGTCGACATCTATGACATCTTGAACGATCACACCGCGACAGTGTCGACTACAAGAACATCGATAATACATGTAGAGCAGAGACATTACAATCGAGTGTGTGTTGAGGCACGTGAGCATGTCAACTGTGCTGATCCTACAATCTCTGATGCGTCGACAAATCTGGGTATGTTCTTATGTTGACACTACAAACTCTGTGAGTGTGTCAGCCTCTGTCATAACGAGTCGTACACCAGAGCCACCGACTACAAGTTTTTACCATGTTGTCAGTTGATGGGGAGATACAACATTTCACATGCTCATCACCGAAAAAAAACAACTGTGTTGTCAGCATCAATAACGACAACAGTATCTGTCATGTCAACAACATGTTCACTCAGCCATCATGATGTTTCGACAACAACGCCATCATCTTTTTTCACATGTGTCACCAACAGCACATCTCAGTGTTTCGAGTAGCTCAGTCATTATGGATTCTTCCTGATTCTGGACTCATCTGAATATCCAATATCGAAAAGAGCCCAGTTCAACAGCTCTTAAACGATGCATCGTGAAAATAACTCTCAGCGGTAGGAAGTCACCTGTGTCACAAATACGTCAGGAAACTAGTTCCAAGATAAGTTCGGATATAAGATAAGAAATGAGGATCTGTGGGAGAAAAAAGTCTATGGTGATTTTCTGCTAGTGAAAACAAATCTATTGGTGATATTTCGTGTGCAAATGCACCTCAACAATCTAAAGAAAAAACATCTAGAAAACCAAAAATGCAATATCACTACCTGTATCGCTACCACTCACCCATACAGCCTCTTTACAGTTCGTCGTTTAATAGTAGCGACAATTTACATACGAACTACAGCAGTATTCATCGTTCCCCATACAGACTCCTTCTACTTCTTCATCGGCGTCACACAAACGAGCTATCACATCGAGTGGAAACTGGATGTTCTGCGAAAAGAAGAAAACTAACAGTTGACGATGACGCTTTAGATATTCTTCCATATGATGTCAGACAGATCTATAATGATAATTGGGGAGAGATATGTATTTGTCAATATCAGAGTTCGACATTGATTTCTTCAAACCTGCCGACAATACCACCTCGATGACTGGTTTTTCAGGCTCGTTAACAATATTTGACACTTAGGACAAGCATCATCTGTGTGGGAGGAGATCTCAACATACCATTCCTTGACTCGGAAAAGTCACAAATAAAATTGATCTCCAAGAATTACAGACCCATTAGCCTTCTCCCTTGTGTAGGATCTTTGCTGGAAAAGGCGAACATTTGCAGGTGTATCTGCAAGATAGAAATCTCTTCGCTTCAACACATCTAGGATACAAATGACATCACGATCCTTCACATACTCATCACCAAATTAAAAAAAAAAAAATGGTTGTTGTCAGCAACAATAACGACAACCGTATCTGTCATGTCAACAACATGTTCACTCAACCATCATGGTGTTTCGACAATAACACCATCATCTTTTTCGCATGCGTCACCAACAGCACATCCCAGTGTTTCGCCTAGCTCGGTAATTATGGATTCTGCTTTGATTTTGGTCTCATCTGAATATCCAATATTGAAAAGAACACGTTCAACAGATGTTAAACTATCTCAACTTTTCCAAACAAAAAAAATTATCGACGTCACTCGTAACGCTGTCTGTGAGTTTATCAGAGATTACGGTGTCAGAAAAATATATTGTTGTTGATCCCTCGTATCACCATATCAATAGTTCCCAGTTTTGAAGGATGACTGAGATAAATAATTTATACTGCGGGCAAACAGCGATAATAAAATATAACAAAGAGAACTCGATACCTATTTTATAAAAAGAGGAGTAAAACATGCTTGTGCAGTATATACATCGAGAAAATCTTTAAAACATCACATAAATGCCATACCTAAACATTAATGGAGAGATGATCATTAACCTAAAATATGCTGATGATACTGTATTAGTACCAGAAAATCATAAAGATCTACAACATTACTTAATGAATTAAACATGACAAGCAAAAAATAAATAAATAAATATGGATTAGATATGAATATCAAAAGAAAGTAAAACTATGACAATAAACAAAGAAAATATTCAAAACCAGCAAGTGGATATCAAAATTGAAGGAATAGACTTGGAGATAGTTCAGAGCTACAACTACCTTGGACATACTATAACCAGTAATGGAAAATGTAACATTGAAATAAGCAAAAGAATATGAATGGTGAAAAATAACGTTAATGCCATGAAAAATATACTAACATCAAAGCAAATAAGATCAGTGCTAAAACTAAGAATAGCAAAATGTTGTCTTCTCAACATTCCTAAATGGTGCATAAACAGGGACGTTAGACAAGAAAACTGAACAGACAACTGAAGCCTTTGATATGTGGTATATAGAAGAATAGGTAGAATTGGATGGATGGAAAAGAAAACAACGATGAAGTCTTAAAACAACTAACAACGAAAAGAGAACTACTAAGCACAATTCAAACAAGACAAATGCGATTGTTGGGCCATGTTAAAAGACACAACAGTCTACTAAAAGTAATCCTGGAGGGGAAAATACAAAGTAAAAGAGGGAGAGGCAGACCACGACTAACATGGACGAGTAACATCAAAAGATGAACACGTCAGCCTATGACAACGTGCACCATTAAAGCAAGAGACAGAGCGGAATGACGCTCCATGGTAGCCGTTATCAGTGTCAAGAAATATATTACGCAGAATCGTTCTGGAGAGAGTAAAAGTGGCCAGCGGAAATATATAGATGATCTAGCTAAAGAGGCAGAGGAAGCAGCAAATAAAAGGAATTATAAAGCACTGTACAACCGTACACAGAAAATTGTGTGGAAAATGCAAACAGATTGCTGCCTTTATTAGAGATAAGACAGGAAATCTGCCTAGTACTATAAGGGAACACCTAGCGAGATGGAAATAGCACTTTGAAGAACTTTTGGAACAGACCCGGCTCAAATAATCCTCAAGATATACTACCAGTAGAAGTTATTAAAAAAAATGGTAAAGCCATAGGGCCAGATGAAATTCCTTCGGAGTATTAACACCTCTACCATGATGTTACATACTCTATTAGATAACATTTGGGAGACGGAAGAAGGTTATATGATCAACTACCATTAGAAAGGAAGTTTACAGGGGTGTACATATTATATGGGAATTATGCTGCTATCAGTGCCAGGATGAATAAAAAAATTATGTAGATTTATTTTGGAGAGACTAAAAAAAAGGTCACAGAGAAACATTTGAGAGACGCACACGTATTTTTTAGGAAGAACAGCTCATGTGTTGATCACATAACTACTCTACGTATAACAATTGAACAAAGATTACGAAACGGTATTTGCTAGTTTAGACAGAGGAATGGTTTGGACGTTGGTGAGTCACTATGGATTCCCACAAAGTTTATTAACCTGATAAGAATAATGAATAACACACACAAAAAAAAACAGACGCTCTTTTCTTTATAAAAACCAACATTTTAAATTTATATTTTAATATATATGTTTTGCAAATATTTTAATAGAACTCCGCCATGTGAGAATATCCATATTGTAGTTTTTCTACGATGTGTAGTTGGAGGCATCGGTTGCAAACTGTTATATCGCGAGTCTAGCGTTCACGTCAGAATCGTAAAGGGAGGATCGTAGGTTTTTCGCTAGGTGAAAAAATTATTTAAAAAAAACGCGTTGTGTATGACTGGTAGTTTGTCAATTGCAGCATGGGCTTGTTGGGTATTAGGTTTATCGCACATTTGATAGTTTTAGAAGTTGCAGTTTTTGTTCGTTTTACTTATTACATCTCTAATTATGGCGCTTGTTTCCTTCTCGAGTTTTGGAAGAGACGCTATTTATCCTGCTTTTGACGTTGGCGGTTGAAGAATAGGCTCTATAACTAATGCCGTTGTTGCTATTCTTCTCGCAAATCTGTGCCTGTCACAGGCAACCTGCATCCACGTTGAGCGTCTATCCTCTGTAAGATCATCCAAATGATGGATTGTCACCAACTCTTCGGCAAAAGTCACCTAAAGTAATTTGAAATATTAAAAAGTTAGAGTATCTTAAAAATAGCCTAAAAAAAAAAAAAAAAAAATAAGCGATGAAGAGAGAATAAGATAAGACATGCTAACCTTGCGGTCGGTTTTTTGTAAAATACTCTGCTCACTAATATCCATAGCGCTCTTCCCAATTAGCGTATTGGTTTGAGTTATTCTAGCTAGTTAGTTTATATATATATTTTTCCTCTCTCTTTTGGAGAGGTAGCCTAAAGGAACAACGCTGGCTGGTAATTAATACAATTGTCCTAGATGCGGGCGAGTATTCTCCAGGCTCAGCTCGCTAAATAGAAACGTTGAGAGTGTTCACGGAATCTGTTAATACTTTACAGATATGGACCCTATCTAGCAGTGTTAACACTGTGGTTGACTAAGTGACCGACGTTGGTCGAATGCATATATTAAATCGTGTACGCGCCTTTTTTTACATAACTACTTGTTGCGTTTCGCGCTCGCTGGAGACAATAATCAATAAACTCACGCGAGAGCGGCAACGGTGGGAGATATTGAGCTGTCACGGTAGGAGAAAATGACTGTTCGTTAATACCGCCAGCAAGATTTGCCAATATATGTATGTATATATACCTACTTATGGTCCATATCTTAAATACGGGGCCCATTTACGTCAACGTAGATATAATAACTATTAACTTATTACTATTATATGTATATATACTCACCATAACTATGAAATAACTAACGTATCACTACTCCCTAATATGGTAGTTTCACTTCCGGAGTGGGCGTGGTCTATAGCCGGACAACACACACACTAGCTCCTATTGGAAGTCACTTTGGCGGGAAAAACTGATGTCCAATACATGACTCACCCCTTCATGCACTATACAACCCCTATTCATATATACATATATATATCATGACATCACTCTGGCTTGCCGCAGCTTGGTGCAGCTTGGCGCAGCTTGGCGCAGTCTCTATATAACTCCTGTACTCATAGGGTACTGGACTTCGTAGGGTATACCCTATTCTTTGGTCAACTAAAAAACCAGGAGCATAAACCACGGCTCCTACTACTACCGTCCAATCAAATCTTCCAAGTAACTTCCTATTATATTGCATTCAGGGTGCAGTTTGTCATTGGCTGACTTGTCCATTTTTTATGCTACTTGTCCATGTTAGTGGTCTGCCTCGGTCTATTTTACCTTGTATTTTCCTTTCCAAGATTACTTTTAGTGGGCTGCTGTGTCTTTTAGAATGCCCCAACAATCTCATTTGTCTTGTTTGAATTGTGTTAAATATTTATCTATTTTCCTTTGTAGTAGTTTTATGACCTTCTCTATTATTTTGTTTTTAATCATCTATCGATTAACCCCTATTATCTGGATGCTAACCTAATCAGGTATACACGAGAATTGCTTTATCTCCCGCTATAAACTAGGGTTACCCTTAGTAGCCCTATAAGCACGTTAACTGTCACTGGATATCAGAGAAAACTTCGACCCTTTATATCGATTGTGCCTACTCCCTGGGAAATCTCTTCGGTCTCTACATGCCAGGGGGTTAGTGAAAGTTATAGCTCTCTCCTTGTCCCTGAGTCATCAGTCCTTCTAACGAGTCTCCTTGTCAAAACATCATACCTCCCTCTTGTTTATCCATTCTAATTGTTCTACACTTTATATTATTATTTTAGAATTGATTATATTGTCACAAAGAAAGAAAGAGAGAAAGCTATGTATGATTATGTCATTTCGACTGCCACACTATTTTTCAAATACTAACTGACCCAGATACATAAATAAAGTCTAACAGAGACGATCAATTGGACGAAATGACAAAAAAATGTAGAACAAACCCGTGCAGTGTGACCCGCCATAGTTGTCCTTGCAGGTACAGTTCCCGATCTCGTGATCACACACGTTTGAGCAATGCTTAGGACAGGAAGCATTACATCTTGGTCCATATAATCCATAGGGACAAACTTAAAAAAAAAACACACAAAAAACATTGCCTTAATTTTTTGCTAAATGGTTCCCACATGTTGTCAAAGTAGCGACCACTCTTATTGCAATCGCGTTACACATATAAGAGAAATAAATCACTAATGAGAAGATAACCTACAATCGCAAATATGTAATCTCGTTGGTTGAGTGACAGCGTATAGTAATCAGTTCAAGATTGTTCAGTGGGAACCAGATATTGGTGGGAAAATGACAAGATAGGGCAAAGTTGCTTTGTTCACAGACATACCCAGATGAGTAGTTGAAGGAGACACACATAGGGAGAAGATACGATCCAGAGAGAAGATGCAGACTTCGAGACGCCCATAGATTAGTTAGCTAGTTCCTCTTTTCTCATTTCCCTGATACCAAAAAGGTGTCGTGGTTTATATCATTTGTCGTTCTTGTGCTGCTCGAATTGTCTGAATTAGTGATTTTTCTTTGTTGTTACATGTCTCTGTCACTGCATCTATCCATCTTCTTCTGGGTCTTCCTCTTGGTCTTTTTCCATGCATTATCGAGAAGAACGTCCTTGATGGTGATTGGTGAGGATTCATTCTGACCAGGTGGCCAAACCATTTAAGTTGTTGTTCTATATATTCTTGGCAGGGTTTTGTTCATACCATTTTTCTTATGGTTTCATTTGGTATTCTATCTCTTCTTGTGTTGTTTGTTACTTTTCTCAAGCATCGCATCTCACATGTATTGATCTTTCTTAAATGTGATTTAAAAAGGGTCCATGTTTGACTTTCATAGCACAAAGTTGGTATGAAGATGCTATTTATCATTTGTTGTTTAGCTGGCATAGAAATGTTTGGATGTCTTAGCAATGGTGAAAGCTGGTATGTGACAGCATTTGCTTTTTAGCTAGTTAAAATGTAATAGTTCCAGCAGATAAACCTTACAGAATAGAGTTAGATTAACAAGTATAGAATTATTTAGTTCACCTCTGACAGTAAATGAACTGAGAATGTTGAACCAAAATTAGTTAAGTTCGAGACTGACAGCAGATACTAGAGTTATAGTCCGTTCAGATTCGTTTGCCTAGACATTAATTTATTTTTTTCAAAAACTTATTGTTCATTTGCATTGATCTTTTGAAGTTAGGTTTAGAATACTAATGTCGCTATAAAAATATTTTTTTATCAAAGAAATGTGATCCAGTTTCAAAGATGCCTTATTTAACCTATATTAAAAAAAAGTTAATCGATATTATAAACACCGGCGGGATTATGTAGATGCTTACATCTCACAGCTGATTCTTTAACATATAGGCATGACCTTCACGGCTGAATGCGCACCGTCCTAAAATAGTTATGTTTCCACTATAATTTTTATAAAGAAATGTTACATATGAAATTTCCCGTTTAGCACAAAATGACATTTTAGCCGAAACCGGAAATTATGTGACGTCAAAATCACGGCCGTAGACTCGAGTTCGAGTCATAATTCAGAGGCAAATCTCAATATTTACAGAAAGGAGGCGGCACTATCCATATTATCTTCTACAAGTCTATGTGAGAATGAATATAAAGGCAAAATATTTTACTGAGCATAACATTGCTATAAAGATTTATCAATACTTCTGCAGAGAGCGTAAAAAGGGACATCTTTATTGTTCTTTATCAAACCCTGAGAAGAGAACAATGCATATTTTAGGTTTGTGTAAACGTTCATTTGATCGAATAGTTAAAGGAAGCGGATATTTATTGCCAACAAATGCAAGAAAGCAAGGAAGGAAAGAAACGTTAGACAGTTTTGATAAGGACCTAGTAAAAAGAGAAATCTGTCGAATGTTTGATATAAACGAAGAAGTGACACTTAGAAAGTTGAAGCTTTGACTGAAAACTAACAACGACATTGAAATATCAAAAACTTCATTATGGAAAATATTAAGAAGTGCAGGCTTCACCTTTAGAAAGTATGCTGGTGGGAAAAACATTATTTGTGAGAAGCCACATCTAGTAGCTCTTAGAAGCAAGTATTTACGTGAAGTGAAGGAAATGCGCGAAAATGATTATGATATTGTTTATTTAGATGAAACTTGGATCAACGCTCATCATACACATGAAAAGGAATGGCAGTTAGCAGATGGAAGTATTAAAAGATCAGTACCAAGCAGTAAAGGGCAACGTTTGATAGTTGCACATGCAGGTAGCAGACATAATGGGTTGTTGCAGAATGCTCATCTCGTTTTCATTTCAAAATCCATAGACAATAGAGACTACCACTCCGAAATGAATGGGCACATATTTAAAGACTGGATCGAGAAAAGTATCCTTCCAATATTAGATCGTCCTTCTTGTCTGATAATGGACAATGCTTCATACCATAACGTAGTTAACGTAGAAGATAGAATCCCAACATCATCAAGTACAAAAGATGCAATCAAAACGTGGCTCATAAAAGAACACATACAAGTTAACGACAGCTACTTGAAACCAGAATTGCTTAGCCTTGTAAAACAGACACAACGTACAAAGATATTTAAAATAGACAAGTTAATTCAAGAACATGGCCATAGATGTTTGAGACTACCTCCATATCATGCACACTTAAATCCTATAGAACTAGTTTGGGCAAAAGTTAAAGGACACGTAGCATATACAAATAAAACTTTCAAATTATGCGATGTTGAGACACTTACAAATCAGGCTCTATCAAATATAAATAAAGACTACTGGGTAAAATGTGAGGATCATGTGTTACGACAAGAAGAGGAATATTGGAAAAAGGATGGTTTGTTGTTTGTTCAGCCGAAAGCAGTAATCGACCTATTTGACTCGTCTGATTCTGAATGATCATTACTCTGATTAAGTCTACAGATAAATAGTTTGATTTGCAAAATTTCCTAGTTGATTTGTTAAACAGTTTATTGTTCAAGACCACCCAAGCAATCAAAAATATGTTATAAGCAAACCAACAACCATTACTTTGAATGGAAGCCTGCTTGAGTCAGTACAGAAGTTCAGCTATCTTGGATCCACTATTACAGCCACACTTTCCTTAGATGAGGAACTAAATGTACGTATTTGAAAGGCAGCGACAACATTTGGGAAACTCACACCAAGAGCATGGAACTATATCAAATTGACTCTACGAACAAAAGTTCTATATATAATTTAAAATTTGTATACTTGCCACCAAGTAAAATTTTATGGACACGCCTATGGGTCATCGTTGTACTAGATTACTGTAAAACATTTTGATTAGGGTCAAAATAATAGTTACATGGGCAAAGATCAAAGGAATTCGCCGCTTTAAGAAAACCGTTATAGCTAGACATCGAGTAACACATATGTTCTCGTGACATGGACATTTTAACACCGTATGCCAAAAATCATGTGAAATCATCAAGAACTTTTTGAATTATAAATCATAACATCTCGGCAAACGAATCTGAACGGACTATAGTGTGGTTGTTGGGGTTTGTGTACTCGACCCTTATGCACTGATTCTCTTATCCTTATAGTTTTGTAAACTAATGGATAAAGACAAAGGCATGCGAAATACTGTAACACCAATGGTAAATTTATGCAAGGGGAAAAATGGTGTGGTCACAGCTTTACGTAGGCGAGGGACGATACCAATTCAAAACGAAGTTGCTGCTCAGTAGACCTTCAACAGGAATAATGGACAACACAAACACACATTTTTTTAAAGTAAATTAAATTAACACTACATCATCATCATAATCATCATCAAGTACCGGGCCTGCTGGTGTAGGTGATCATTTCTCTCCACAAGTTTCGATCTCGACAGTAATTTATCATTTCTGTTGTTGACTTTCTGCCAAACCATTCTCTTAAGCTGTCTGGTATTTTCTCTCTTTCCTTCCCTCTATCTCTTCGTTCCTCAATTTTTCCAGTTGTTACAGTATATTCCAGTTGTTCTCAGCTTATTACATGGCCAAAAAATGATACTTGTTTTTTCTTCCTAATATTGGAAACTAGCTCTATTTTTGCTTTGACCACTTTCAGAACATGTTCATTACTCTTCTTAGCTGTCCATAGTATTCTCAACATTATTCTGTAAATCTACATTTCTACAAAACTCCAGTGATTTTCTTATCAGTTGTCCTATTGTCCATGATTCACTTCCTTATGTCAAGACTGGCTCTACATAACATTTAAGAACTCTTTTACTTGTTTCTATTGTCAAAAATGGATTGCATAGTATCTTTCTCATTTTTTGGAAAGCTGCTTTTGCCTTGGCAAAACTACATAGCAAAATGATAATGGAATATCTGAAAAAGAAAATAATATTTAAAGTGAATGGAAAGAAACACATCTGCAGTGCTCGCTATGATCCGACCAGAAAGGTAATTGGACCTAGGGCTGTGGTTATGGGCGGAAAATGGGGGCGGACAGGAAGCACAGGTTAAAATTACTGGAAGGGTTCTAAAATGATGTGGGTGGTAGTTAGACAAAAGAGTATGGACAGTATTGGTTCCCTCAACTCTAACTACACCGGCAATGCCCACACGTACAATAAATCAGAGGGAGGGCTGGATAAGCCAGGCCACCTTTGTCATCACCTTAACAGGTAACAGGATAATAACTCATCAACTTGGTCGGTCTTAACTCATTTAGGTGTCATATCTTGTGACATTGATCCAGTGTTTGCTGACCCTAAATTTTACCAGATGTGACATGTCTCAATGTCTCCCACTGTATTTGCCCGATAAGAGAGTAATACTAAAAAGAATAGATACTGTCTATGCATGTTTATTTGCTAGATGTGTTAAATTGTATATCCTGAATGAGACATAGGCATTTCAATTGAGTTGTTAACTCAGACATCCCCTTTCAGTCTCATGGTATTTGCTATGAGCAGGTTGCGTGAGTTTCCAGACCAAACGGTTCCAGAATTAGAAAGTGAATGTACACTCATAATGGCCATCAAACCTCCTCATTTGGTGAACATTTAATTCATCATCACCCGCTTTAGTGTGCCCCTTCTTTTGATAGTTGTCCCTAAATCGTAGGCCCCATTCACCTGCCTCTTAGGTGATCGTCAGTGTATCATTAAATTACAGGAGGTAGTTTTTTCACCTGAAGAAGGATGTGAAGAAATAGTCTAGGACCCGTTAAAGATCGTTGATCGACGTCCACATTGCCTTTATTCCTTCATCATCCACCTGACACGTTTTATAAGGTGGAGGGTATAGAAGATAGAATATTCTGAAAGGTGAGTCCTAAAGTTAGAATGTCAATAACACATAAATGAAAGAAAGACAGAAAGAAAAAAAGGAAGAAAGACAGAAAGAAAGAAGTCAGAAACAAAAGAAAGATGCAGATGAAGGAGAAAGAAATGAAGTACAACAAGGAAGGAAAGAATAACAACAAAACAATGTAAAGAAAGCCCAGTGTGATTTTTTTTTGGTGGCTTTGGTTATTTCATTACTTTTGAATAGCAAAGTGACACTATGGTGGCAATGTAAAGTCTGGGAGAGACAAATGTGTGGACCGGATGAAATAAAACAAAGACAGGAACCTGTACATCGTGGTCCGTTATAGTTATCTTTGCAGGTGCAGTTCCCAGACACATGATGACACACGTTTGAGCAGTGCTCAGAGCAGGTGTTATTACATCCTGGTCCATAAAATCCAGTTCCACAAGCTGTTAAATAAAAACAGATGCACTACTTTAAACAGTGAAATCTTAGCACAGGGATCCCCAAATATTTCAAAATCGTGACCCACTTCAACAAACAGCCAAAATGTTCCGATCCTTCTCAGCGATATGTTTAAAACTGCACGTTAAATCAGATTTTTGAAAACAAAGTACACTAAAATAACTATTTGTTGAATAAAGAGGTACAACATAATGTTTCATCAATCTAACAGTTATTAAGATGAAATGTCTTGTGTCAGGGCAATCACCTTTAAAATGTGTAGATGTTTGTTAAAGCCAATTGCATACCGTCCTCGATATTCATTTTGTTTCTAGCCCTTGTTTTGATGTGAAGTGGCGTTTCAATTCAACACACACACAAACGTGTACATGCAAATCGAAAACAAACTAAAAAAATATCTTTTAAGTTTCATGTTCAGTTTGTGTCGCTGGACTACAGTGTCTCCTAACTAAGCAACTGTTTATCTCCAACCATTATTATTAGAGTATGCTTCATGGTCATGTGTCCCTTGCACATCCATGAACAATTTTATTTCATTGTTCAACTCAACATGACTAAAATTAATTCCTTTCTTTAACCAGCTTACATCGGTGTGTGAAAAGAAGACCCTATTACTCATAAATTCATATCTTTGTAGATTTATTTAACAATATTTGAGTTAATGGCTCCAGATTTTGTGTAATTCATACAATTTATTAGAGAATTAAATATCTCTTGAAGAGTTCCTGGAGGAGACTTACTATCAAAAGAATATTAGTGAATCATGCAGTTCCGTTTGTTCAGTAGGAAGTTCTTTTACCTTTAGCTGAAAACACGAGCTTGACTTTAACAAAGCTGGGCCTCTATCTGCACACATATTGTCCAATGCATTCCTTCAGTTTCGAATAAAACTTCTCCACAAAAAGTTTCATTTAGCAATAGTTTCTCTTCAAAGTTCACTACTGCACACGAGCTCTTTTCTGATGTCACTTCCATGAATATACTTTACAGAAACAAGCTAGTGAGAACAATTAGTCACCTTCGTTAACTCATCGGTTAGAAAGGAAAGTAATACAGAACATAATAAACACGTTCATTCATATGTACGGATAAGCTTGGAATTCTCCCCTGCAATGTGTTCCTGACATGCAAAACTTCTAGCATCTTTAAGTCGCTGACTTCACTAAAAAATGACACGGTTCTGTAGCTTTATAACTTCCAGTGACACTTAAATTGGAATTTGAAACGCCCCTACTCCCCCTCCCCCCTATTGCGTTTCTGCTAAACACTTTCTGTAAGATCAAATCTCTGATTTCTAAGACACATTCACATGCTGTCGAAGAAATAACATTTCAAAACCTGTTAGCGTGTTTCAATAAATTGTCTCTAGGTGATGCTTTATCTTCTATATTATCTCAGATACAGTTACCGGTAGATACATCTAGTTAACCTGTTAAATATCAAAATTACATTTATAACATACAATACCAGTGACATAATAGTTTCATAGGGCTGATATTTGTAAACCTGATTAGTTCCCTAGACATTATTTCCTCTTGGAAATTAAATTTATTTTGTAAGAAACAAATGATTTTAAATTGTCAATAATAAACAAATGTAAATGAAAAAATAGCAAGTTCTCTTTTCATTTGGTACATCTTTGTTCATTAAAAAATGTGACATTTATAAATATAGTTTTGAGATCCAAAGTTTGTTTACTTAAATAATTACTTTTGAAATGATTACTTATATATTCATACTCGTATGTGATAAATATTTTGTGAAGTAACACAACAGAGAAAAAGAATAACAATGGGTTTATCATTCAAATTTGTATAAATTAACCACGGTTTAGGATAGTAAAAATAAACAGGAGTTCCCCGCATGCTATATCAGTGAGAGCATAAATATATGCAGGTAAAAGTAGAAACATATACACATGGGTTCGGGATTTTAAAAAAGTAGCCTTGTCCTCACTGATCTCAGAGTGGCCCTGAAGAAATGAGATGACAAAGCCTGTGTGTTGTGATCGGTAATCTAATTTACTGGTTAAACACGGCCCCCAACCACTACTGAATTGTTGATAGAAAAAATATATGGGAAGCATTGATGATTATAATGATAATGATGCTGATCGTATTGACATGCAGGCATGACAGATCATTACTTCTCTCACAAAAATCTCCAATGTAGCCAGGATCACATTCCAGACAGTGACCGTATCGATGCCCACACCGCTGATCTAAGCAGTTGGAATTGCACTTCGATGAGCATTGAATTCCATAGAATCCTCTTTCACATCCAAGAGCACATACACCCGTGGCAGGATGACAGACGCTGTCTTTACTACACGGACACGTCTCTTGACACCAGAGCCCCCACGTTCCATCTGGACATATGGTCTCTGATAAATGGTCAAAACAGGGATACACTTAACGAGTAGTTTACCAGGAAAGTGATATGAGCATTGTAAAAACTTTTTGATGAGGAAAATACAAAATAATAGGAATGTCGAAAAGCATTTTTATAACATGGCAGACACACTTACATCAATGTATGTATCATCAATGGAGAATTGAACCAGAAGTGATTAGAGAGCATATATAGATAATGTGGGGAATGAGACAGAGATCAATGAAACTCTACATAACGTGGATAATAAATTGATAGACTCTTTAACATCCAGAGGGAGATCAGTGACAACAGAAGCTATAGTTCTCAAGTAAAGAACAAATGCCATGATGACTTTGAGCACTTCCAAGAAATCCTTCATCGATCTCACTCCTGCCCACAGACAGATTTTGAAATACAAAACACAATTAGAACGAGTTTACGCTGAGGGAGTTAGAAGCATCAGTAAAGCTCAGGAGAAGATGTTATAACAACCGAGGCGCTACAAGCAATTAGTATTCAAAATTATGTCACCTGCAGAGAGTATCAAATAAAATATAGAAAGAAGAAAGGCTCAATTAGAAATGTAAAAAAAAGGATCATTATTATTTTTTAACTTTCAAGAAGGCCAAGTTAATTATTACAACAATTTAACATGAGTGATTCTTCTATTCTTCTCCCTCCTTTCAACTACCTGTGGAGCTTAGGTGTACAACTTTCCATGTTGCTCTGTTTCTTGTTATTCTGTTAAATCAACCCATGTCTTCCCATCATCGTCATCTCTACTTCCATCTGTCTTCTCCATGAATAGTTTGGTCTTCCTCTTTGTCTTTTTCCTTCGGGATTCCACAAATGGCCTTTCATATAATATTCTCAGGTGGCTTCTGCAGTGTGTATCCTACCACAGTCATCGTCTTTGTTGTAAATATTTTGTCCACTGGTATTTGGCTGGTACTTTTCCAATAATCTGTGATAATGATTTTGTCATTTTATTCTGCGTAAGAATTCATTAATGATGTTTGTATCTTCATGATTGTTGTTTTTGTTCTACATGTTAGGTAGCCATATAATAGGACTGACTATTCAAAGACGACACTGTTTTGCGAGAAGAGGTGACAGGACTCTGGGAATTTAGAAGAAGCCTTAATTATACTGGGAAGACGCTGTCAAGGGAAAGCCGTTTCAACTTCACTGATTAGAAAAACGCATTTGACGAAATAAATTATTTTTAAAATATTGTTACTCAGCTGAAAAGTGGAAAAACTTTGACGTAGCGAGCAGTAGGAGAATAAGGTTGTATAGATGGGTAGAGACAAAAAGGAACGTAAGAACCAAGACAGCGCTAGCTTTCAAAGGTTGGAAAATTGTGAAAAACAAAATCATAAGCATGAAAACAAATACTGTATCCATCTTTATTTAATTACTTGAAAATATGTGGAAATCATCATCATCATCATCATCATCAAGTACGGGGCCTACTGGCGTAGATGACATGTCTCTCCACAACTTTCGATCTCGACAGTTCTTTATCATTTCTGTTGTTGACCATCTGCCAAGCTATTCTCTTAAACCGTATGGTATTTTCTCTCGTTGCTTCCCTCTATCTCTTCGTCCCTCAATTTTTCCAGTTGTTACAATATATTCCAGTTGTTCTCTTCTCATTACATGGCCAAAAAATGATGCTTGTTTCTTCCTAATATTGGAAACTAGCTGTCTTTTTGCTTTGACCTCTTTCAGAACATGTTCATTACTCTTCTTAGCTGTCCATGGTACTCTCAACATTTTTCTGTAAAACCTCATTTCTACAGACTCCAGTGATTTTCTTGTTTGTTGTCCTATTGTCCATGATTCACATCCATATGTTAAGACTGGCTCTACATAACATTTAAGAACTCTTTTTCTTGTTTCTATTGTCAAAAATGGATTGCATAGTATCTTCCTCATTTTATGCAAAGCTGCTTTTGCCTGAGCCATTCTGCATCTCACCTCTTTTGTACATCTTCCGTCTGAGGTAACAAAGTTCCCAAATATTTAAATTCATTTACCTGTTTTAATATTGTTCCAATTGTCTTTATTTTGCACTGAGGTGGTGTCTTTTTCTTTGTTGTACCATTACTTCTGTCTTTTTGCTATTAAGGCTGAGTCCTTTATATTGTTTTTTTTTTCTCACTATAATGTCCAACATTTCTTGTAACTCATTTTCATTCTTAGCGATTAATACTGTGTTTCATCAGCATACCTTAGATTATTTATATTATGACCTCCAATTGTTATTCCAGGCATGCCCCTTATGGATCTTAAAATAATCTCTCTTCAAATATTAAACAAATCTGGTGACAGTGCACAACCTTGTCTAACAACCTGGTTTATTTGTTGAAACATTCCCAATAGGTTTCCAGTTCTTATGTTTGTTGCTAGTACATGTTCTTTATTATTCTTAGGTCTTTGCTGTCTACGTTTATGCTTTCTAAAATTTGGATTATTTATTGGTGCTTTACTTTGTCAAATGCTTTGGTATAATCTATGAAACGTATAGATATGTTTTCACCTCTATGGCTCCTTTTACTAAAGGTCGTATGATATATATGGCATTGATCGTTCCTTTACCTGCAACAAAACCACACTGTTCATCGCTAAATTCTGGACTGATTTTGTTTCGCACTCTTTGCATGATGATTCTTAGTAATATCTTAGTCATATGACTCATAAGGCCTATTGTGTGATGATCATCGCATTCAATCGCATCAGATTTCTGTTGTAGGGCTATGAATATTGATTTGAGCAGGTCGTCTGGTATATATCCGCTGCTGTAGATATCAGTCAATAGTTTTGTTATTATTTCTATCCCAAAATCACCTTTTCGTTTATTATTTCTGGTCCTTCTCCATTATCCTTAATATTTACTTCTGTATGCTCATCATTATAAAGATCTTTAAAATATTCTGTCCATTGTTCCCTTATGCTTTCTTGTTCAATCACTAGTTCTCCTTCATTTCATCTTAAATTTCCAAATTTTGATTGTGTTTTTCTTCCTGCTAATTCTTCAATTTGTTTGTATATAGCTTTGGTATCTCCTATCTGTTGAATTTCAATCTTTTTGCATCTCTCTTTTAACCATGCTCCTTTTTTCATACATTGTATTTTATTACAGTTTCTTTATTTAATCTCTTATACACATCTTTATTTTCTTTATTTCTTCTTTTTGTAAGCATTAGCTGCAAAATGTCATCTGTCATCCGTTTCTTTCTGGAATTTGTCCTCACTGGTGTCATGAACTCTTTTTGATGTTTGTTGCATTGATTCTTTTAGTATTTCCCACTGTTCATCTATGCTTTGTATCTTCTCTATTGCATTGTACCGGTTCTTAATTGTGATTTTATATTTGTCTAGCAACTTCTTGTCTGATCTGAGTAAATCTAAATTTAACTTGACGTTAACTGAGGCTCGCTTTGTTCTTTTTAATTTTGCTCTAAGCTTTCCCACTACTGGTACATGATCACTATTGCAATCTGCCCCTGGTATAGCTTTCACACACACCAGACTGTTTCTAAATCTATTGCTTATCATTATGTAATCAATTTGATTGCGTGCGTTGTTTCCTGGGCTTTTCCGTGTCCACAGACGTCTTGGGTGTTGCTTTAAACCAGGTGTTTCCTATCATCATGTTGTGTTTTCTTGCCCAGTCAATAAGTTTCACACCTGTTTCATTCCTCTCGCCTAAGCCATAATGGCCAACTACTTCCTCAACTCTTTCCTTTCCTACTTTTGCCTTATGGTGTTTTCATGTGGTTTGCATTCATGAGGTGTCTCCTTTAACTCGTCGTAAAATTTATCAATTGTTTCCTCTAGACTGTCTGCTGTTGGTGCATAAAATTTTATAAGATTTATGTCTATTGGCTTTCCATTCAATTTCACTAAAAGGACTCTGTCAGATATTGGGTAAAAGCCTTTCACTGTTCTAGCTCTTTAAGCATCCAAGATGATACCTACTCCTCTTTGGTGTTCAGTACCTCCAGAATAGATTATTTTATGTTTATCAGAGTACATCCCCCCTGATCCGTTGTATCTCATTTCACAAAGTCCCAGCAAATGTAAACCCATTCTTATCATTTCTTGTATGATGTTTTCCATTTTGCCATTCTGCATGCGTGTTCTGACATTCCACGTACCTATCTTTAGAGTTTGTTTTATTTTTATTTTGCTTACGGTAGCTTGATGACATCCGGGTATCACCTGTAGCACATGATGTCCCTACCGAACCAGGGTTTTCCATTGGAATCCCCCTTAACGTTGTTGTCGTGACGATGTAGACATAGAGAGCAAATTAGATGTATTCGAGAATGCTTCTTAGATTACTTGTATATACAATGGAATCAATTCAAGATAAGTGCAGGAATAAGAGAAATGACCAAGCGACCGATAATATCATCCACAATCAGAAAGAGAGATTGGATATATGTAGACCAGTAACGAGAATAAATAACCAGAGCATCACCGCAAAGCAAGTACTCAAATTGGAAAATAATAAAAAAGGAAAAGAGAAAGTTCCCGACCTTGTGAGACATTGAGAGGAATAACAGACAATAGAGCAAAAACAGCGTTTGTTTCAAAACTCATGCTCTCAAACTTCATCAAATATCCTGGAAACCTCTGGACGGATTACCATGAGTTTATGTGTTGTTGTTGCGTTCGCCAGCTTTCAACTCTGAAGAAGTCCCTAGAGGAACTGAATTGTGCGTGTTAATCCATTTTTCCCTAGCGGCCGTGTCCACAGGGGTCCCTCGCCACACAGGCAGATAACTCCGACTTCGGAAGTACTCATGTTTTTTTCCGTCGATGAGTAATTGCCGTTTCAAGGCGGGCCTCGCTGCTGAGACCAGGGGTGGTTGCCGCAGAGATAAATCATAAATAAAAATCCCAACCTATGTAGCCGAGATTTGAACCCACAATCTCTTTATTGTAGACAATCCAGTTCCCCCATGGACTTGGAATATGAGGAAACTGCAATAAGGAACACTTTTCATGCATAGCCTGCAATGGTTCCTGCCGCCTATCCACCATATACCGGAAGTTCACGTCCTCACGGCATGAATTTATAACATGTGGTCTTACATCGTTACAAATATATAATTTAAACTAATGTAGGTAATACAATTTACTTAAAGTTGCTGATTTATTTGATCTTTTTCAATGCAACAATTACAGCACCTCTATAACAATAGAATTTACAGTAAGCTTAACAATTTCTTGGCTTTTGATAAGAAATAGGAGAGTCATCAAATTTTGCGCAAACTGTTACAAGTAGTACTGAACTATATGCGTTGGTTTGGTCTTGTAGACTCCAAGTTTCCTTGAAACAATTATCAGTGTCAGAAGGAATCAAGTGAGCAAATAGTAAAAGCAGAAATGATAGTGAATGTTTCTTACTAAATAAATTATAAATTATAAAGGCACTTTCTGAAGATACAGCCCATATGAGTTAAGGCACCCTTTGGAGATACAGCCCTTGTGAGTTAGTGCCCCACATGAAATTACAGTCCGTGTGAGTTAGGGGACCACCAGGAATTATAGCCCTTGCGAGTTAGGGCACCAACTGGTTTTACAGCCTTTGTGAGTTAGTGCTCCACCTGGAGTTACAGCCCTTGTGAGTTATGGCACCACCTGGAGTTACAGCCTTTGTGAGTTAGGGCAACACCTGGAGTTACAACTCTTGTGTTGTTTCTCTGCCTACAACTGAAGATCACTTTTTGATGCTATGAAAGGTTGTCAAGATCAAGAAACATGTCAAGTGTAAAAGATTAAGGCATTTTTGACTGGCTGAATGTGTGGGCAATCTGGTCAGTACTACACCAAGATTGTCTTTCTTGCTCAGAAATAATCTGGTCCGCATTTAAGGTTGGGTGTACCAAGAAGCCATCAAGTGAGATCCGTTCCCTCAATAAATGTTAACTGGGTACATGTTGCTTTGGGAAGATCTGACCTTGTCAACGTTCACCCTTTGAGTGGGTAATGATGGACTGTCACAAGTTGACAGTCAGATGCAATATCTGCAACTTTCAGCACATCCATCTTTGGTGTGGTAAGATGTTTTCTTGCTTAACACTGCTGCTTGTACAGCAGCCATTGTAAACGGCTCTTATAGTGTCAAGAGCTCTTAAATGGAGGGCATCACTACTGGGTTGTGTGTAGGACACCTCTACTGGGTCGTGTATAGGGCATCACTAATGGGTTGTGTATAGGGAGATCAATTGTAGACAAAAAAGGAATTGAAGTCAACGGTCACAACATAAATAATTTGCGATATGCGGATGACACAGTCTTAATAGCAGAGACAGATAACGAACTACAAGAAATGATAGACATAATAGTAAAAGAAAGCAACAAGAAAGGTCTCGGTCTGAATAGTAAGAAAACAGAAGTAATGGTTATATCGAAGAAACAATCATCACCATCATGCAGCATAAAAATAAACAGGATAAATCTGAAACAAGTGCAACGTTTCAAATACTTGGGCACAGTAATAACATCAGATGTGAGATGCACCACCGAAATAAAAAGCAGAATAGTTCAGGCCAAAGTAGCATTTCATAAAATGAAAAATATCTTATGCAACAAATCTATGTCAATAAAAATGGGAGAGAGAGTTCATCAGTGCTATATAGAACCAATTCTGACCTATGGTAGCGAATCATGGACAGTAGACAAACAAATGAAAATACGATTAGAGCCCACAAAGATGGGATTTCTCAGAAGAATGTTGAAAGTTCCCTGACAGCTAAAAAGACCAATGAGGAAGTTCTCAAAGAGGCCAACACAAAAAGGGAGCTCTTAAAAAACATCAGAAAGAAGCAAGCAACATTTTTCGGGCACATCATGAGAAGAGGAAAGTGGGAATACTTGGTTACAACTGGCAAAATAAAAGGAAAGAGAGATCACGGACGACAAAGAAAGAAAATACTGGATAGCTTGGTGTCATGACATGGAAAACAGTCAAGAACAGAACTGATACGATGCTCTGTGGGGGAGCTTAAGCGCCTGCGACCGCAGGTCGCAATAGCAGGGCCTTCGCACCATCAGCTGGCCAAGACCTAGCAGTTCTACCTCCTCGTGGTCTCCCCCGGTAACAGTCTGCGTCAAAACTGACTGGCTAACAGAAGCTAGGATCGACGTGTTCCCTGTAGTGGTGGCTGATACTGATAGAGGACCCAGTATTGCAGTACCTCTGGGCTGGACTAGTAGTTTCCCAGCGTAGTCTGGGACAGACGACCTCCAACCTCCAGTAAGAGCCGGGAATGTCAAGAAAGCCATTACGACCCGCCACATCCTATGAGTCAAAGGGCAAATATGCTTGTATCAACTCGTGGTAATCCGTCAACAACAACAACGATGCACTGTAGATAGAAGATTGTGGAGGGACATGATCACCTACGCCAACCGGTATGGCACATGATGACGATGAACTATCTTTCTCATTTCTATACTTCGCCTACGCACTGGTCACAATTGAATGAGAAACCATGTTCACCAAATTCAAAATAGGTACAACCAGCCGATGCCAGTGCACACTGGACAACATGACAACAAAACATGTTCTAAAGGATTGCCTCCAGTACACAGACCTGAGAAGGACAACGTGGTCCACACCCCCTCCGTGGAAGAGAAACTTTATGCGGCAATCGAATCACTTAAACTGACAGCTGACTTCATAAGAGAGACTGGAATCCTACTCTGATTGAGGCTTTATCGCAGAGAGAGAGAAAGAGAGAGAGAAAGAGAGAGAGAGAGAGAGAGAGAGAGAGCGAGAGAGAGAGAATTTCTGTTGACATAGATTTGTTGCATAAGATATTTTTCATTGTCTGAAATGCTATATTTTGGCCTGTGCTATTCTGCTTTTTATTTCTGTCGTGCATCTTCCATCTAATGTTAATATTGTGCCCCCCATTTATTTCAAACGTTGCACTTGTTTCTGATTTGTCTTGTTTATTTTTAGTAAACCAATATATATATTAATTTCATACAAGTTCATGCACAAACAGCAGACAGTGTAGATGAAACAGTTTATAAATTTTACCACGAACTTAATATGGCATTTGGTCAAAGCGAACCACATGAAAACACTACAGTTCTACGGGATCTCAATGAAAATTAGGAAAGGAAAGATTTGCAGAAGTGGTTGGCTATTTTGGCTTAGGAGGGAGAAATGAAAGCGGCGACAAGCTTTTTGAATGGACAAGAACACATAACAACACGATGATAGGAAACACCTGGTATAACCAACATGCAAGACGTATGTGAACATGGAAAAACCCAAGAGACAACGCGCGTAATAAAATCGACAACATAGTGATAAACAACAGATTAAAAAATAATCCGGTAGGTGTGAAAACTATACCAGGGGCAGATTGCAATAGTGATCATGTACCAGTTGTGGAAAAACTTACAGTAAAACTAAAAACAGCAAAAGAACCTCAGTTAATATCAAGTTAAATTTAGTTTTACTCAAATCAAACAAGCGTTTAGAAGACAAATATAACTTCACAATTCATAACCGGTACAATGCAGTAGAGAAGATACAAACCATTGATGAACAGTTTGAAATGCTAAAAGAATCAATGCAGCAAATATCAAAATGGTTCATACCACCAGTGAGGACAAATTCCAGAAAGAAATGGATGACAAGGACATTTTGCAGCTAATGGATACACGAAGAAGAAATAAGGATAACAAAGATGAGTGTAGGAGAATAAATTAAGAAATTGTAATAAATTGCAACGAAGCAAAAGAAGCATGACTAAAACAGAGATGCAAAGAGATTGAAATGCAACAAAAAGGAAATGCCAAAGCTATTTACAAACAAACTGAAGAATTAATCATAAGAAAAACGCAATCAAAAGCTGTTTTAAGATCAAAGAAAGAGAATTTTTCATTAAACAAAAAAGCATAAGGGAACGAAGGACATAATACATTAAAGAATACATACAACAGAAGCAAATATTAAGGATAATGGGGAGGAACCAGAAATACTCAAAGAAGAAGTGGAAAACGCCGTGTGCAATATTAAAAGCCCCTGGACCAGATAATATAACTAAAGAAGAGACTGAAGCCATGAGTGATTTTGGAATAGAATAATAACAGAAATGTTGAAAGGTATCTATAACAGGGGATATATACCAGACGACCTGCTCAAATCAATATTCATAGTCCTATCAAATAAATCTTGTGCAATTGAATGCGATGATCATCACACAATAAGCCTTATGAGTCATAATGCTAAGATATTACTAAGAATCATTATGTGTAGAGTGCGAAACAAAATCATGTCCAGAAATTAGTGATGAACAGTGTGGTTTTGTTGGAGGTAAAGGTACGAACAATGCAATATACATCATCAGATCTGTAGTAGAAAGAGCCATAGAGGTGAAAACAGATCTATACCTATGTTTCATAGATTATACCAAATCATTTGACAAAATAAAGTACCAAGAATTTTTTTAAATTTTATAAAGCATAAACATAGACATCAAAGATCTAAGAATATTAAAGAAAGTTTACTGGCAACAAACAGATGCCATAAAAGCTGGAAATCAATTGGGAATGTTTCTACAGATAAAACAGGATGCTATGCAAGGTTGTGTGCTGTCACCATATTTATTTAATATGTATAGTGAGATTATTTTGACATTCATAAGGGACATACCTGGAATAACAATCGGAGGTCATAATTTAAATAATCTAAGATATGCTGATGATACAGTCTTAAACGCAAGGAGTGATACCGAGTTATAAGAAATGTTAGACGTTATAGTGAAGGAAAGCAAAAATTAAGGACATAGCCTCAATAGCATAAAGACAGAAGTAATGGTAGCAACAAAGAAAAAATAAACTACCGCAATGCACAATAAAGACAAGTGGAACAATATTAAAACAGGTAAATGAATTTAAATATCTGGGAACAATGCTAACCTCAGATTGTAGAGGTGATTCAGAATTGCTCAAGCAAAAGCAGCTTTCCAAAAAAATGAGGAAAATACCGTTCATTTTTTTAATAGAAACAAGAAATACAGTTAAACTTAAATTTTATGTAGAGCCAGTCTTAACATATGGATGTGAATCATGGACAATAAGACCACAGACAAGAAAAAGAAGCTGTAGAAATGTGGTTTTACAGAATAATGTTGATGATACCACGGACAGCTAAGAAGAGTAGTAAAACGTTTTCAAATAGACTAAAGCAATGAGAGAACTAATTTCCAATGTGAGGAAGAAACAAATTATTTTTTGCCCATGTAATAAGAAGGTTTTTTTTTAAGATTTATTTTTTCTGTTTTTTTGTCTATGGTTCGTAGCCATCAAACAGCAGTGGTGTTTGATACGGTACTTTATGTCTAACTTTCAATGATAATGATTTCTTAGAATAACATATTTCTCATTTTATTACACACATTTTTTACCTATGCGTTTCTAACTTGTTACCTCATTAATACATCTTCGACCTTATGCTTTTAATGTTTTGTTTTTTTTACATTTTGGAAAAAAAAGTAAAGTACCCCCATCACACCAAGTGGCGTATAGGGGGGAAATATGGTGTCAGTGACCCTATATTTTACAGACCTTCAGCACATGACTTTTGGGGTAATGTGGTCGGTATTACGCCCGTGCTGGATTACTTTCCCAGAAAAAAATATGATACCCATTTAAGGCTGGGTGAACCCGGAAGCCGGTCGGTTGGCATCGAACCCTACCCCTTGTCCTTTGTAGTCCAGTTCACTAACCACTGAGCTATCTCGGCTCCCACATTTTAGATATAAATGACATAATTTAATGAAATCGTGTCTTCGATATTACAATTATTCTGGGTTCTTTTTTCATTTTAAATAAGTTTCCTTTTATTCAAGAAATATCTGTTAATGAGTGGTTCTTTCTTGCGATTTGATATCAGTTAATTTTATTAATTACTACCTCATAATTCGATTAATTATTACCTCATAATTTTATTAATTATTACCTCATAATTTTATTAATTATTACCACATAATTTTATTAATTATTACCTCATAATTTTATTCCGGGTAAGTGTTCTGTGTGTCGAATGTTTTCTGTACAACGAAAAGAGGTCAGGCGAAAGGACACATCTTTTTATATTCTTGTATTCTCCCAGTTTGTTTTCTACTCTGCTGCTGATTGTTACAAGTACATTATCTTGATAATCATTACAATTGTCTTATCAACACAGATGTATTTAACATTTGTAGGCAAATACTGTGAGTTTTACTTTGATGTAATGTATGATGTTAAAGGTATATGTAGCTATTATCATGTGATGAAGATTTTTATTTGTTCAAAAGGACACATAAACACTCACACACATTCAATATACACACTAACTTACCACCATATATTTCAACCTCACATAAAGTCAATACTCGATCGTATTCGCTGCCTGTTTCTCTTCCTGTAATTTTTAAGACTTTGGTAAAGTTTATTGAACCCATAAGCACGTGGTATTTGTTAACATTGGCTCCGACATTGTCTTTCCAATGAAAGTGTCGTAAACCATTTGGTGAGAAACCTTCAACGCTTATTCTATGAAAACGTTCCTGAAAGTCTGAGATTAGACATAATTTTCAACAATAAACCAAAAAATCAATCATTGGAAATTATATAGCAATTGTAAAAATAAATATAGTGAGTTGTATGTTACAAAAAGATTATGGTTATTGGAGAAGATTTAATTTAAAATAAAAGCTCATGATATGATGTACATCTAGATGAAGGAAATTCCCAGAAACCCACCAACTAGCGTGACGTTTTCAGGTTTGCGTACTGGGGGGGGGGGGGGGGGAGTGTTTGTGGTTAGAGTGACGCCAACCTTCCTTATTTTTTATAGCTGGAAGCATCTCGCTAGTTGCAGCGCTGTTCTGTTTTATTTTCTGCTCGTGGGCCTTAGTTAATCTATAATTGGCCATGGCAATAATTCAACATGTAATCAAATCAATCAGAGGACCTCAAGACCCAAATAAGGATGCCAATCATAATATGAATAGTTGTGAACAAGTTATCATTATACGCCAAAGAACAGGACACAATCGACTCCACAGTCACATGTATACAAAATTCAAGATCGGCACATCAATTACATGTACATAAGAACAGGCGCCCCAGACTGCTAAACACATACTTCAAGACTACACTGCATATAGTAGACTGAGGAAAATCCATTGGCCCATATATACAACACCACAGACAAAACTATATTGGCCACTGCAAGAATTACAAAAGACAGTAAAATTTATATAGGCAACAACATTGCAGATATAAACAATACTTCAGGCGAAAAAAAGATAGATAGACAGACAGACAGACAGACAGACAGACAAACAGACAGACAGACAGACAGACAAACAGACAGACAGACAGACAGACAGACAGACAGATAGATAGATAGATAGATAGATAGATAAATAGATAGATAGATATATTAGATTAGATTAGATTTAGATTAGATTATATTTAGATTAGATTAGATTAGATTAGATTAGATTAGATAAGATAAGATAAGATAAGATAAGATAAGATAAGGTAAGATAAGATAAGATAAGATAAGATAAGATAAGATAAGAAAATATAAGAAAAGATAAGATAAGATAAGATAAGATAAGATAAGATAAGATAAGATAAGATAGATAGATAGATATATAGATAGATAGATAGGTAGGTAGGTAGGTAGGTAGGTAGGCAGGCAGGCAGGCAGGCAGGCAGGCAGGCAGGCAGGCAGGTAGGCAGGCAGGCAGGCAGGCAGGCAGGCAGGCAGGCAGCTAGATAGATAGATAGATAGATAGATAGATAGATAGATAGATAGATAGATAGATAGATAGATAGATAGATAGATAGATAGATAGATAGATAGATAGATAGATAGATAGATAGATAGATAGATAGATAGATAGATAGATAGATAGATAGATAGATAGATAGATAGATAGATAGATAGATAGATAGATAGATAGATAGATAGATAGATAGATAGATAGATAGATAGATAGATAGATAGATAGATAGATAGATAGATAGATAGATAGATAGATAGATAGATAGATACACAACAACCTGTTTGGTTGCTGGAATAATACACAACAACCCAAACATATATAAGGATATACATATAAATATAACTACATGGCGATAATATGCTAGACAATCTAAAAAGGAAAATAAATAACTTTTTCCGCGCTTTTTGCGCTGGCATGCGCATAACGCATTTCATTTTGGTGGTGATAATGTTTTCTGCCAATAACAATAAACAAACATTACATTCCTTGAAGAACATGTGGCACAATACCAGCAAAGCATTAAAAGTAAAACGATTGAAGGCTACATTTTACCGACAGAAAACTATGACGAATCATCGACATTTACGCAACAAATGATTACGGAAATGATTTCGGATAGAGACCGATATTCATTCAGTTAGGCTGTGTTAAAAGTGATGTTCTACAATGAGCGAGACATGCACATAACTGCAGTTCTGCGGTAGAGATGGTACCAAGAAGAAAAGGGTGGGGTGTAACGTACACACCTACAAGGTATGGTGACGTGTTCACTCACGCCCACTTAACGGGCAGACGCTAGAGAACAAAAAGAACTCACCATAGCCAAGATCTTTGTTCATGTGGGGGAGCGGGAATGACCACATTACAGGAGATGTGAACTGTATGCTTTTATTACTTTTCAGTTGGAAGCAAATACTGTTGGGACGACCACATCACAGGAGATGTGAACCGGATACTTTTATTATCTTTTTTAGGTATCAGCAAATACTGTTGGAACGACCACATCACAGGAGATGTGAAACGCGTACTTTTATAACTTTTTTAGTTGGAAGCAAATACTGTTGGGACAACCATATCACAGGAGATGTGAACCGCGTACTTTTATTACTTTTTTAGTTGGAAGAAAATACTGTTGCGACGACCACATAACATGTGAACCGAGAAGTGATATTTCCGAACCCCATCCCCCTCTTTTTACATGGATCTTGATCTTGGCTAAGGTGAGTTCTTCTTCAGCCCCTACCATTAACGTGGACGCGAATGACGCTGAACGTATGTGCTGAATTCATGGACAAATAGATGGTGTATCAGCATCAATACAGACAAATGCAGTACTACACTTTTCACACTCTCCCCAAAACAAAAAGCAGGAGCCATCTACATAAACAATGAGCCTGTGAAAGAAGACATACAAGCTACGTATCTCGGAGTTACATTTGACAACAAACTATCTTGGAAACAGCAGATAAATAAGGCAACCCAAAAAGCAAGGAGGAAATTGGCTATTCTAAGAAAGTTGTGTGGAACCACATGGGGTGCGAGTGGGAAAATACTCAGTAAAGTTTACCAACAGAGTATACGCCCACATTTAGAATATGGATCATCCGCATGGTGCTCAGCATCAAACACCACATTGCAAGAACTGGATAAAGTACAAAACCAGGCACTTAGGGTCATCACAGGAGCAATGAAATCAACACCAATATTGGAGATGGAGAAATTGGGGAGGATACCAGCACTGAGAGAAAGGAGAGACACAAAGGTGCTGATACAGGCAGAAAAATTTGTATGTATGCCGAGACATCCAATGAAGGACCGATTCCAAAATCTTGCATTGGGACGACTTAAGAGAAGCAGCTTTAACCACCAAGCCAAGCGTATTAGTAGACAAACACCAGACATGCTAAGAGTGGTTAATCCCCTACTGCGCATACCAGAACAGACTCCCTGGACAGATGAATCAGGATTATCAGTTCAAATACGGACAGAAGTGAAAGGAATAGTTGACAAAGAGGAACAGAATAGTCTACAGCGAAAAACAATAACTCTCAGTTTCCTGGATGAAGAATACCCACAAGACCTATGGATCCGTGTGTACACAGATGGATCAGCACAGAATGCAGTAAAGAATGGGAGAGCAGGTGCATATATAGAGTATCCAAATAACTCTAGGGATATGAATAAAATAGCAACAGTGAAATATTGTCACATTTATGATGCAGAAATACAAGCAATAAAGTTGGCAATAGAAAAACTGCTGAACGATAATCTTAGCCCACAGCCTGTAGTGTTTTTGACAGATGCAAGATCAGTACTCCAGGCACTACAATCCAGAAAATTACCACATCGGCAGACCATATTGATTGAACTCTGCAAGCACCACAGGGTTGCCCTACAGTGGATCCCGTCTCACTGTGGAATACCAGGAAGTGAGAAAGCACATCAGTTGGCAAAGGAAGGTTCAACAGGCACACAACTAGATACAACAGTTACATACCATCATAAGAAACAGATAATCAAATCAATCAGAGGACCACAAGCCCCAAATCAGGATGCCTTTCATAATATGAATAGATATGAACAAGTTATCATTATACGCCTAAGAACAGGACACAATCGACTCCATAGTCACATGTATACAAAATTCAAGATCGGCACATGAACTACTTGTACATGTGGACATGCACCCCAGACTGCTGAACACATACTTCAAGACTGCACTGAATATAGTAGACTGAGGAAAATCCATTGGCCAATAGATACAACACTACAGACAAAACTATACGGGCCACTGCAAGAATTACAAAAGACAGTAAAATTCATACAGGAAACAACATTGCTGATATAGACAATACTTCGAGCGAACGAAAGATAGATAGATAGACGCTGAACGCGCTGTGTCGCTACGTTACACCTCACCACTTGTATCATAATCTTCATTTCTGTGTCCGTTTCCTGTGATCGTGGTTTTTTAAACAGGCTGTATGTATGCCGAAATGTATGTCAGTATTTTGTTTTTCTTTTTTTGTAAAAATGTAATCATACCTTGTAAGATCGCATGTTATACCCCACGATTTACTGCTTTCCACGGAGAACATGTGATAATATTATAGATATGTGTTGCATTTGTTTGAAGTGTCATAAGATTCATCTTTTGCCTGTGTGATATAGATCGAATAGATTTGTTGTCGTTATTATACGAAATTTAATAGACAAAACAAACATTAAATATAAGACCAGAACGAACCTAATGTACAACCGTGACATATACAGAGAATACTATATAGAAATATGTGCTACACAATAAACGAGAACTGTTGAATGTTTTAGAAGAATTAAAGCTTACCGTTTCTGTTGTATAGATATACGAAACAGAGCTGCATCGTTCTGGAGAACATGAGCGCCCACCATTGAATTCCTCCAATGGTTGGTTGCGTGTGTGAACAAGAACCATCTTCATATCGAGAATTGCGGTCACCATCAACGGCATTACTTGCTACGCTTTGCAGTCCTCCAAAATTAAGGTTTACGTCTTCCTTGGTTGACGATTGAGTGGCATTTTCCATCAAACCGACTTGACGACCTGTTTGGTTATATTTTCAAGGTAAAAATGTTTTACAACATATTGGTCTACTATAAGAGAATATCAAATACAAGAAATATTTGCAACAATTATTTACAGTAATAACAAATCATATAATATAAGCACGAACAGTATCATACACATGTACATATACAGTATGTGTATATATAATACTCACGCATCAACAACTGACATGTAATATCGCAATTTAAAATGTAAACATGAAATGGTACCGGTCGGGTATGTTCAACCCGAATGTGAAAAGTCTGGGACGGTGCATAGGGCGGAAGAATCAGAAATGAGCAACAGCCCCGAAAGCGAAAACGCAAGGTGTGTGGTAGACATGAAGAACATGAAAGTCATGTCACACATATGTCAGACCACCGTGAAAGAGATTGGAGCTTCATCATGTAACACTCCAAAGAAAGCCATGGAGAGTTATTATAACTACTGTTTTAAGAACGAATTAAAAATAGCTACATGGAATGTTAGGACCCTATACCAACAAGGAAAATGAGAAAATCTTTTTGTAGAAGCAGAGCGATTAAACATAGATATTTTAGGCATATCAGAAACAAGATGGAAGGAAAGTGGATACATACAAGACGATAAATATACATTTATATATTCAGGTAACACAACAGAACATCAAAGAGAGGTAGGCATTCTAATAAAACGAGAGCTACAAAAATATATAAATACCCAGTTGGACATACAATGATAGGATTATGCTATTAAAAATGAAGGCAAAACCATTTGACATAGCAATAATACAGACATACGCACCTACTCAAGACTATACATATGAACAAATAGAAGCATACTATGAAGATCTAAATACAGTTATGAAGCAAGTGAAATCATTAAACATCTTGATTGTAATGAAAGATAGAAGGCAAACGAAAAACACTACCAGATACACGGATATTGACAATGAATTACGGAGAATTTGCAAAAAGGCAAAGGAAGACTGGCTCAACCAAAGATATCTAGAAGTCGAAACTATGGAAAGTAAACAAAACTTACGAGAGATGCACACATAAATAAAGAGAATGACTAATAAAGACAAAAAAAGCTGCAGGAAGAGGATGTATTGCAAACAGAGAGGGAAGAATGCTAACAGACAACAAAGATATAAGAGATAGATGGCAGGAATATATAACAGAATTATTTTACGACAAAAGGGACAAAAAGCCATTTATAAAATGTACATTACATACAACAATAAAATCCTGAAATCTGAAGTCGAAAAAGCTATATAAACAATGAAAAAAGGAAAGGCAGCAGAACCTGACAATATACAGATATAGATGATACAGGCTCTAGAAGATTTTGGCAGTGAAGTGATCACAGACATATGCAATGACATATACCATACAGGATACATACCAAACGAACTAAAAACATCAACTTTCATTGCATTGCCTAAAAAGAATGGTGCAGTTGAATGCAGAAATTGTAGAACAATAAGTCTAATGAGCAGGTAACACACATTTTACTAAAAGTTATACAGGAAAGGATTCGGAATAAAATCAATTACATGAGCAACATTTTGGATTCAGGAAAAACAGTGGCACAAAAGAAGCCATATTTAGCACGAGAACATTGATTGAAAAGTACATAGAAGTAAACAAACCAATATATGCCTGCTTCATAGACTACACCAAAGTTTTCGATAGAATACATAATAATCAACTTATAGACTACCTAAAGGATATAAATCTAGATGTAATATTAGACTAATATGTAATTTGTACTGGGAGCATACAGCAATATAACAATGAGAACTCTGCAACCATGGATATAAAAAGAGGAGTAAGACAAGGATGCATCCTATCACCAAGTTAGTTTAATTTATACACCGAGCAAATCTTTAAAAACATCATAGAGATGCCAGGTCTAAACATTAATGGAAAGATATTCAATAACCTAAGATATGCTGATGATACTGTTCTACTAGCAGAAAATCCTAAAGACCTACAACAATTGCTTAATGTGATAAACATAACAAGCAAAAAATATAGACTAGATAGGAATATCAAAAAGACTAAAATTATGATCATAAACAAAGAACATTCTCAAGACCTACAAATAAATATCACAGTGGAAGGAATACATCTGGAGACAGTTCAGAGCTTCAACTACCTAGGACATGCTATAACCAATGATGGAAAATGTAAGATTGAAATAAACAAAAGAATAGGTATGGCAAAAAGAAATTTTAATGTCATTAAAAATATACTAACAACAAAACAAATAACAGCAGGGCTGAAACGAAGAATAGCATAATGTTACATCTTTTCAATATTCCTATATGGTGCAGAAACATAGACATTAGACAAGAAAACAGAACAGAAAATTGAAGCTTTTGAAATATGGATTTATAGAAGAATAGGTAGAATTGGATGGAAATAAAAGAAAACAAACGATGAAGTTTTAAAACAAATAAAAATAAAAAGAGAACTACTAAACACAATTAGAACAAGACAAATCACATTTTTAGGGCATGTTAAACGACACAACAGCCTAATAAAAGTAACATTAGAAGGGAAAATACAAGGTAAAAGAGGCAGAGGCAGACCAAGACTAACATGGACGAGTAACATCAAAAGCTGGACTAGTCAATCTATGACAACATGCACCATCAAAGCAAGAAACATAGTGGAATGGCGATTTGGAATGGCGATCCATGGCCGCCAACCTTCGTTACGAAGACGGCACTCGATGATGATGATGATGTATATATAATACTCACGCATCAACAACTGCCATGTAATATCGCAATTTAAAATGTAAACATAACTATACCCATGTATAGACAGCAAAGATCTAAGAATAATAAAGAACATGTACTGGCAACAAACAGCGGCTCAAAGAGCTGGAAATCAATTGGGAATGTTTCAACAAATAAAACAGGGTGATAGGCAAGGTTGTGTGCTGTCGCCTGAACTGTTTAATATGTATAGTGAGATTATTTTAAGATCAATGAGGGGCATACCTGGAATAACAATCGGAGGTCATGATATAAACAATCTAAGGTTTACTGATGTCACAGTCTTAATCGCGAAGAGTGTAAATGAGTTTCAAGAAATATTAGACATTATAGTGAGAGAAAGCAAAAATAAAGGACTCAGCTTTAATAATAAAAAAAAAAAAAAACAAAAAACAGGAGTAAAGGTAATAACAAAGAAAAAGACATCACCTCAGTGCACAATAAAGACAAGTGGAAGAATGTAAAAAAGGTAAATAAATTTAAATATTTGTGAACATTGTTAACATCAGACGGTAGACTTACAACAGGCGTAGATGCAGAATGGCTCAGACAAAAGCAGTTTTCCAAAAAAAAAAGAGGAAGATACTACGCAGCCTATTTTTGACAATAGAAACAAGAAAAAAAAAGTTATTAAATATTATGTAGAGCCAGCCTTAATATATGGATGTGAATCATGGAAAATAAGATAACAGGCAAGACAATCACTGGAGGTTGTAGAAATGTGATTTTACTGAAAAATATTGAGAATACCAGGAACAGTTTAGAAGAATAATGAAAACGTTATGAAAGAGGCCAAAGCAAAAAGAGAGCTAATTTCCAAAATTAGGAGGAAAAAAATCATAATCTTTTGGCCATTTAATGAGAAGGGAATAGCTGGAATATACTGTAATAGCTTGGAAAAGCAAAAACCTTTTGTACTTAACTTCATCGACTTCAAAAAAGCATTTGATAGTATTCATAGAGATTCTTTGTGGAAAATTCTGAAGCAATATGGCTTACCATCAAAAATCATAAATATTATCAAAGACATGTATGATGGTTACACATGTGCAGTTCGAACAGAGGAAGGACTGAGCGAATGTTTCCCAATAGAAACTGGGGTTAAACAAGGATGTATTTTATCGCCCTTGTTATTTGGAATTGTTATGGACTTCATAATGAAGAAATGCTGCACTGGTAATAAAGGCATCGAATGGATACAAGGAGACCATTTGGAGGACCTGGACTTTGCTGATGACATAGTTCTCATCAGCAATCAGATAAAAACGATGCAGGAAAACACAAATGAACTATCATCAATAGCCAGCAAAATTGGGCTTGAGGTCAATCATGAAAAGACTAAAGTCATGAAAAGTTTAATTCCAACAAGTGACAAAATATACATGGAAAACAAACCAGTAGAAGAGATCGATCACTTCATCTATCTTGGAAGTCACATTGATCGAGAAGGGGATACGAGCAAAGAAATTAGAATCAGACTGGCTAAAGCAGCAATGTCTTTCAGAAGCCTTGAAAAGTTGTGGAAATCAAAACTCATTAGCACAAACACAAAACTTAGGCTATTCAAATCAAATGTACTATCAACCCTTACGTATGCGCGTGAAAGCTGGAAAACAACAAGAGATATAGAAACAAAGTTGAACGCATTCGAAAATAAATGTCTAAGGAAAATACTTGGTATAGAATGGAACGAATTCAAAACAAACGAGGAAATTAGAGAAATCGCCAATCAACCACTAATATCTTCAGTAATAAAGAAAAGACGATGGTCATACGTTGGACATGTGATGAGAAGAGATAATAATCGAATAGCAAAGCAAGCCCTCATATGGGAAACAACAGGTAAAAGAAAAAGAGGAAGACCCAGGGAGACACTGAGAAGAACATTGATGAGAGAGGCAAGAGCAGCAGGAATCGGCTCCCTCAATGAGATAGAACTGCTTGCACAGAACAGAGACAGATGGCGAGATTTGATAAAATATCTTTAAAAGAAAACTGCTAGAACAAAAATTCATATAGGAGAAGGTGTATCTTGGTCTACGCCCTATGGGCCGGTTACGGCTCGAAAGGTCAATAGATAGATAGATAGATAGATAGATAGCTTGGAAAATTGAGGGACGAAGCGATAGAAGGAAGCTAAGAGAAAAGATAGGGAACAGGCAAATAATTGCAATGCTGCGGTAAAGCTGGTAGCAAGGAGCCAATGGTGGGGTGTGCTAAACACTCCAAGGTATGGTGACAGCTTTACAAATAAAGAACACAACACAATACTGACGTTTCGGCCTGTGGCCTTCTTCAGAATACATGGACAACGACAACAAGCGGTGAAGCACAATTACTACATGTTAGATGATAAAGTGGAGGGCGAGGAAAGTAGGATGCAAAAATAAGAAAAGAGAGAAATGAATTTTACATGATGAGAGGTATGATGGGCGTCAAAATATATAAAATAGAAAAAGAGAGAGAAAAATGTATAATAAATTGTACTTAGCTGAGCTCAGAGCAGGGAGCAGGAAAACTGTAATCCGTGCTGAAACCAGTCGGAATGACTAAATGACTAAAAGCGCAGAGAACGTGTATAGAAAGCAACACGTGACAAAGACAGGTCAGTAAAGAGGGCAAAAAGGATCAAATTTCGGGAAAACCAAAAAGGGGGGGGGGGGAAAGGGGGCATAGACGAGGATACTCCTGGGACACAACAAGCAATACATATAAATCACTCAACAATGGAAGTGAGAGATCACGCGAGAGGTTAAGAGAAAGAAATAGAATGACACGACAAAGTAGTAAACTAGGCAGTGGGTGAGAGAGATGGACTCTACAGAATGGATGGCCTCGAACTGAACGAGTTGAGAGGTAGGTCAACGAAAGGAAGGATTGGATATTGGAGGAAGAGATACGGTGAGGAAGAATAATAAAGCCGGTATAATGAGAAGGGCGATAGAGGGGTGGTCCGGAGGAAGTTAGTCTATCGGGAGGTAGGGAAGTATTGGAGGAGGAGGTATGGAGAGGAGGGATAAGAAGCAGGTATGTGAAAACTGGATAGGGGGAGAGGCGGTAGGTAAGAAGTGAATGGAAAAAGAGAAAGTCTGGAAGAAGTGGAGCAATAGGGGATGGTGTGCAAGAGGTATGAACCATAGGAGGTAAAGAAGTAGGGAAATGATAGAACAAAGGGGGAATGAAAGTGGGCATCAGGATAAGGGGGATACTGGAATAGTAGGTATAGATGAGTAGTGACTACAAGTTAATAGAGAGGAGAGGGGTGAGCTAGGAGTAGATCAGCAGAGGGTGGTAGGAAGGACGAGGGACAATAGAGGTGGGCAGAGAGATCGTACGTACAGTCCAGGTGGAGAGGTGATATAGTGATAAAGAGGTAAAGGACATGAAGATAGTCAGAAGAGAAAAAGGTGTAGGGAGAGGGGGGGGGGTTTAGGAGGAAGAAGGCAAGATGGGGGTTACTCAAAGAGGATATGAAAAGCAGGGATGGACGAGGAGTAGAGGACCCAAGAAGAGAAATAGGAAGAGAGGTCCATAGGTAGGAGGATGGAGTCGGAGGCAGGAGGGTCCTCAGAGGGACAGGGATACATTGATGCCACGAGGGGTGAGGCAGCCCCAACGAGCGATCAGACGGTGCTCAAGAGTGAGCCGACTGTGGTGATCAGAGGAGCATGATACTAGGCCAGTTACCAAGACATCAGTCTTACCTCGATGGCCCCTCGAGTTAAAGTGGGCTGCTACAGGAGTGTCCGCTTCTTGGGTGATGTCATTCAAGTGTTCACGGCACCTATCGCCGATTCTGCGACCAGACTGACCGATGTAGGTCAACTTGCATCGCTTACAGATGATGGCATAAATGATGTTCCGCGATGTGCAAGTGAATCCCTCTCTGATCTCGAAAGGACCATTAGGGAAGAGTACAGTGTCGGTCTGGAGAACGTGGTCACAAGTTTTACATACTCTCCGGTTGCAGCGGATAGTGCCTCGATGGCTGAAGTGGTCAGCAGGAAGACGGCCCCTGACAAGAAAGTCTCGGAGGTTCCGGTCACGTCTAAAGGCCACTAGTGGTGGGTCAGGGAAGAGCAGACGAGTAGTAGGGTCAGATCGAAGAATAGGGAGGTAGCGGTGGATGGTCCTAATAGCGGCGTAGTGGTGAGGGTGATGGGTGAGAGCGAGCACTACTCTATCAGAGGGGGGATGAGTAGAGGGGGTAAGAGCAGACTGACGTGAAGTGTGGAGAACTCGACGCAGGGCAGGGAGGAGAGCTGATTCAGGATAGAGACGTCGGCGGAAGAAATCAAGCATAAGGTGGGCATTGTGAAGGAAATCTTCGTCGTCTTGGCAAAGGCGACGAAGTCTGAGAAGCTGGGAATAGGGAAGAGAGTTCTTGCAGGATGTAGGATGAGAGGAGTCGTAGCGGAGGAAACTATGGGAGTCAGTGGCCTTGTAGAAGACCGAGGTGAGAAGATGAGAGGTGCCCAAGGAGACTAGGATGTCCAGGAAAGATACGGAGGAGGTGGAGATGTGGAAGGTGATGTGGATAGAGGGGTGGAAATGTCCGACATATTCGATGAAACGGGAGATCTCATCTTCTGGAAGGTCAGACAGACCAATGCAGTCATCAATGTACCTACGATACATGAGGGGAAGAGGGCCCTGGTAGGTATGGATGATTTGGTGCTCAAGGTAACCCATGAAGAGACAAGCATAGCTAGGGCCCATTTTAGTGCCCATCGCCACACCGCTGATCTGGGTGAAGAAATTGCCATTGAACTCGAAAGAGTTGAGGTTCAAGACTAATTCTGCTAGACGGAGGAGGACGCCAGTGGCGATGGAGGGTTGGATCCTACGGTCCAGGAAAAACTGAAGAGCTTGAAGGCCGTCGGAGTGGGGAATAGAAGTATACAGGGAGCAGACATCCATAACGAAGAGGCGGTAGTGACGATCAGGAAGGAGGGTGATAGAGGAAAAGATGTTAAGGGCGTCGTTAGTGTCTTTGACATACGAAGGGAGGCCCATAACTATGGGTTGAAAGACACTGTCGAGGAAGTCAGAAATGAGAACAGTAGGACATGAGATGGAAGAGACAATAGGACGTCCAGGAGAGTCAGGTTTATGTATTTTAGGCAGCATATAGAAAGAGGGTCTGCCCAAGCAGTGGTCAGGAAGGATCATGCGGGAGGAGCTAGAGGGAAGTAATCCATCCTGAATGAAACGGAGGATCGTACGACGCACCACGGCGTTATTAGAGACAGTAGTGTCGTCGGGGGTGGGGAGGTAGAAAGTCGAGTCGGATAATTGTTTATCCCCTTCCCGGATATAAAGGTCTTTCCTCCATACCACCACAGAGCCGCCCTTGTCGGCCGGCTTGATGACAATATCATCACGTCGGCGAAGATCCTGGAGGGCTTGGTACTCTTCACTACTAAGATTAGAGCGTCGAAGTCTATGGGGACGAAGTGCCTTAATATCCCGGTAGGTACTGTTAATGAACTGGTCCAAAGCCTGTGATTCGCCCGAGCGGGGAGTCCAGTCAGATTTACGGGAGGAAAAGCGGACAAATTCGTCTGTAGGAGGAGGTTGAGAGGAAGAGTTCGGATGATTAAAGTAATAGAGTTTGAGTCGTAGTCGTCTGTGATACTCCTGAATGTCCCGTAAGAGAGAGAATGAGTCACTCAAAGGGCGAAGGGGGACAAACTTAAGACCCTTGCTGAGAAGAGAGCGCTCATGGTCGGAAAGGGGCAAATCAGGGGGAATACAAGTGACAAGGGAGCTAGAGTCAGAGGCATTGGGGAGAGGAGGAGGTGGGGGAGGAGGAGGAGGAGGACGGAGGTTCAAGAGTTTACGTTTGTGCTGAGAGGATAAAAAGTCATACATAGATCGGTTGTGGTGGTGGATGGTATGGCGGATGAAGCGAAGAGTCCCAGGAAAGTTAGAGGTGAGTAGATGGAGTTGGGATAGGAGGTGTTGTTGGCGGGTGTTGAGGTGGGATATAAGACGAGAGTGGCTAGAAGCGACAAGACGAACACGTTTCAGGCCATGCTGGAGTTCAAGGTTCTGCAGTTGGCGGCGAAGATAGTTAGAGAGGTAGGGTTGACCGACTTGAGGTGAGAAGTGAGATCGGAACCCACACGGGAGAATTTTACGATGGAGGCAGTTGTTCAAGAAATTGAGGTGACAGGTAAATCTAGTTTTCTTGAAAGTAGTGAAGGCAAAGTCCTTAGAGATGTTAGAGAGTTCGGGGGGTAGAGTGGAGAAGGAGGCGATGATGGAGTGACGGATAGAATGAGATAGATGTTTGAGGGAGGGCATAGTGAGGAGATGAGAGAAGATCGAGAAAAGAAATGAGAGATAAACCAACTAGATGAAGATAGGTAGGATACGTGAAGGTATAGAGAAGCCAATAATAGAAAGAGGGAAGGTAGTGAATAGAAAGTATGAGGAGCAAAGTGCAAGAGGGGAGGGTAAGGAAGCACCCAGAAGTGAAGGCGAGGAGAGACTGACGAGAGATAGAATAGGTAGGTGAAAGAACGGAGTGGAAATGGTTCTAACTAAAGTACACAGAGATGAATGACGTTAAACAAACATAAAGTAGCAGCGATATCAATTGAGTAGGGAACAGGCAAATAATTGCAATGCTGCGGTAAAGCTGGTAGCAAGGAGCCAATGGTGGGGTGTGCTAAACACTCCAAGGTATGGTGACAGCTTTACAAATAAAGAACACAACACAATACTGACGTTTCGGCCTGTGGCCTTCTTCAGAATACATGGACAACGACAACAAGCGGTGAAGCACAATTACTACATGTTAGATGATAAAGTGGAGGGCGAGGAAAGTAGGATGCAAAAATAAGAAAAGAGAGAAATGAATTTTACATGATGAGAGGTATGATGGGCGTCAAAATATATAAAATAGAAAAAGAGAGAGAAAAATGTATAATAAATTGTACTTAGCTGAGCTCAGAGCAGGGAGCAGGAAAACTGTAATCCGTGCTGAAACCAGTCGGAATGACTAAATGACTAAAAGCGCAGAGAACGTGTATAGAAAGCAACACGTGACAAAGACAGGTCAGTAAAGAGGGCAAAAAGGATCAAATTTCGGGAAAACCAAAAAGGGGGGGGGGGGAAAGGGGGCATAGACGAGGATACTCCTGGGACACAACAAGCAATACATATAAATCACTCAACAATGGAAGTGAGAGATCACGCGAGAGGTTAAGAGAAAGAAATAGAATGACACGACAAAGTAGTAAACTAGGCAGTGGGTGAGAGAGATGGACTCTACAGAATGGATGGCCTCGAACTGAACGAGTTGAGAGGTAGGTCAACGAAAGGAAGGATTGGATACTGGAGGAAGAGATACGGTGAGGAAGAATAATAAAGCCGGTATAATGAGAAGGGCGATAGAGGGGTGGTCCGGAGGAAGTTAGTCTATCGGGAGGTAGGGAAGTATTGGAGGAGGAGGTATGGAGAGGAGGGATAAGAAGCAGGTATGTGAAAACTGGATAGGGGGAGAGGCGGTAGGTAAGAAGTGAATGGAAAAAGAGAAAGTCTGGAAGAAGTGGAGCAATAGGGGATGGTGTGCAAGAGGTATGAACCATAGGAGGTAAAGAAGTAGGGAAATGATAGAACAAAGGGGGGAATGAAAGTGGGCATCAGGATAAGGGGGATACTGGAATAGTAGGTATAGATGAGTAGTGACTACAAGTTAATAGAGAGGAGAGGGGTGAGCTAGGAGTAGATCAGCAGAGGGGTGGTAGGAAGGACGAGGGACAATAGAGGTGGGCAGAGAGATCGTACGTACAGTCCAGGTGGAGAGGTGATATAGTGATAAAGAGGTAAAGGACATGAAGATAGTCAGAAGAGAAAAAGGTGTAGGGAGAGGGGGGGGGGTTTAGGAGGAAGAAGGCAAGATGGGGGTTACTCAAAGAGGATATGAAAAGCAGGGATGGACGAGGAGTAGAGGACCCAAGAAGAGAAATAGGAAGAGAGGTCCATAGGTAGGAGGATGGAGTCGGAGGCAGGAGGGTCCTCAGAGGGACAGGGATACATTGATGCCACGAGGGGTGAGGCAGCCCCAACGAGCGATCAGACGGTGCTCAAGAGTGAGCCGACTGTGGTGATCAGAGGAGCATGATACTAGGCCAGTTACCAAGACATCAGTCTTACCTCGATGGCCCCTCGAGTTAAAGTGGGCTGCTACAGGAGTGTCCGCTTCTTGGGTGATGTCATTCAAGTGTTCACGGCACCTATCGCCGATTCTGCGACCAGACTGACCGATGTAGGTCAACTTGCATCGCTTACAGATGATGGCATAAATGATGTTCCGCGATGTGCAAGTGAATCCCTCTCTGATCTCGAAAGGACCATTAGGGAAGAGTACAGTGTCGGTCTGGAGAACGTGGTCACAAGTTTTACATACTCTCCGGTTGCAGCGGATAGTGCCTCGATGGCTGAAGTGGTAGATACCAGACAGCTTAAGAGAATCCCTTGACAGAAGGTCAACAACAGAAATGATAAATAACTTTCGAGATCGACAGTTGTGGAGAGACATGATCACCAACGCCAGCAGGCCCGGTACTTGATGATGATGAAAATGTAAACACTCTAATCATCACTATGCTGATGGCTCACGATGACCAACCCCTCTCACTAACACATGACCAAACACAGAATAGACCAACTTTACAATGAACATTCATCGCTTGCACCTGTCGCCCTCTTGTTATACTTGAGGTTTCCACAATGACGTCACGCCGACACATGCGCATTTCTAATGTTACCGCCTATTGTTGAAAAGCTATCGAAACGTCAACAGTTTTCGGAGAGTGGTGATGATTAAACTGATATTATAAAGCTATTGTTATACTTCGGTGTATATTAGGGTAACATATATATTCAGCCAACAAAAAAGTGTGAAGAAAATTAAATCTCTCAAAAGATATATATATTTAAGTTTACTTTATTTACAAGAATGGCGTTTAGGACTTGTAGAAACGGAATTCATCATCAAAAAGTACTGTGCCTACTGGTGTAGGAGATCATTATCCCCACACATTTCTATCTCTACAGCTATTTATGAGTTCTCTTGTTGACTTTCCACCAAACAATTCTCATAAAATATATTGTACTTTTCCCTCCATTTCCTGTTATCTCTTCTCCCCTAATTTTCCCGGCTGTTCCCTTCTCGTTACATGACCAAAGGTGATGATGACTTCCTTGTGATGTTGACAATTATTTGAATCATTTAATCAGAAATAGAAATCATGTTGCATTCACCAACAAGTCTGCAAGTATATCGGTCTCTAACCAGATCTCTCACTTCTTCTGTGGTTATTTCAATGTCTCTTTCTTCTTCTACTTCTATTCTTCCTCATGTGCCTTTCATCGTCGAGGGGAGATATAATTTGCAACTTTTGCTCTTCTGTTCGCCTCTTCTGCTGTTACGTTTCCTAGTAGTTGTAAAATGCCATTGATCCATCTTTTTCGTGGTCGACCCTAGGGTCTGGTGTTCTCTCTACGTTTATTAAAGGCTCGTTCTGTTGTGTCTTAATAACTTTGCCTTGTCACGTGACCAAACCATTTTATCTGTTGTTTCTTTATATATTCTATGGCGGTGGTTAATTCTTGTTGTTTTTTCTCAGTTCTTTATTTCTGATCTTGTCTCTCATGCTGTTTCCTGTCATTCGTCTAACGCATTTAATCTCCGTAGAGGCTATTTTTTTTTATTGTTCTTGCATCTAGTGTCCGGGACTGGCATTGGTAACCCAACTTTGGGATGAAGATTTTATTGTAAAGTGCCCGTTTTCCTATAAAGTTATATCCTTGTTGGACAACAGTGGTGAGAGCTGTCCAATGATTTGACAGGCTTTGTTGCATCCTGAGTCTATACCTGCTGTTTGTGAATTGTCGTTTGTCACTAAACTTCCTAGGTATTTGAATCCCTCTACTTGTTTTAGTTGCCTGCTTTTTTATAGTTATATTGATGTTCTATTTCTGTTTTGTGACAATCATGACTTCTGTTTTGTTGATTTTCGTGTTGTAATCTGTGCCTGTGTTGTTGAGTTTATTTAAGTGTTCTTGTAGGTCTTCTATTTTTCCATGTATTAGTGCCTGATTGTCTGCAAATAAAAGCTCGTTGAGCTCCTCTGTCTGTGATGGATTGGCTAACTTTCATGTATAGTCCAAGTGTGTAATAAACAGTAGAGGGTATAGTACGCACCCCTGTCTTACACCTGATCTAACATCGAAGTGGTCTGTCTAGCCTGCTGCTGTTCTGACTGTGCAGCTGCTGTTGATGTAGAGATTTTTAATTAGGTTCGTTAGATGTTTAATATCTCGATATATTGTTAGTATCTTCCACAGTTGTTCTCTATTTACTCTGGTGAATGCTTTTTCCTGGTCAATGAAAGCTATGTACACATTTTAATTGTGTTCTTTCGTTTTTTTCTGCAAGTTGTTTTAAGGTGAACAGAGCCATTTAAGGTGAATGTCTCTTTGATGTTCGAAACCACTTCCTCCTTGGTTTGTCGCTGATGGGTCGTCTAGGAACTATGCTTTCATTATTGTTCTTTCCATCCAGTCCGCTGTGTACTTTGATGTGACCTTAGTATTTTAATTTTCTCAGTAGAAAGGTGTTTATAAGCCAGTTTATTTCAATATTAAATGTTTAAAATCATTTTAATATGTCTTTATTCCTCTTTTTCATTGTCCAATGTATCTTAAAGGTGTTTCTGTAGCATTTCGTTCCGAATGAATCGATTTTCTTCCCTGCTGTTTGCGATATTGCCTTTGATACGTGTCCGCAGTAATTTAAATTTTATTGCCTTGCTGGTATGGTACCAGATGTTCATGAAGTGAAATTTTTGTTTTGCTATTAATAATCTTCTTTTTATCTCTTTTTGTTAGTCTCTTTTTTTAGTTACTACATATCCAAGATATTAATAGCTTTCTACAAAAACATGTTCTTCACTGTTGATGATGATTTTGGGTTGGCTGTTTGTTTATACAAAGGAATCAAAGGGCAATATCTGTGTTTTCTGTGTCTTTAGATTGTTACGAACTGATACGATGCACTGTAGATAGAAGATTGTGGAGGGACATGATCGCCTACGCCAACCGCCAGGGTACATGATGATGACTGTGTTATGGCCCCACTATCTGTTGGTGTAATACCACTACTATATTTGTAATTGGATACTTTATTTTGATATAACCACAATATGATTTGTGTGTAGTGGACCACTAAATTTTGATGAATACAAAACGATATGGAAAGAGGTGCTATAGTTTGTTGAAATCACAATATTATATAGGAAGTGAGTAACTATATCTTGATCCAATCACACTACGGCACGGAGAAGTCGATCACTATAGTTTGATGAAATCCCATTACGATATGGGAAAGGTGGGGCACTATGTTTTAATATAATCGCACTACGATATGGGAGAAGTAGATAACTTTGTTGTGATGTAATTACAATACTTCGGGTAAATCAGCCACCATATTTTGATGTAAGCATTCTGCGATATGGGCGAAGTAGATAGTTATATTTTGATGTAAGCATTCTGTGATATTGGAGAAGTAGATAGTTATATTTTGATGTAAGCATTCTGTGACATTGGAGAAGTAGATAGTTATATTTTGATGTAAGCATTCTGTGATATTTGAGAAGTAGATAGTTATATTTTGATGTAAGCATTCTGTGATATTGGAGAAGTAGATAGTTATATTTTGATGTAAGCATTCTGCGATATGGGAGAAGTAGATAGTTATATTTTGATCTAAGCATTCTGTGATATTGGAGAAGTAGACGGATGTATCTTGGTGTTAGCATTCTGCGATGTGGGAGAAGTAGACAGCTATATTTTGATGTAATCACACAATAATATGGTAAATGGACCACTTCATTTTGATGGAATCATACTCCGATATGGGAAGTGGACAACTATATTTTTGTGTCATTCCTCTCCGATATGCAGAAGTAGGCCAGTACATTTTGATGTAACCACACAACTTTATTGGAAAGTGGACAACTATATTTCGGTGTAATAACGTTACGATATGGAGAAGTTGATCCCTATACTTTTCTGCAATCACACTAAACCACCGTTGTAATTTTTTTTGTAAAATCACGAATCGCCCAATAATAGATTTCACGACATAACGTTAAGGGGGATTCCCATGTAATACCCTAGTTTGGGAGGGGACATCTCGTGCTACAGGTGATACCCGATCGTCATCATTCTACTGTAAGCAAGATAAAGATAAAACAGATTGCATAAAGAGGCAATCTGATCATTAGAAGTGACCTCACGTCAAGCCTGTTTTTCGACCCTTTAGCTTCTTGGCACTCTAAGGGAGGTGGCTCCGCCTTGATCATGACTCCTAGGCGTCAACCTTCTTCTGCATTGCCTTTTATTCGTCACATAATATGTTAGGCACACAATAACTACACTTACTCTACGCAACACTTTTGTTCGAATACAGTCTTTACTTACCTGTCTTGTCTTTAACCCAGCACATTCATGTCTTCTTCAGGCGTATAAAGTGGCTACTAATTGCAACGTTCTGTTATAGGCTCGCATACAAGTTGGAGCGGAAGCTGTTAATAGGTGATAAGTATAGGTCGGGCTGGGAACTTCTTGCAATCACCCGGTGTAGCACACTTATGGTAATTAATGTAATTTGTAATAGCTTATTGCCACGCCTCGTCCAGGATAAACTTAAGCTACGCTGTTGACTTGCCTGGGAGTCCGGAGTGGTCACCGTGTAAATTACCTGCATATCGTCTAATTCTAACCGTCAGTTTATTGGGAACTTTATTGTCTGAACTGCCGACGCCGCAAACGCCCGGTTTTGCTCATCTACGGTCGATGATGTAACTTCTTATCGTTTATTGTCGCGCCTCGGGTATTCCAGGACTAAACTGTCCCTACGCTAATGAGATACGTGGGAGACCGTAGTGATGGAGATGTAAAGTGGTCACCTAATCGTCTGAAGATCAGGTTGTTTGATTGTTGATATGTCTCGGTTCTGCCAGAGCCAGAATGATGCTCTTTCGGCTGACTCAGCAATAGCCTTCACTGTTCTTGTTCGCATTCCCCAATTCGCATTGGATGTCTCCGTGACCAAATCCACGCCTGTTAGTCTGTGTGAAGCCCATCACTTCCTTCAGTTGGAGACTAACAATGATTCATGTGTTGCTGCCATTTCCGACCGATGTTATCTGTGGGCTCCAATGTTAGGACTGCTTCGTCTGATGAGCTCTGCAGCATAACACACAGACTGGCTTTGTATTCCTCTAGCACTGACATGGACGGGAGGACCACATAGCTTTCTTACAGTGCAGGGCAACATCTGTCAGTCCTGGTGGTACTCCCAGCCACTTTCGCGTGTACTTGCTAATCTTGCTCTCCATCGCTTCCACCGTACTTGAGTTGATCTCGTATAGCAGATAAGGACATAACAGTTTGGGTATTAACATGAACTGGAGGTACAAGATTTTAACTCTGCCATCTCTATTACTTTCTGGACTGTTCTCGTGTCTTTCAGTGAGGTGTCATACACTCTGCCTACACTCTTTATTCACTCGTTGCAGACGGTTGGGATCATCTAGTTCGATAAACTGAATGCGACTTCCTTGGTCTTCCCTCGTCCTCGGGAAGTCTTCGTGACTTCCTCGGTTTGAAAATCATCCGGCATCACACGTTGAACTCCCCCAGGCGTTCAAGTATCCTTCGTGCGTGTCTCTCTTCTGACGCTAGGACCGTGGTGTCACCCATGAATGCTTTAAGTTGTTGCATGTGGTATCCATCTCGAATGGCTGGTCTTTTTGCAACTAATTCTGCTGCTTTCAGTATTATTTGCAACACGAAGCGTTATGAACAAAACTGCACATCCCATCGCAATTACGACTTGTAATCACGCTGTGATATAGGGAAGAGCTCCTGTATATATGATGTAAACACGCTGTGATATAGGGAAGAGGTCCTGTATATTTAATGTAATCACTCTGTGATATAGCGTAGAGGGCCAGTATATTTGATGTAATCACGCTGTGATATAGGGAAGAGGTCATGTATATTTGATGTAATCACGCTGTGATATAGGGAAGAGGTCCTGTATATTTGATGTAATCACGCTGTGATATAGGGAAGAGGTCATATCTGTTTGATGTAATCACGCTGTGATATAGGAATGAGGTCCTGTGTTATTTTATGTAATCACTCTGTCATATAGGAAAGAGGTCCTGTATATATGATGTAATCACGCTGTCATATAGGAAAGAGGTCCTGTATATTTGATGTAATCACGCTGTCATATAGGAAAGAGGTCCTGTATATTTGATGTAATCACGCTGTCATATAGGAAAGAGGTCCTGTACATTTGATGTAATCACGCTGTCATATAGGAAAGAGGTCCTGTATATATGATGTAATCACGCTGTGATATAGGGAAGAGGTCCTATATATTTGATGTAATCACACTGCGATATGGGAAGAGCACAACTATGTTTTGATGTAAGCACACTATGATATGTGATAAATGGGCGTTCATATGTGGATGTAATCACACTACGATATGGGAATTGGAGCACTATGAAGTAATAATTTTCGATATGGGTATTTGCGCCACTATATTTTGGTGGAAATATTGTTAAAGCCATTTACTCGTCATTGTGGTCATACCAGGCAGGGATAAGGAAAGGTAATCAGTTCAGTCGACATGATTAGACAATCAAAGGTTAAGGAAAGCAAACCTGAATAAAATGCTGGCTGAAATCGGATGCACTGGGCCACTGGCGCAGAACACAGTGCAACGTTTTAACAGGTATCCAATCAGATGGGGCACTCGAATCGCTTAAACAGACAGTAGACGTCATGAGAAAGAGTCTGGAATCCTACCCTGATTGAGTCTTATTCGCAGAAAGAGAGAGTCGACGTGAGAATAAATAATCATATTAAATATATTTTTTTAAATCTAAACACGGTTTGTTCATGCGACTAGTTCTAAACTGTGTTCTTGTTTTTCATTGCGTTACAAAAGTCTATATGTGATATATAACAAGATAGATGAGTAATATAGATGACATGATACTGATGGGTTGATGCTAGTGTTTTGGTTTTCTGACACAAACAAAACTCACCAATAGACTCATAGACTGTACATACATCTGGTGTTATTGGTCCTTCAATTGTAAAATTGCTGATGTGAATGTAATTATCACAGGTAACGTCCACGTAATTGTTTTCAGGAAAATGCCGCTCCTGTGAACATTGCGTGACACCATTCATTAGTGTTCTAAAGGGACTTTTAGTTGCTGAAACAAAATGCAATCAAATAAATAAACACAAAACAAGTGAATTTTTTTACACTTAATGAAACACAATTGTTTGTTTATTGTTATGGTCATCATAAATGAACACAGGACGAATCCCTAGGTGCTCCGATATCCCCACGAGAAAATCCGAGGAGAATCCACGTCAGCGTTCCCGAAATCCTTATCACGATCTGGGATCCACCGTGTGGGATGGTTTCTGCTCATAATTTGGCCCGGCCAGAGGTCTCTATTTTAACTGCCTATGGTTCTTTAACATGCGAGAGTGCACACGAGAACTCCCATTTATTGCCGCTATGAAACACAATAACTCACTGAAAGTTGTCCTGAAATGGAAAATTTAGGATAAACAAGGCAGAGGCAGACAAAGAAAAAAGTGAACTGATAATAGGAAAACATGGTCAGGATAATCCATGACAATGTTAAATGTCGCGTTACGGTAACACTCGATGCGGAGGCGGCACAACAAGATGATATAATTACATTTGTTTTCGTAGTGTTTGAGACATTGCAGTTAGTAATATAGGAGTAAACCAGTTCAATGTGTACGCTGCGCACGTTTAGAAAAGAACTTACAGAAGTTTAAAGTTGGAACGAATGCAATATCACGGCTATCACTGAGAAGCTAAATTTTAAAATGTTAATGTCTTAGCCACATTGTCTTCCACCGCGTTTGTTTTACCAGCATATGTTCCTAATTTCAATTTTGAAACCAGTCAACATACATTTGTAGATGAGGCAGTCTTACAGTAACATTTGTTGGTGATTCTTGAATGTTTTGTTTTTTTCTAATCTGTGAGCCTCCATGTGGCCACCATGGAGCGCCGTTCCACTCTGTCTCTTTCTTTCATGGTGCAGATTGTCATAGGCTGATTTGTCCATCTTTTGATGTTATTCGTCCATGCTAGCCTTGGTCTGCCCCTTTTACCTTATATTTTCCTTCTAATATTACTTTTAGTAGGCCGTTGTGTCTTTTAACATGCCCCAAAAATCGTATTTGTCTTTTTTAAAACTGTATTTAGTAGTTATCTTTTCATTTTTAGTTGTTTTAAGACTTAATTGTTTGTTTTCATTTCTTTCCATCCAATTCTACAAATTCTTCTATAAATCTACATTTAAAAGGCTTCAATTTTATATTCTGTTTTCTTGTCTAATGTCAATGTTTCTGCATCACCATACAGGAATATTGAGAAGATGTAACATTTTGTTATTCTTAGTTATAGCCGTGGTGTTATTTGTTTTGATGTAAGTATACTTTTAATCAAGTAATAGCGAAGAAGAAGACATTGACACTTTTTACGAGGAGCAAGAGGCGACCATGGAGCAGTGTAAATCCCAAGAAACAGCTATTATATTAGGGGATTTCAATGCAAAGGTAGGAACAGCTAAAGTGTAAATCGTGACTGGGGGGGGGGGGCATAGCCTTGGAGAGACGAATGACAGAGGGGATAGATTGATAGAGTGGGCAAAGACACATGAAATGATTATAGGTAACACCTGGTTCAAACAACACCCTAGGCGACTATGGACATGGCAAAGCCCAAACAAAAAAGTACACAATCAAATTGATTGTATACTGGTACAGAGAAGATTCAGGAATGGGCTAACATCGGTTAAAACAAGGCCAGGAGCAGATTGCAATAGTGACCATGTACCAGTAGTTGGAAAGATAAGAATAAAACTGCAGAAGGCACAGAAATCACCAAGACATATAAAATTAGAACTAGATATGCTAAGAGTAGATAAACAGATGTGTGATAAGTACAGCATGATAGTACAAAATTGATATAATGCTATTGAGAAAATACAGGACATCCAGGAGCACTGGGAAATGTTCAAACAATCGATTCAACAAACATCAAAAGAAGTAATACCAGTGACTAAAAGAATCAACAACAAGAAATGGATGACAGAAGAAATATTACAACTAATGGACGAAAGAAGAAAACATAAGAAAGTAGAACGGACATACAAAATATTGCACAAAGAGATTCAAAACAAGTGCAGTGAAGCAAAGGAAGGATGGTTAAAACAGAAATGTGAAGAAATGGAAAAACAACAAAAGAAAGACTCAAAATTTATGCACAATCAGTTAAATTAATTAACAGGAAGAAAAGAAGTCAAAATTTCAGGATGTGTGAAATCAAAGGAAGGAAATATAATAATGGGACAGGAGAAGACAATGAAAAGATGGACAGAATATATCAGTCAACTCTATGATGATGAAAGACCAGAATTAAACAATTAAAATGAAGATACAGGACCACCAATAATGCAGAGTGGAGTGGAGGTCACAATTCAACACATGAAAAGAGGCAAAGCTCCAGTCCTGACAATATAACAATCGAAGAGATAAATGCATTAGGAGAGCTGGGAGTACAAGTCATAACAAAATTACACAATGACATATATAACACTGGAGAAATACCCGAAGATCTACTAAAATCTCTCTTTGCAGCCATACGGAAGAAGTCAGGAGCCACTGATTGTGAAGACCATCGCACTATTAGTCTCATGAGTTATATGACTAAAATATTACTAAGAATAATCATGAGATGTATAAGGAACAAAATAAAACCAGAAATAAGTGAGGAACAATGTGGATTTGTTGAAGGAAAGGGCACCAATAATGCAATATACATCTTAAGAACATTGATAGAAAGATCTATAGAGGTAAAGAAAGATCTATATATGTGCTTTATAGACTACACGAAAGCATTTGACATGGTAAAGCATGCGGAAATAATGAATATGCTGGAGAAGTTAAACATTGATGGCAAGGATCTGCGAATAATAAGAAACATGTACTGGCAACAAATAGCAGCTATACGAATTAACTACCAAACAGGACAATACCAATATATAAAGCAAGAAGTCATATAAGGCTGTGTTCTGTCGCCGGATTTGTTTATCCAGCGAATATAGAATGAGATCAATAGTAGACAAAAAAGGAATTGAAGTCAACGGTCAGAACATAAATAATTTGCGATATGCGGATGACACAGTCTTAATAGCAGAGACAGAGAATGAACTACAAGAAATGTTAAACATAATAATAAAAGAAAGCAACAAGAAAGGTCCCAGTCTGAATAGTAAGAAAACAAAAGTAATGGTTATATCGAAGAAACAATCACCACCATCATGCAGCATAAAAAAAACGAGACAAATCTGAAACAAGTGCAACGTTTCAAATACTTGGGCACAATAATAACATCAGATGGGAGATGCACCACGGAAATAAAAAGCAGAATAGCTCAGGCCAAAATAGCATTTCAGAAAATTAAAAATATCTTATGCAACAAATCTATGTCAATAAAAATGAGAGAGAGAGAGAGAGTTCATCGGTGCTATATAGAACCAATTCTGACCTATGGAAGTGAATCATGGACAATAGACAAACAAATGAAAAGACGATTAGAGGCCGCAGAGATGGGATTTCTCAGAAGAATGATGAAAGTTCCCTGCACAGCTAAAAAAAACCAATGAGGACAATTAACAAAGAGGCCAACACAAAAAGAGAGATCTTAAAAAATATCAGAAAGAAGCAATCAACATTTTTCGGGCACATCATGAGAAGAGGAAAGTTGGAATACTTGGTTACAACTGGCAAAATAAAAGGAAAGAGAGATCGCGGGCGACAAAGAGAGAAAATACTGGATAGCTTGATGTCATGGCATGGAAAACAGTCAACAACAGAACTGATACGATGCTCTGTAGATAGAAGATTGTGGAGGGACATGATCACCTACGCCAAACGGTATGGCACATGATGATGATGATACTTTAAATGGCATTAAAATTACTTTTTGCCATACCTATTGTTTTGTTTATTTCAGTTTTACATTTTCCATCATTAGTTATAGTATGTCCCACGTAGATGTAGCTCTGAACTGACTCCATGTGTATTCCTTCAGCTTTGATATTTATTTGTGGGTCTTCAGAATTTTCTTTCCTTATGATCATAGTTTCAGTCTTTTTGATATTTATACCTAAGTAATTGTTGTAGATCTTTAGGATTTTCTGCTATAGTTTGTTCACAAATTCGTGCCCACAGAGTTCATCAATTATCTCGGAAACTGTTTGATGAATTTCTGTAATTCTTTTTTTCATGAAATATTATTTTTTTCACCCACCTTCAGATTTTATGACATTTCAGTACAAAGGTAATCTAAATTTTGCACAAATCGTTCTTTGTATCATAATTTTAGGAAAATATCAAACCGTGTGCTCAAACATTAGATTTTACTGTAGATTATGTTAATTTTCTAACAATACAAAGCAAAGGCGTGTCCGTATTACATTGAATAGGCCAAAATATTTCATTTGCATTTATATCTTCGTCACAGACATAGGTAAACGTCCTTGCTTGACCGTTGCCTCTTATGAATAAAAGTTCTTTCCTATCCATCGATTGAAAGACGTTTTATCTATATTTAGAGCTGCCCGTGTTCTGTTTTCTGGGGTTTTTTTTATATCTTAGTATAACCGACCCCTTTTGGATTCCTTGCAAAATTGCGTGTACAATAACACAGTTACCTTTTGCATAGTGATGAATTTACACTTTAAACTCTTCCTGGTTTTAAAAATCAAGTAGTCACTTCACAACAGCTTACAAATAATCACACATACAGGAATATTCATTAATAGTAAATATTTTGTCAAAATACACACACCTCTGGACCAATTTAACAAGAAACCGGAAATGAAATTACCAAAACAAAACCTCGGAGTGTCGGGCGTCTTACAAGTTAAGAGTGCGAAAGGGTGCTAAGATTGAGTTATTGCGTTATTTGCGGGTCATCATCATTGCACTCCGAACATGTCCATAGGTGCTCAGATCCCATCCTCAGCAAGTTCCGCAGTGCCAGCGACGAACGATTCCAGTTCTATGTTGGTTGATAAGTCTTCTTACACTTCATTCGTGTGCTAAAATCTCACTTAAACAGACAGCTGCCTTCATAAGGAAGTCCGGAATCCTACTCTGAATGAGCCATGATCGCAGAAGAAGAAGAAAATTGTATGGTGGTGTGTACGTGAAATTTGCCTTTTTAATTGGTGAATTGATTACAACAAATGTGGGTATTGTAAAATCCTAAAATTTAGGACAAGCAAGAAAATCATATTTTTTGCTTACCTCAAATAATAAAAAATCTTTCCTAAATGCATGATAGTAGGGCAAAAAATCAGACTGAAGGTCGGTGAAAAAATAAGACTTCACGAAAAAGATTTACAGAAATTCTTCAAACAGTTTCCGAAATAATTAATAAACTCTGTGGGCACGAATTTGTGAACGAACTATAGTAATACAGTATCATTAGAATATCTCAGGTTATTGATTATATTTACATTAATATTTAAAGCCTGGCATCTATGTGATGTTTTAACAGATTTGCTCGGCTAATCGTCAGAATAAAAATTTTCACCACACCCGCATGGTATCTCGCCACATGGTCCATCTCTAGTGAAATCTTTCGATCTCACTAAGAAAGCTGATGCCAACTATTGTTGTCCTTTTGGGCTCTGTATTCATCTCCATGTTTCTCTAGGTCTACCCAACCATTACCTTTCCTTATATTTCCTATTTGAGGATGTGTTTATCGATGCACTTGTAATTACTTCTCATCTCAGGCCGTCATATGTCCAGCTCTGTTTCTAGATTGTATCACTTAAACAAACAGCTGCAATTACTTCTCATCTCAGGCCGTCATATGTCCAGCTCTGTTTCTAGATTGTATCACTTAAACAGACAGCTGCAATTACTTCTCATCTCAGGCCGTCATATGTCCAGCTCTGTTTCTAGATTGTATCACTTAAACAGACAGCTGTAATTACTTCTCATCTCAGGCCGTCATATGTCCAGCTCTGTTTCTAGATTGTATCACTTAAACAGACAGCTGCAATTACTTCTCATCTCAGGCCGTCATATGTCCAGCTCTGTTTCTAGATTGCATCACTTAAACAGACAGCTGTAATTACTTCTCATCTCAGGCCGTCATATGTCCAGCTCTGTTTCTAGATTGTATCACTTAAACAGACAGCTGCAATTACTTCTCATCTCACCCCTTCATATGTCCAGCTCTGTTTCTAGATTGTATCACTTAAACAGACAGCTGTAATTACTTCTCATCTCAGGCCGTCATACGTCCAGCTCTGTTTCTAGATTGTATCACTTAAACAGACAGCTGCAATTACTTCTCATCTCAGGCCGTCATATGTCCAGCTCTGTTTCTAGATTGTATCACTTAAACAGACAGCTGCAATTACTTCTCATCTCAGGTCGTCATATGTCCAGCTCTGTTTCTAGATTGTATCACTTAAACAGACAGCTGCAATTACTTCTCATCTCAGGCCGTCATATGTCCAGCTCTGTTTCTAGATTGTATCACTTAAACAGACAGCTGCAATTACTTCTCATCTCAGGCCGTCATATGTCCAGCTCTGTTTCTAGATTGTATCACTTAAACAGACAGCTGCAATTACTTCTCATCTCAGGCCGTCATATGTCCAGCTCTGTTTCTAGATTGTATCACTTAAACAGACAGCTGCAATTACTTCTCATCTCAGGCCGTCATATGTCCAGCTCTGTTTCTAGATTGTATCACTTAAACAGACAGCTGCAATTACTTCTCATCTCAGGCCGTCATATGTCCAGCTCTGTTTCTAGATTATAGAAAATATTGTTAGATGCATGAACATCTCTTACTCTGCACAAGTTATGGCTTCATTCAATGGTCATTACATTTTTCCAAAGAATCTTCTTACGAATGCACTTTTTTTTTTCTACTTCACATACACCAATGACTATTACAAAAACGAATGTTCATCTTCATCATCCGCCCTTTAAAGAACGTTAAATTGGCGTAAATACTTTGGGTTGTGGTTTTCACCTATGATGCCATATTTCTGCCTTTCGATCCAAAACATCCGACATCTGCAAGGCATCTTTTGAATATCTGGTAGCCGTCACTTCTCAATTGGCCAGAGTGTACAGTCTGTTTATAGGAGCACCGCTGGGAGGTGGATTAGGGTAAAGACCAGTTATACTGATTGCAAATCCTGACGCAATCAGTCAGTTGTGGGGTCACTGATCACACTCAGCTCAGATGCTAGATGAAAGATTTGACCCAATTCTAATGCATCTAATTTATTTTTACTTTCTTTGTTTTCTTCAAGTATTCGTATATGTGGATTTTTAAATGTTTTTATGTGTTCTTATAATTTGATATTTTATCAAGGTTTCTGAACATCATTGTTCCCTCTTTTATTCTGATTGTAATATCATTTCCATCCAGGTTAATTATTTTACCATGTTTTTATGTGCGAATTTGATTTTTTATTCATCTCATAATTTCTTGCTTGAACACAAATAAGTCATATTCTCTTTGTCATTGTTGGTAAAGTCTTTTGTATTTCTTCCATCGTGTTGTTGATGAAAAGAACAATGTGTCCTGCAAAATCACGGTCCCCTAAGTGAGACCACAGAATTCAATATCAATGTTTATGTTACCTGTACAACGTTTCTGCTTTATAAACACAATGGCAATTCCTAAAGAGAACTAAAATGTAAAACATCAGTGTTTTACCTTGAATTCAATCTGGAATCATTCACTCTCTCCTGCCTACTTGCGAACAGCTTAATAGGACAGATTTTGTTGACGACGTTCAAGATTTGTTGTGGTCTCCCAGAATGTCACAGGATATTCTACAATGAGTCTCCAGGTATGCTATCGGAAATCTTCTTGAAGTCATTACATTTGTGTGCAAATGGCTTCTGCTTTTCGATATGTTCCTCTGATATAATTACTAGGTGAACAAATAATCATGGTAGCTCTCACTTTTCTAAATCCTGCTTGTTCTTCCCCCATAACAGTGTCTACCGTTCCTTTGATTCTTTTCGTGACGATTTCGCAGAATGCTTTAGTTGCGCCTACTAGAAGAGTCACACTTCTCCAGGTGTGATCATTGAGGTTCCCCTTTGATGAACTTTAACAGAGATTCTTTTCTTTCACTTTATATGTACCTTTTCTGCTTTCCACACTGTATTGAACATTTCCTACACATGTTGAAAGATGTGATTATCTAATAATTGAATCAATTAAAATGTGATATCATCTTCACCAGCAGACTTGCTGTTAGCCATTAACCTTACAACCGTTTCTACCTCATTCAAGGTGAAGTCATCTATATTTACTTCTCACTGCCAGGCTGGTTGGTCTAGTTGAATGGACTGAATGTCTTGGTAGTAGATAATAAAGATTTCCTCAAAGTGTTCGGCCCATTGTGACTTCATTTCTTCATTTGATGTTAAAGTGGCTCCATATATCGGCATAACTGGTGCCCTGCTTTTGTAGCGGTTACATATTTATTTTTAGATGTCGCTGTTGATAAATGAACTGAATAAAGTGACAGAGAGAGGGAGAGAGAGAGTGAGAGAGTGAGAAAGAGAGTGGATATCTCTTGTTGCAGGACACAAATAACAAGTCGAACGAAATGGTCTAAAAATATAACAGAAGGCAAGATTAAAGTCATTTATAGACATCGTAGAAATTGTCTGACATACGATGTTAAATACCAAATGGTCAAACATATTAACGAGTACATATCTACTTGCATCATTAATCGATGTTGAAGTTCACTGTGACATTTATTCATATTACTATCATTCTCTAAATCATCACATTTGTCCGGTAAATCATTCTTTCCCTCTTTCTGAAACTTTCTTTGGTTATGTGGCTATACAAACTGCTGAGGCGACGAATGCCGATAACTCTAGCTGTAGCATGTAGATTGTATAGTCTACTTCTCCACGCCATCAAGTCACCATCTGGTGATTACTTTTTGTAATTACTTTTACATTACATCTGTGTGGATGAAATATTCTCTAGTCAAACTTTATCTAACTTGTTTTGATATATCTCTCTACGTTTGTTTTTCACATCTTTCTGCTATTGGACAATTTGAGTTGTCTGACTGTACCTGAACTGTACCTACACTTCCTCGTCTGCTATCTGTCTCTAACTTCATCATTACATTGGTATCTGTCCATGATATTGTCAACATTCTTATGTTAAATATTTATATGACACCAATTTTATTCAGTTTTTCCAAATGTCCAAGATTCACATGCATATGTCAAGTCTGTATCTACATAAAACCAAATAACTTTTTTTCCTTCATCCCATTGAAAAAAAAATGTGTTGCACAATATAATTCGTGGAAAAAAGACACAATTAGAATAAAGTCCGTATTTGGTAGATAATGTTGTATCTCATCTTTTTACTCCAAAGAACACTTACCAAGACTCATTAAAAGTTCACAAATGTTGAAATGTTTTTGGATCAAACATCGGACTTTGAAGAACAGAAATTATGCTTCGAATTATCTGCAATCCTTTATAATTGTTAATCACAGTCTCGCAGTGGTCAATAATTTTACGATTCTTGTATCCAGCATTAACAAAAAATAAACTTGTACTTGAAGTAGAAAACAACAGACTCATTTATACAACAGCATTCAAAATATCAAGACGTTTGTAAAATGAGTATTATATAAAAATCATCATGTGCCATTCCGGTTGGCGCTGGCCAACATGTTCTTCGGCATTATTCTATCCACAATGCATCGTATCAATTCTGTTGACTGTTTTCTATTCCATGACATCAAACTATATAGTATTTTCTCTTTGTCGTCCGCGATCTCTCTTTTCCTGTATTTTGCTAGTTGTAATTAATTTTCCAACATTCCTCTTCTCATTATGTGCCCGAAAATGTTGGTTATTTCTTTCTGATGTTTTTTATGAGCTCCCTTTTTTTTTTAGCCTATTTATGAACGTCCTCATTGGTCCATCTAGCTGTTCATGGAACTTTCAATATTATTATGAGAAATCTCATCTCTGTGGCCTCTAATCGTCCTTCCATTTGTTTGTCTACTGTTCATGATTCGCCTCCGTTGGTCACAATTGACTCTATATAACACCGATGATTGGATAATAGTCACCATTATTTTGTGACCGAAACTCTTTCTTGCCATATTTTCCAACTCAAATTTTCCTCATCCATATATTTACTACAGCTCTAACAATTGAATCCAAAGCCCTCTCTTCATATATTCACATTGACACACGCTACCGATATAAACATTCACAAACAACTTACCCTCATTGTTTCTTGTGTATATTCTAATCCCAATAAATGGATGTGGGTTATCCACATATCCTACAAGTGAAGTAGCAGACGGATTTGTGTTGCATGTGGCATGGTTTTGGTCCATTATATAGCTGGCCGTTGGAGTAGCGTACGTCTTAGAAACTGAAATGAACTGACTATTGAGTAAACAAACACAATAATTCATAATAAAGTATAACAAGGGAGAACGAGTGGACGAATCGATAACTTCTGCAAACAAGATGAACGTGGGTTTAAATCCTGTAGGATCTAATATTTCTTTCTGTCAGTGGTGACATTTAAAAATCGTAACCTAACACTTAGTGGCGATTGCAACGGACGCGGGGCCTTTATTCTCACGTCCTGTTGTTATTCTGAATGTCCTCAGGGAGGCAGGTCACGCTGACGATTCAATCAATAATCATGAATCTACGGCCATGATCAGACTGAACGAACATGAGGTCAAACCTGGGGATGCCACAAAGGAGCGCTGAAACAGAGACGAATAACAAATCAACACAGCACTGGAGACATCAGTATCACACATTGATGGATATACCGGGGAGGAAGTGTGAGCACTTATTGACGTGTCCGGTGTGCAATGAGTGAGATCCGTCCACTAAACTAAACTAAATTGTTGGACATAGCTATGAAAATTAACAGGAAATTAAATAGAGTGATCGCCCACAATAATAAAGGGAATTAAATCTGAGAAAGGATTTACAGTTCATCAGTGAATTTAGAGCTAATCAGGTGATTACCCTCAAACAGGGGGATATTGTGAAAAGAACATATAAGGGTGAAGGAGGAAAATCCTGTTTGATTTCACCACCAAGCGTGAAAACACCATCAAGAAGGCAAACATGATAAATCCTGTCCCAGAACTTGTTATAATTATTTAAAGCGGACAATATTTGATGTAAATAAATGTAACTATATTGAATCCACCATCACAATAATCTCTCACTAGAAGTAGTGCTAAACAATCAACACTTTTCGGGCACATCATGAGAAGATGAAATTTGAAATACTTGGTTACAACTGGCAAAATAAAAGGAAAGAGTGATCGCGGACGACAAAAGAGAGAAAATACTGGATAGCTTGGTTTCATGGCATGGAAAATAGTCAACAACAGAACTGATTGATGCACTGTAGATAGAAGATTGTGGAAGGACATGATCGCTACGCCAACCGGTATGGCCCATGATGATGAGAAGTAGGGCTACCAAAAACAGAATCGGCATGGCCTCAGCACCACTCTCTAGCCTGACACGTGTAGAAAACAACACCCTGAACATCAACACCAAGGTCGCTGTATACAAAGCATGCGCACTAACCACACTTTACACTTCTACAAGTCTCGAATCTTGTCTTTATATACGTCACAAGAAAAAAAGTATCTCCTTGACAGACAAAGTAGCAAACAGTGAAGTGCTGAATAGTGCTGGGCTAACAAAAATGCCGAAAGCCCTGCAACAACTCCGTCTACAATGGCTCGGCTACATGTTAACAGTGCAGGATAATCGATTCATTAAAGACGCTAAATTGAGAAAATAGTCCGCAAAAGGCCACTCATATTGCTATACAGTCGAATGTAAACGTGATGTAAATGCTCTTTATATGAATTTAACTGACCGGATATCTAAAACAAGGAGTCTACAAAGGCTGTGTTCTGTCGTCGGATTTGTTATCACTTTACAGCGAAAATATTATTAGATCTATAGTAGACAAAAAAGGAATTGAAGTCAACGGTCACAACATAAATAATTTGCGATATGCAGATGACACAATCTTAATAGCAGAGATAGGGAATGAACTACAAGAACCGATAGAAATAATAGTAAAAGAAAGCAACGTGAAAGGTCTGAGTCTAAATAATAAGAAAACAGAAGTAATGGTAATATAAAAGAAACAATTATCACCATCATGCAGCTTAAAAATAAACAGGACAAATCTAAAACATGTTCAACATATCATATACTTGGGCACAATAATAACATCAGATGGAAGATGCACCACATGAATAAAAAGCAGAATAGCTCAGTCCCAAATAGCATTTCAGAAAATGAAAAATATCATATGCAACAAATCTATATCAATAGCAGTGAGAAAGATAGTCCATCGGTGCTATATAGAACCAATTCTTACCTATGGAAGTGAATCATGGACAGTAGAAAATCAAATGAAAAGACGATTAGATGCCTCTAAGATGGTATTTCTCAGAAGAATGTTGAAAGTTCCCTGGGCAGCTAAAAAGACCAATGAGGAAATTCTCAACGAGGCCAACACTAAAAGGGAGCTACCGAAAAAAAAATCTGAAATTAACGATCAAAATTTTTCGGGCACATCATGAGAGGATTAAAGTTGAAAAACTTGGGTACAACTGGCAAAATAAAAGGAAAGAGAGATCGCGGACGACAAAGAGAGAAAATACTGGATAGCTTGGTTTCCTGCCTTGGAAAATGGTCAACAACCGAACTGATACGATGCACTGTAGATAGAAGATTGTGGAAGGACATGATTGCCTGTGCCAACCGGTATGACACATGAAAATGGTCAACAACCGAACTGATACGATGCACTGTAGATAGAAGATTGTGGAAGGACATGATTGCCTGTGCCAACCGGTATGACACATGATGATGATGATGACAGGTTATTCTCAAGGAAATCGTAGCAGGAAATGCTCAAAGTAAGTAATATTTACAGGAATAATATAAAACAATTAAGACCAAAACAAGGTATATAGAAAGTGGACAAGATGAAAGTTTGTATCAAACAGTAAATGAAAACACACACAAAGAACATGTTGATGCTTACAATACTGGCAGGCTGGACCGAAGAAGTTGTTAGAACAAGCACCAGGGCAGGTTCCATTGTAAGAGCATGAGGCTTCTGATGCACATTTACACTTGTACTTGCAGCCCTCTCCAAAAAATCCAGACCTACAGCCTGACATGTGAATTCATATTGTTACCATTGTATCATAACAATACATGCAGTTTCTGTTACACTCATACTCTTATTTTGCAAAAATTACAATCGTGAATAATAACATTTTAAGATTGACGTCTATATAATTATCGGACCATATTATTTTAATGAATATGCTTGTATGTCATAGGCCTACAATAAATTTTTTACTATGAAACGTCCTAGAAAAATAAAAACCTTTCACTTCGCATGTAGCTGCATAACATTACGCAACTAAACAGATACCCACGCTTTGATGGACAAAATAGTCGTGCTAAAGTCCGATGTACTGGGCTGAATGATGCAAATGAACCACAACACAACGCATCTGCGTCAACTTAACGCCCTTTAAAAGGCGGGAGGACTATACATTCTTTTAGTAGTCATTGGAAGAATGCCAAATAGAAAGATACCTAAATCATCGGACAATTATCAGCACTGTTGTCCAGCTAGTAAAGAATACTAGAGACAAATCGGGTACTCTACAACACAATCTTCATTCCAACATGTCGCTACCAATGCCCGCCCTGGACTCTGAACACATGAACTATCACAAATATAACAATCACTGAGATAAAATGTACCAGACGAATGACAGGAAACAGGCTGAGAGATCAGATCAGAAATGACGAGCTGAGAAAACACAACTAGAAACAAATCTCTCCATCGAATGCATAAATAAACAACAGACAAAATGTGTTAACGACATGATAAGACAAAAAGATCACAACACAGAGAGTTTTTAATAAACGTTGCGAGAATACAAGACTCACAGGTCGACCACGAGAAACATGGATTGATGGAATATTAGAGACACAGGGAAACACAACAGTAGCAGAAGTCAACAGAAGAGTATTAAAACAGTAAATTATTACTCCCCTTGACCCTGAAATGCAAATATGAAAGAAGTAGAAGAAAGAGTATGTTATTATTTTATCAATTAATTTGACAGGGTTTCTATTTCATAGGAAAATCATCATCAATTACCGGGTTTAGTGGCGTAGGTGATCATGTCTCTCCACAAATTTCGATCTCGGCAGCTATTTATCATTTCTGTTGTTGACCTTCTGCCAAGCCATTCTCTTAAGCTGTCTGGTATTTTTTCTCTTTGCTTCCCTCTATCTCTTCGTCCATCAATTTTTACAGTTGTTACAATATATCCAAGTTGTTCTCTTTTCATTACATGGCCAAAAAATGATGATTGTCTCTTGCTAACATTGGAAATTAGCTCTCTTTTTGATTTGACCTCTCTCAGAACCTCCTCATTACTCTTCTTAGCTGTCCATGGTATTCTCAACATTCTTCTGTAAAACCACATTTCTACAGACTCCAGTGATTTTATTGTCTGTTGTCCTGTTGTCCATGAATCGTATTCATATGTTAAGACTGGCTCTACGTAACATTTAAGCACTCTTTTTCTTGTTTCTATTGTCAAAAATGGCTTCCATAGTATTTACCTCATTTTTTGGAAAGCTGCTTTTGCCTGAGCCATTCTGCTTCTCACCTATTTTGTACATCTTCCGTCTGAGGTTAACAAAGTTCCCAAATATTTAAATTCATTTTCCTGTTTTAATATTGTTCCACTTGTCTTTAAATTGCACTGCGGTGATGTCTTTTACTTTGTTGTTACCATTACCTCTGTCTTTTTACTATTAAGGATGAGTCTATTATTTTTGCTTTCCTTCACTACAATGTCAAACATTTCTTGTGACTCATTTTCACTCATAGCGATTAATACTGTATCATCAGCATACCTTAGATTATTTATATTATGACCTCCAATTGTTATTCCAGGCATGCCCCTTATGGACCTTAAAATAATCTCACTATAAATATTAAACAAATCTGGTGACAGCACACAACCTTGTCTAACACCCTGTTTTATTTGTTGAAACATTCCCAATTCGTTTCCAGTTCTTATGGCCGCTGTTTGTTGCCAGTACATGTTCTTTATTATTCATAGGAAAATAGTGGAGATGTAACAACAATTTTGAAGTTATTTATTTTTCACGTTTTATTAATATGTACATATTGTAATAAAACTACTCGTTCCTATATTCTCAATAGGTTATTGAGTGATAATACACTCTGGTTAACATGTTATCTGATGTAGTAATAACACGTATTTGTGAGATATAGTATTATTCAAATATTGCAACTACTCAGTTGCATGAAGGAAGTGAGAATCAAAATTGACGCCCTGCAGTCCGAGACATATTTTAGAGGCAGCCACCATAGCAGACCCGACAGAGATGATGTACCCAAATATCACTCAAATGAAATATAAATAAATGGACTGACTATGCGAGTGGGACATTTTACTGCTATCACTATATTCATTTTATGGTCACACTTGCATGTCTGTTGACTCAATGTAAACCACCGAGTGGCTGTCCACTATTCTATAGCTCCCTAACAACCTTCTAGCTACCCTTCAATTCAACATTAACGTTAGACAAAAGAGTTGATCTGAAAATTTTGTGAAGGATTTGGTTTCAAGCAATAAAGGTTGGGAGTGTATCCAAATATTTTCATTCAGGTCGTTTCGCCAACTTTTAAGCCTAGAAAGTCACGAACCATCGGATCCACATAATTTGTTTTATATTCTTCACGTGTTATATATATATATATATATATATATATATATATATATATATATATATATATATGCATACCCCCAGTTTAAAGACTTAAAGAGACTTGATCTGAAAGTTCAGTGTGCATACATGTTCTAATGGTCTAGGATCTAAACAAATTCCTGGGCATAAATATATGTATACCCAATAGAAGAAATAAATTATCATAGCTATCATACGATGAAGAGCAGAGAGGCTTCAGAACATGGTGGTAAAATACAGAATAATTAAATCAAGCCCAGCATTGACAGCTTAACTTCTGGAATCACTTAACTCACAAATTTTACAGAGCCATCATCATCGGAATAGAGAAATGAATGATTGAACAGGGGCTGAAACAAATGTAAGCCGAACAAACTGAGGTTACTAGAATTGAATGCTTGTAGTGTCAATGCCAACTAAAATGTTCAATGGACCATGCAAAGGCCTCTTCAGAACAATAGACTTGCTTGTCTGGATCATCGAGAATAAACTTTGTACATGGTTGACCTCACCAGGACTTACAACACGCTATTCAAGACGCACATAAATTGTCACCGAGGCTCGATAAACTGGCGGTTTCGTACAATGAATCATCATCATCATCGAGTGCCGTCTCCGCTACGAAGGTTGGCTACAATGGAGCGCCTTTCTGCTCTTCTCTTGCTTTGATGGTGCAGGTTGTCATAGGCTGATTTGTCCATCTTTTGATGTTACTCGTCCATGTTAGTCTTAGTCTGCCTCTGCCTCTTTTACCTTGTATTTTCCCCTCCAGGATTACTTTTAGTAAGCTGTTGTGTCTTTTAACATGACCCAAAAATCGCATTTGTCTTGTTTGAATCGTGCTTAGTAGTTCTCTGTTAATTTTTAGTTGTTTTAAGACTTCATCGTTTGTTTTCTTTTCTTTCCATCCAATTCTACCTATTCTTCTACATATCCACATTTAAAAGGCTTCAATTCTCTGTTCTGTTTTCTTTTCTAATGTCTATGTTTCTGCACCATATAGGAATATTGAGAAGATGTAACATTTTGCTATTCTTAGTTTTAGCCCTGGTGTTATTTGTTTTGATGATAGTATGTTCTTCATGACATTAAAATTACTTTTTGCCATTCCTATTCTTTTGTTTATTTCAGTTGTACATTTTCCATCACTGGTAATAGTATGTCCAAGGTAGTTGCAGTTCTGAACTGTCTCAAGGTCTATTCCTTCAATTTTGATATCCACTTGTGGATTTTGAGTATTTTCTTTGTTTATGATCATAGTTTTAGTCTTTTTGATATTCATATCTAGTCCATATTTTTTGTTTGTCATGTTTATTTCATTAAGTAATTGTTGTTCTTTAGGATTTTCTGATAGCAGTACAGTATCGTCAGCATATCTTAGGTTATTGATTATCTTTCCATTAATTTGTAGGCCTGGCATCTCTAATATTGTTTTTAAAGATTTGCTCAGTGTATAGATTGAACATGCTTGGTGATAGGATGCATCCCTGTCTTACTCCTCTTTTTATATCAATGGGTGTAGAGTTCTCTTTGTAATATTTTATTATTTCTGTTTACTCCCAGTATAGATTACATATTAGTCGTATGTCCATCTTGGATGTATCTTGTTGTATGTATATCTAGGTATATCTCTTTTTCGCATTCTATAAGTTGTTTGTGGTGTACTCTATCAAAAGCTTTGGTGTAGTCTATGAAGCATATATTGGTTTGTTTACTTCTGTGTACTTTTCGATTAATGTTCTCATGCAGAATATGGCTTCTTTTGTCATACTATTTTTGCTAAATCCAAATTGCTGCTCATTTAATTCAGTATTGGTTTTATTCTGAATCATTACTTATATAGCTTTTAGCAAAATTTTTGTAACATGGCTCATTGGGATATTGTTCTAAAATCACTGCTTTCAATTGCACCATTCCTTTTAGGTAATGCAATGAAAGTTGATGTTTTTAGTTCATTTGGTAGTATCTTGTGTGGTATATGTCGTTGCATATATCTGTAATCACCTCAATACCATATTTCAAGTCCGGCTTGTTGTATGAGCTACTAAGTTAAGTGCTGTGTGCACATCGTGAGCTGTGTGTCTCATCCGTTTTGATCATGTTTCGATATTCCCTTTGTTTACGATGAATGATGATATCGTACGACAATGCACAGTTGAATGTGTTCACTTTCTGTGCGGTTTCGCCTTATGACTTTTGGCGTGTGCTGAGACTGCTATGATGGGGAGTACAGTTACCTTTTTCTGCTTGGGATATGAGTTAGTAATGCAGATGATTCCACTGGCACGGGCAGTTGAGCAATTATGGATTTTAATTCGTTTGCAGTGATACCGATTCCTTCCATAACCATAACCATTGAATACGGCAACATTTTTCATTTGATTTCATATCTTCGTCATAGAGATTTTCATAGAGAAGTTTACAGTGGTGCCCAAATTATTGGGAAATTATGGTACTATCAGTGCCAGGAAAAATATTAAGCAAAATCACCCTGGCGAGACTAAAAGAGCCCATAGATAGCTTTAAGAGATGAACAAGCAGTATTTATGAAGAACAGATCATGTATTAATCAAATAGCTACCTACTTATAATAATTGCCAAAAGCTTAGAACTAAAGTCCTCACTTTATATCGAAATCGTAGATTACGAGTTGTTTTGGAAATAGAACAAACAATGAAGTAAGAAAACAGCTAAAAGTGAAAAGAGAGCTACTGAACACAAATCAACCAAGAAAAATGAGCTTTTGATTTTTTTTTAGTAGGCACAGTAGCTACTAAAAGTAATTTTGGAAGAGGAAAATTGCGGGTAATAGAGGTAGACCAAGACTAACATGGACAAGTATCATCAAAAGATGGACAAGACAGCCTATGACAATCTACACCATCAAAGCAAGAGACAGAGCGGGAATACGCTCCATGGTAGTTAAACATTCGATGTGGAGACGGCACTCGATGATGTTGATGAACAGAGGTAGCGTAAGACTAACATGGATGACAATATAAGGGAAGAAAAGATTCCCTTGGTGGTATATAGAGTTGATTCTGACCAGTGGGTTCGAAGCATGATCTGTAGACAAAATGATAACAGTGAAGCAGGGAGGTAGCAGGGAGCATAGAGGAGGATGTGTAGTACAACAGTGGAACAAATAGTTGCAGAGGTCAGAATGAAATATAGTTGCGCAACGAACAAAAGAGATTGAGAGAAAAGCGAAAGAAAAGGTGCACCAATTGGAATGGGGAGGGGGGTAGACTGCGGGTGACGTAGGTAAGACGGCAGTTAGTTTAGATTTGGTTAGTCAGTGGGCAGATAGAGTTGAAGGAAGGAGATTTAGAAGTGAACCGTGAGAGAGTCAGGACATTGGTTTGCTCTTGGAAGGAGAGCCGTGGCAGTTAGTCAGTGGGCAGATAGAGTTGAAGGAAGGAGATTTAGAAGTGAACCGTGAGAGAGTCAGGACATTGGTTTGCTCTTGGAAGGAGAGCCGTGGCAGTTAGTCAGTGGGCAGATAGAGTTGAAGGAAGGAGATTTAGAAGTGAACCGTGAGAGAGTCAGGACATTGGTTTGCTCTTGGAAGGAGAGCCGTGGCAGTTAGTCAGTGGGCAGATAGAGTTGAAGGAAGGAGATTTAGAAGTGAACCGTGAGAGAGTCAGGACATTGGTTTGCTCTTGGAAGGAGAGCCGTGGCAGTTAGTCAGTGGGCAGATAGAGTTGAAGGAAGGAGATTTAGAAGTGAACCGTGAGAGAGTCAGGACATTGGTTTGCTCTTGGAAGGAGAGCCGTGGCAGTTAGTCAGTGGGCAGATAGAGTTGAAGGAAGGAGATTTAGAAGTGAACCGTGAGAGAGTCAGGACATTGGTTTGCTCTTGGAAGGAGAGCCGTGGCAGTTAGTCAGTGGGCACATAGAGTTGAAGGAAGGAGATTTAGAAGTGAACCGTGAGAGAGTCAGGACATTGGTTTGCTCTTGGAAGGAGAGCCGTGGCAGTTAGTCAGTGGGCAGATAGAGTTGAAGGAAGGAGATTTAGAAGTGAACCGTGAGAGAGTCAGGACATTGGTTTGCTCTTGGAAGGAGAGCCGTGGCAGTTAGTCAGTGGGCAGATAGAGTTGAAGGAAGGAGATTTAGAAGTGAACCGTGAGAGAGTCAGGACATTGGTTTGCTCTTGGAAGGAGAGCCGTGGCAGTTAGTCAGTGGGCAGATAGAGTTGAAGGAAGGAGATTTAGAAGTGAACCGTGAGAGAGTCAGGACATTGGTTTGCTCTTGGAAGGAGAGCCGTGGCAGTTAGTCAGTGGGCAGATAGAGTTGAAGGAAGGAGATTTAGAAGTGAACCGTGAGAGAGTCAGGACATTGGTTTGCTCTTGGAAGGAGAGCCGTGGCAGTTAGTCAGTGGGCAGATAGAGTTGAAGGAAGGAGATTTAGAAGTGAACCGTGAGAGAGTCAGGACATTGGTTTGCTCTTGGAAGGAGAGCCGTGGCAGTTAGTCAGTGGGCACATAGAGTTGAAGGAAGGAGATTTAGAAGTGAACCGTGAGAGAGTCAGGACATTGGTTTGCTCTTGGAAGGAGAGCCGTGGCAGTTAGTCAGTGGGCAGATAGAGTTGAAGGAAGGAGATTTAGAAGTGAACCGTGAGAGAGTCAGGACATTGGTTTGCTCTTGGAAGGAGAGCCGTGGCAGTTAGTCAGTGGGCAGATAGAGTTGAAGGAAGGAGATTTAGAAGTGAACCGTGAGAGAGTCAGGACATTGGTTTGCTCTTGGAAGGAGAGCCGTGGCAGTTAGTCAGTGGGCAGATAGAGTTGAAGGAAGGAGATTTAGAAGTGAACCGTGAGAGAGTCAGGACATTGGTTTGCTCTTGGAAGGAGAGCCGTGGCAGTTAGTCAGTGGGCAGATAGAGTTGAAGGAAGGAGATTTAGAAGTGAACCGTGAGAGAGTCAGGACATTGGTTTGCTCTTGGAAGGAGAGCCGTGGCAGTTAGTCAGTGGGCAGATAGAGTTGAAGGAAGGAGATTTAGAAGTGAACCGTGAGAGAGTCAGGACATTGGTTTGCTCTTGGAAGGAGAGCCGTGGCAGTTAGTCAGTGGGCAGATAGAGTTGAAGGAAGGAGATTTAGAAGTGAACCGTGAGAGAGTCAGGACATTGGTTTGCTCTTGGAAGGAGAGCCGTGGCAGTTAGTCAGTGGGCAGATAGAGTTGAAGGAAGGAGATTTAGAAGTGAACCGTGAGAGAGTCAGGACATTGGTTTGCTCTTGGAAGGAGAGCCGTGGCAGTTAGTCAGTGGGCAGATAGAGTTGAAGGAAGGAGATTTAGAAGTGAACCGTGAGAGAGTCAGGACATTTGTTTGCTCTTGGAAGGAGAGCCGTGGCAGTTAGTCAGTGGGCAGATAGAGTTGAAGGAAGGAGATTTAGAAGTGAACCGTGAGAGAGTCAGGACATTGGTTTGCTCTTGGAAGGAGAGCCGTGGCAGTTAGTCAGTGGGCAGATAGAGTTGAAGGAAGGAGATTTAGAAGTGAACCGTGAGAGAGTCAGGACATTGGTTTGCTCTTGGAAGGAGAGCCGTGGCAGTTAGTCAGTGGGCAGATAGAGTTGAAGGAAGGAGATTTAGAAGTGAACCGTGAGAGAGTCAGGACATTGGTTTGCTCTTGGAAGGAGAGCCGTGGCAGTTAGTCAGTGGGCAGATAGAGTTGAAGGAAGGAGATTTAGAAGTGAACCGTGAGAGAGTCAGGACATTGGTTTGCTCTTGGAAGGAGAGCCGTGGCAGTTAGTCAGTGGGCAGATAGAGTTGAAGGAAGGAGATTTAGAAGTGAACCGTGAGAGAGTCAGGACATTGGTTTGCTCTTGGAAGGAGAGCCGTGGCAGTTAGTCAGTGGGCAGATAGAGTTGAAGGAAGGAGATTTAGAAGTGAACCGTGAGAGAGTCAGGACATTGGTTTGCTCTTGGAAGGAGAGCCGTGGCAGTTAGTCAGTTGGCAGATAGAGTTGAAGGAAGGAGATTTAGAAGTGAACCGTGAGAGAGTCAGGACATTGGTTTGCTCTTGGAAGGAGAGCCGTGGCAGTTAGTCAGTGGGCAGATAGAGTTGAAGGAAGGAGATTTAGAAGTGAACCGTGAGAGAGTCAGGACATTGGTTTGCTCTTGGAAGGAGAGCCGTGGCAGTTAGTCAGTGGGCAGATAGAGTTGAAGGAAGGAGATTTAGAAGTGAACCGTGAGAGAGTCAGGACATTGGTTTGCTCTTGGAAGGAGAGCCGTGGCAGTTAGTCAGTGGGCAGATAGAGTTGAAGGAAGGAGATTTAGAAGTGAACCGTGAGAGAGTCAGGACATTGGTTTGCTCTTGGAAGGAGAGCCGTGGCAGTTAGTCAGTGGGCAGATAGAGTTGAAGGAAGGAGATTTAGAAGTGAACCGTGAGAGAGTCAGGACATTGGTTTGCTCTTGGAAGGAGAGCCGTGGCAGTTAGTCAGTGGGCAGATAGAGTTGAAGGAAGGAGATTTAGAAGTGAACCGTGAGAGAGTCAGGACATTGGTTTGCTCTTGGAAGGAGAGCCGTGGCAGTTAGTCAGTGTCCTGAATGAACGACCTGTGCTACTAGCTACGTTACGGGCTACCGCAGAGATAGCATAACTGTATTCGCAGCATTCATCTGGAAAGATTTCCTAGTGTTCGAAATGGAGATCATGTCAGGGTCCAACGAAAATTGATAGTCTCTAGTTGGTATGAGAGAAAGTTGTACCCTATGGACCACAAAGTGTGAGAGGAAGGCCTGCATAGGTTATTTGGACATCGTATGCCATGTTTGACATGTACATTGCTTCAGCGCAAGGTATGTTGCTGGCGTTTTTCAATGTTGTAATTGCAAGTTATGTTGCTGGCGTATTCCTTGTGGAAATTGCTGACAATGTGTCAGTATTAAACACTTGTATTTGTTACGAGAAGACTTCTTGAGGTGCTGTTAATGTCAGTGTTGTGGTCCTAAAAATTAGTAGTCTCAATGAATCCTTTCACGGGAAGACAATGTTCCCAGATCTTGGTAGAACACCACCACGGCTAACCACAACTTGAAATAGCTCAATACAACGAACAGAAAGGAGTAGTGTCCGCAGGACTGGTCAAGGACGTACAGCAGAGTAATGCTGAACACATTCTTTGGTCATCGTAGTCTATCATCATCTAATGTGCAGAGGGACATACCCTCAACATATGACATGCCACATTTTGCGATATTCTTTTATTGTTCAGGAGAATCGCAACACAAATTCAAGAGGCGGTTGACTGGGACAGTGTTACACGAACAACGGCTTCAAATTGGCGCCGAGAACTGCTTCAAAGCTATGTTCACTCGTTGAATGAATAAAAAAAAAAAGGATAACACGCTTTCAACTATATGACTGGAAAAAAAGGTGGTATTGAATATAAATGAAATGACATGTTTGCGCATGCGCGTGAATTAATACATGCATGGGATTGGTTCTTTTGAATCATTTATGGATATATGTCCACAAAGCGCGTGGTTCTCCCGCTTGCAGCGCGGGGGTCTTCCTTTTTGTAACTTGCATTTGTCTGTAGCAGGTCGATCGCTTAACATTTTGGTGAGAGGTATGTATATTCTGTGTGAAGCTAATGTTCTGAGCATTACAGTATTTGTTGTATTTGTAGCAAAGGGCTATAATTGAGAGCAAGACATTCCTGTGCTAAAGATAAATGAGTGGTTGTTTATTGAGGGAATACATTTTTTGTCTACTTTCATCTTGAACAAGGGACACTGGTTGAGTTTAGAGGCTGGATGAACTGACGTCAACGTTTGTCTTTCTACTCAACATAGCTTGGTTTATGATAATAACTCATAACAACAGATATAGGATCTAGTTTGGTTTATGTTAAAGGCTACTCCACCACTTCTATGTATTTCGACTTTTCTGACATTGTTTCGTAGTTTTATGTCCTTCCCTCCTAGATTTCTGAGCTTCCCACTTAATTTTCTGAACTTCCCTCCTAGATTGCTGTGAAATAGTGGATAAATTCGAGAGATGTGCGAGAAGATGTGCGGACGGACTTGTCATGTTGACAACCCGGTACCGAGGGCATTATGTTAGTAGGGAAAAGGAACAGAATGTTAGAAATTAGATTTCAATGTAAGAATGACAGTAAGTAAGGAAACGTGTGATAGAGATAGAAGAATATTTCATGGACTTAGGAAACTGTGCTAGAAATAGTTGTGATATAATTCAATAATGTGTGTGTAGAGTAGGGGAATTAATTAGAGTTTAGTAGCACAACGAGGACAGTAGTAGGAACTCGGTAGAGTTCATATTGTGCTCAGAGAATTAGGAAGAACAAGTGTGTTCTTACTGGTCTTAGGCGGAATGTAAGCCGTATAAGGAATTTCTGAGGCTGATTGTAAGCCATATTAGGAATTTATGAGGAACTGGGTATGTTCCGTATTCTATGTAGAGACGGTAGAGAGCAGGATTGTTCTTACTGGTCTTAGGCTGGATGTAAGCCGCATAGAGAGATTATTTGATGAATTTAGTAGATTGAATGTTGTGGGACGATGTTGAATATAGAGACGTTAGAGAACAGGCATTGTTCTAACCATTAGCAGGTTGTGTGTCAGCCATAAAGAGACGGTTGATGGATCCAATAGATTCGACAATGTGTGTCAATGTTGAATATAGAGACGTTAGAGAGCAGACATTGTTCTAACCATTAGCAGGCTGTGTGTCAGCCATAAAGAGACAGTTGATGAATCCAATAAATTCGACATTGTGTGTCAATGTGAAATATAGAGACTTTATAGAACAGGCATTGTTCTGATCATTAGCAGGCTGAATGTAAGCCACAGAGAATATTATTTTGATGAACGCGGTAGGTTCAATGTGTTGTGCAAATAGTGTGGAGCATAGGGTGGCACTGGGCCACTAATAAAATAACTAATTAGTCATAGGCGTGTTTCCCAGAGGAGACACACAAGACAGTGAATAGATGTGAATTCTGGACTTGAATAGTGTAGGAAGTATGAGTGAATGACAGTAATGTATTTGTCATACCATGCCATCGTGGGAAGTGCAGTAAAATAAAGCAACGTATTTGCAACGTGTTTACGAGTGTCACTTCAGTCATTCCTGTTGTCACGTCCATCGTTATAGAGTTGCTGTATTCTGGCCCCGTGAGGAACGGACGGGGGTGTCGCAGGCCATAAATAACACAACGCGAAGTCAAGACGTAATTGATTACGGGCCAATGTGATGGGAAAACAAAGGAATCCTGTCCATCCAGTTCTGTAGAACACCAGGCCGGCTCAGATCTTTACGAGCCTTGCCACTATTGTAGAGCAAACGTCAGGTTGGGCTCAGATCTCTACGAACCTTGCCACTATTGTAGAGCAAACGTCTGGTTGGGCTCAGATCTGTACGAGCCTTGCCACTATTGTAGAGCAAACGTCAGGTTGGGCTCAGATCTGTACGAGCCTTGCCACTATTGTAGAGCAAACGTCAGGTTGGGCTCAGATCTGTACGAGCCTTGCCCCTATTGTAGAGCAAACGTCAGGTTGGGCTCAGATCTCTACGAACCTTGCCACTATTGTAGAGCAAACGTCAGGTTGGGCTCAGATCTGTACGAGCCTTGCCACTATTGTAGAGCAAACGTCAGGTTGGGCTCAGAACTGTACGAGCCTTGCCACTATTGTAGAGCAAACGACAGGCCGGGCTCAGATCTTTACGAGCCTTGCCACTATTGTAGAGCAAACGTCAGGTTGGGCTCAGATATGTACGAGCCTTGCCACTATTGTAGAGCAAACGTCAGGTTGGGCTCAGATCTGTACGAGCCTTGCCACTATTGTAGAACAAACGTCAGGTTGGGCTCAGATCTCTACGAGCCTTGCCACTATTGTAGAGCAGAACGTCAGGTTGGGCTCAGATCTGTACGAGCCTTGCCACTATTGTAGAGCAAACGTCAGGTTGGGCTCAGATCTGTACGAACCTTGCCACTATTGTAGAACAGAACGTCAGGTTGGGCTCAGATCTGTACGAGCCTTGCCACTATTGTAGAACAGAACGTCAGGTTGGGCTCAAATCTTTACGAGCCTTGCCACTATTGTAGAACAGAACGTCAGGTTGGGCTCAGATCTGTACGAGCCTTGCCACTATTGTAGAACAGAACGTCAGGTTGGGCTCAGATCTGTACGAGCCTTGCCACTATTGTAGAACAGAACGTCAGGTTGGGCTCAGATCTTTACGAGCCTTGCCACTATTGTAGAGCAAATGTCAGGTTGGGCTCAGATCTGTACGAGCCTTACCTTTGTCAGACGCAATCGGTCTGAACACAGCCACAGAGCAGGGGAGCTTTGTTCGAGCTGAAGGGCGCAATCGGTCCTAACTTGTGAGCTCATATGTTTCAGAGTTCAAAGAGTTCTTTCCCGATCAAGTAAACGTGGGGCGATCTTTCGGCGGCTGAGCAAGTGCAGTCGAGAGGTATTTATCAGTTATCGAGGTTCAGTACCGCTCACATCAAGGTTCGAGATCGCGCCCCTGATATGTTCAAACATCTTCTTTAAGCGGTGATTTCTAACTTTCAAACCGCTTCCTTTACAGCTGTCCTTCCCTTCGAGATGTTTGAATTTTCCTTATAATTATTTTAACCCCCCTCCGAGATTTCTGACCAGCCCTCCTAATTTTTTTAAAATTTTCCCTCCTAGATTTTTGTTCTTCACTCCTAATTTCCTGAACTTACCATCGAGATTTCTGTTCTTCACTCCGAGACGTTTGACCTTCCCTCCAAATTTCCTAACCCTTCCTCCGAGTTTTTTTTACTATCCCTCCTAATTTGCTTAGCTTCCCTCCTAGTTTTCTGACCAGCCCTTCTAATTTTCTGAGTTTTCCACCTGATTTTCTGAGTTTACTCCTAGATTTATGTCCTTGTCTTCGAGATATGTGACCTTCCCTCCTAATTTTCCAACCCTTCCTCCGAGATTTCTGACCAAGCCTCATAATTTTCTGAACTTCCCTCCAAGGCTTCTATCCTTCCCTCCTAATTTTCTGAGCTTCCCTCATAAATTTTAGTCCTTCCCTGCAAATTTTCTGAACATCACTCTTATATTTCTGTCCTTCCGAGATGTTTGACATTCCCTTCTAATTTCTTGACCACCCCTCCAAGATTTCTGAGCAGCACTCCTGATTTTCTGATCTTATCTCCTAGTTTTCTTACGAGCTCTCCTAATTTTCTAATCTTCCCGCATAATTGTCTGACCCTCCCTCCAAGATTTCTGACCAGCCCTACTAGTTTTCTGAACATCTCTCCTGGTTTTCTAACTCGCCCTGAGTTGCAGGTGGTATATTCATCATCAAGGATTGCATTTCTCATCGACTGAAAATATTTATTTCCCTTAGATTCGTTTTGTAGGATAGCCATTCTTCGACACGGAGACGGCACTCGATGCTGTTTTAGTAAACACATGGTCTTGGTTGTCAACACTTAGGATTCATATCGCTAATTTGGGATGTTAGTGACACTTACTCTCGCGTTATCTATCATCGTCCCTATTTATCTGACTAGCATCAACGTTTATTATATTTTGTTTCAGTTATCATAAATCTAGCATAGGGGGCAATGAGGCGATAGGGAAGTTTACACTTAGCCACTCCAGTTAACACTATGCCATGTATTATTCCAATATATATATATATATATATATATATATATATATATATATATATATATATATATATTACCTTCTGAATATATGTAATCTCATTCCTATTATATTGTCTATTATAAACATATACGTTAAGAGCGTAGTATGTGGTACCATATAACGAAAAGGTGAAAAACTCGGTTTACCATTTCCTAGTATTAAAAAAGAAACCAGTTTAAAAAATCACTATAAGAAAATGTCTCCTATAGAATAATATTCCTTCAATGACATCAATACAGGTTTTCACAGCGCAGTAATTCAAAGAGGTTAGACACGACGTCAAAATAATACATTTCCCACTAACAAATAAACAACAAGGGATCTCCCCCAGGGCAGCGCGAGAGGTCACAATTCCCTCTATAACACCCTCATTGCTGAACAATTTAAAATTCCATAAAAAATGAGGTCACCACCACGCCCAATTCAGTACTCAAAAAAGTCTTACTAACACGACCCTAACAAGTCTTACCACGAAGTCACCACATATAAACACTAAGGGATTTTTCAGGTCACCCCAATACTGGCTTCGGTGATCGGCTTTCTCTTACACAAATAAACAACAACGCGTCCCTCACGATTTTCCAGATCACCGCTCACGCGTCAGAAATTTGCCAGGTCTCCGCCCCTGTTAGCACGAGAGGTTACTTCTGGAAAGTCGCTTTCAGGTCGCCTCCGTGGTCGGTCCGAGAGGAGTTTCGGAAAACCGCTTTTTTTCAACCCATATTCGGGTATATAAAGAATATATAAGAAATAAACTGTTATGAAGCCTTCTTGGGGTAGCGTTTTACGAGGGATACACTACTTTAGCGTTAGTTGCTGTAAGTTGAAGCTTGCTATGATCTTTACAGCAGTGATTTCCCTTTCTAGCTGTTTGCACAACTGCTATTTATAACGTAGGTCGAGGACATTGATCTGTCAAGAGGCCCAAAAGCACAACAATAATTTCAGCATCTTTGCTTAAATATACGGAAACATCGAAATAACGAGCATAACATTTTGTAATATGGCACCTTTAACATTTCTTTATGAATAATGTTGGACGCACAACTTTTCCAGTACTGTTGGAAGAAGAGCTTTACCAATACTGTTGGACGAACAGCAACAAGAAAGTTTTTACAACATGTGGCCCATTACTGATATTAATACACGTGCATTTAAAATAAGAACATATGAGGGGAGGTCAAAAAGTAATGCACACCAATTTTTTTCTCGGCTAATAATAAAGATAGGAATATGAAATTTTGCACACTTGGAATATGACATGTTCCAATTATGTGTACCAAATTGCACAGCATTCTGATAAATATTACGCAATCTATGAACCGTTAAAATGGAGCTTGTAAACAATGTCCGTTACAAACAGCGAATTGTCATAGAATTTCTGGTTGCGGAAAAAGAAACTGTGGCAAACATTCATAAAAGACTGTGTGCAGTGTACAAATGTTCTGCAGTCGATAGGAGCACAGTTAGTCGCTGGGTTCAGAGAATTAAAGCTGTAGAAAGTGTACGAGTGGAGCTGCATGATTTACCGCGTTCTGGACGTGTTGCCTCGGCTACCAGCACAGACATGTTAACCCGGGCTGATGCCATTATTCGTAAGGATAGGCGTATCACTAGTCAGCAATTGGCATTGCAGCTTACAGTCAGCAAGGGAAGTGCAATCGCAATTTTTAAATCTCTCGGATATTCAAAGATTTGCGCTCGATGGGTTCCTCGGTGCCTAACAAATGATCACAGAGTTCAAAGGAAAACATTCTGTTCTGAATTGTTGGAGCGTTTCGGTGTTGAAGGAGAAATGTTTTGTCAAAAGTTGTTACCGGTGACGAAACGTGGGCACATCATTATGAGCCTGAAACAAAAATGCAGTCAATGGAATGGCATCATCCGCAGTCACCAAAAAAAAAAAAAATTCAAAACATCTCCATCAGCCGGAAAGGTGATGATCACTGTCTTCTGGGACATTGATGGTGTGATTCTTGTTGATGTAATGACAAGAGGTGAGACAATCAACTCGACAGCTTACATCAATACACTGACAAAACTCAAAAATCGGTTCCACAGAGTTCGGCCTAATAAGCCATCTGCAGATTTGTTGCTTCAACATGACAATGCACGCCCTCACACAAGTCTGGTAACACGGGAAGCAACCAACAAATTTGGTTGGACTGTACTGCCCCATCCTCCTTACAGCCCTGATCTGGCTCCCTCAGATTTCCATCTGTTTGGACCACTCAAAAAATTCCTGCGTGGGACACACTTTGACAATGATGAGGATGTGATCCGTGCAGTTAAAAAATGGCTACGCGAGCAGGACAAAACTTGGTACAAACGAGGCACTCATGACCTAGTTTCACGTTGGCGTAAGGCAACAACGCTTGGACGGAGATTATGTTGAAAAATAGGTAGTGTAAAGGGGATGTTCATCTACAATCTGTGAAAATTTCACACATTTTGCCCGAATAGTTTCCGAGAAAAAAATTGGTGTGCATTACTTTTTGACCTCGCTACGTATATTGTTGATGTGACAGTAATGTAAGGGCACTGAGAAAATTACTCTGCATTATTTCAGCGCGACAGATAGAGAATTTTCGTAAAATATATATCATTCGTATTCAGTCAATGAACGACGAAGCGTTAATACTGCAATGTGTATGCAACATGTAGGTGCACAATACAATTAAATGTTACTTTGAGTCTGCACTTCCATCGACATAAGAGCAATTATCAGGAGCGGCACTTGCTGTATGAAATCCAACATCTCTGAATATATTTGGTCCTATGAGATGAAAATGCATACATAGTTTACAATAAGCATAATATTAACCTGCCGTCTCTCTCTCTTTTTCTCTCTCATTCTCTTATTCTGTCTCATTATTCTCTCTTACTGTATGATTATCCCTTTAGATTATTATTTCTCTCGTTAACATTTTGCCACTTTCAATGAATCAAACAAATATCGTTACTGTTATAGAACTCAATAAATGTAAATATTCTGCTTCAGTTTAATTACAAGACCCGATTCATTTTAATTTGAGATAGTTCAAAGGAGCTGAAACACATTCAGAAGAAGGCGGTGAGTATGATTGCTGAGAAGATTTAGTAGCTTAATGTTCAAAAACATCTCTCATTGATAGTCAAACCTAAATCTCCACTTCCTGGCCGAGTTGTTGCTGAGTCAGAAACGTACATGTTGTTAAAGTGTAATTTTGTCAGTCAACAAGTTCTCATCTAAATGCCAATACTTAATGGACTTCGTATATTTAGCTCTTTCTTATAGGTGACTTCAAACCTTCCAGGAATCTCTTATGTGACCATCGAATACTGAAAATGTTAATTTCCACAAAGTCCTCACGGTCTGAGACCTTAGTTTTCTCTCTTTACATTTCTCAGTCATCCATTTATGAACATTCAAAAGCACTGACTGTGCATTCGGCACGCCTGCAATACTGAATGTGCCTTTTGAGAAAGTCATTCATTTTGGAATGCAGCGGTCTCAAAACTCTCTCTTGTTTAATCTCTCTCTGATATTGTCAAAATATACTGTTTCATCTCTCAGTTATTGTCTAAATGTATTGTTTCATCTCTCAGTTATTGTCTAAATGTATTGTTTCATCTCTCAATTATTGTCTAAATGTATTATTTCATCTCTCAGTTATTGTCTAAATGTATTGTTTCATTTCGCAGTTATTGTCTAAATGTATTATTTCATCTCTCAGTTATTGTCTAAATGTATTGTTTCATTTCTCAGTTATTGTCTAAATGTATTGTTTCATCACTCAGTTATTGTCTAAATGTATTGTTTCCTCTCTGTTATTGTCGAAATGTGTTAATATATCTCTCAGTTATTATCTAAATCTCTTGTTTTATTTCTTCAGCTGTTGTCTAAACACAGTCACTAGACTCACGTTTTATGTAACAGAAACGGAACAGTTTTATTAAAAAAAAAGATCTATCAACTTTGGGCAAGGTTTTTGAACATGAAATCATAGAAACTGAAGTTCAAGATGCTATCAAAATAAGTCATGAAATAAAAACGGCTGGGATAAATGAGGTAATAACTGAAGCATTAATGGCACACAGGGACACTAGAGTCTGATGGCTAAAGAGTATTTTCAAGAAAGTTTAGAATGAATTATCGGTCCCGCAGGCTGTCAGAAAACCATACTTATCAAATCGGATAAATAAGGAAGAAAAATGGATAACAACAATAGTCGGACCCAAAGTAAAATGGACAGACAATGTCAAAGAAACTCTAAAGCAACATGAAATAAAATGGAAAGAAATCACCAAAACATGGAGAAACAGAACTGTGTATCTCCCTGGACACCTACATGGTTACAAGAGGAAGTAAATAATAAAAGTGCAGTTTTCTTAAAGCGCAAATTCCTATAATCTTTGTTGGTGTAACAATAATTGATTCCCTGCAATATATAATTTATATTAATTGAACACTATCCTTCATTGTTCTTGTTCGCATTCGACTTTTAATTCTTACAATTTTTAATAGGTAGTAGTGGGATGGGTTCGTGAGTCCTCTGGCACTAATTTCCACAGCGAACACTTTAACCCGAAATCCCTGCTATCTCAACTCGGTATCGAGATCATTGTATTTGGCTAGTTTAAATATATGATGTTACTCTATCATGGGTTCAAATGGCACTGTAAGCTCTATTTGGATGACGTGAGTCATATCTGATGTGTACAGTGTAATGTCGGGAGGGATTTTAGATCTCTTTATGTGTTCTGGGTACTTTCCTCGCACTGGGAGGTCAGCAGCCATCTCCCAGTCATTCGATATGCCCATGATCGTTGTGTCGTTCCAGTTGTTTTGCATTGGGTGTGCGGCCTGTCCACCTCTCCAAACATAGGTGTTTGTTGTAGCTGGTCTAACTTTAGTGGTGGCTTTCATTCGCGCCCCGTTCACGATGGCAGCCAGTTCATGCAGCACTTTGTTGTGTCGCCACGTGTCGCACTTGACCTAGCGCTGTGTTGCATAAGGAAAGAACATGCTCCATCGTCTGTCTTCCATTGCATAGAGGGCATCACAATGTTTCTGTCTTTCCAGCTTCACAAATATATACTGCAAATAAGTCAAAATAAAAACCACAGGGTTGCTTCCAAAAATAATAATAATAATTTTTTTTATAAAAAGTCATTAAAAGAAGCTAAAGTGTCCAAACACCGACAATAATAATAGAATAATAACAAATAATCGGCTTTTCAATATCCTGTAAAGGCTGAGCTAAAAGGTACAGATATTATATATTGTTGTAGAGCGCAGCACACCACATCATAATGAAATACAACATACCTTAATACAAGACATCATGAAACAAGACTTTAAAACATAACTAGATACATTTTATTTACTTATAAAGCCGGACAAAAAAGACCACCAATCGCTGGGCGAATAAAGAAATATTTAACGAAATCCACGTAGAAATCATGTAAGTACGCGTTTATCCTTATCTAATTTTTTTTTCACTTTGTAGTGGTTGACTTTCCGAATATTGTTGAGATTGACAAACTCCAATCAATTCGCACGAGAGGTTTACAATTTTTTAAAAAAGTGGAATAGTTTCTGCTTGCTGCTGGTTCTTTATTTTGACATGGAAAGTGAAAGGTTATGACTTCAGACTCTTGCATGTTATGACCAATCGAACTGCTTACTTTATGTGTGCAGCTATTAGTTCATACATGTGTTGCTATGAGCATATCAGTGTAGGTATCAAACATATACGCGCTCACACACACATACATACATTCACAAACATATACAAGAAATATCTAGTCATATAGATTGATGTTATCATTATCATTATCTTTAATCCTACTGCTTGTAGCGTCCCAGAGCGGAGGAGTGTGTTAATTTCTGGTTGTCGCTAGTTGTGTATCTTTAGTGGTTGTAATGCCGAATTTACTTAATTTGATCCTATCTATCCATCTTTTTCTGGATTTCCTTTTTGCACGAATTTGATTCAATTTGATTTTTTTTTCATCATAACACTTGAGCTGTACATTGCTTGGGTTTCATTCCGGTCACATGTCTAAACTATTTACTTCTTTTGTTGTTCATTACAGTTCATAGCTGATCTTATACCAGCCATTTTTTCAATTTTTTAAAAACTCTATTAGCTTTGTTTTCAGCATTTCTTACATATTTAATTTCCCATATACCTATTTTATGTTTGTGTCTTCCAGGAACTGCTTCTCTTACACTTTAGTTGAACAATGTAGGTATAAATAATGTTTCAATTACTACTTTTTTCTTTCTGGATTCTAGATTCTGGTTTCTACCTCTTTACTTAATTGTCTGACATTAAAAAATCTGCCGAAGTACTTTTACTCCTTTTCTTTATCTAGAATCTTGCCGCTGTTAGCAATATAGTTTTGGGTTTGATTGACATTTATCGACATTATTTTCGTCTCTTCGTTGTTTGAATAATAAAACACATAAGTTAGAATTCACATATACATAACCATCATTGCTAGCCATAAATGGCGGTTATAATCTTCAGTGGCGAAAATATAAACAACCAGCATTTTGTGTCAATTTCCAGTAATTCACCTTCTCTTCTGTATATTATTAACCAAAAGAAAATTCAGTCTTATATTTTTCTTAAATTTTAATTTTACAATCGACAACATTACAGTCATTACTTACCTAGTCTACAGTCACACTACACTCTTAACAGTCATCCATAACCATAACCGTAGGTAGCTGTTGGTGTTCCACAGTTATCAAAAATGTTGAAAAGACACGCATTTCTTATAAGTGTAAACTCTGTTAGCTGGTGCCCAAAATGAATAATTATCTAACATTTTAGTCTCTACCACTACTTTAACACTGACCGTCCACGAAGATTATTTTGGCTGATCTCAAGGACATTTCCGTTAGAAACTCCGGAAGTCAAATTCAAAAGGAACCAAGTGACCTTTATTGCAATTCTCACAATTATTTTGTTTTTTTTTGTTTTTAGAGAGTACGATGGCAGATGACGTAATCAATATTTCCAGAGAGTATTGGTTATTGGTTATTGGTTATGGAAGGCCTCGGCATCACAGCAAACGAATTAAAATCCATAATTGCTCAACCGCCCGTGCCAGTGGAATCATCCGAATTACTAACTCATCTCCCAAACAAAGAAAGGTAACTGTAGTCCCCATCGTAGCAGTCTCAGCACACGCCAAAAGACATAAGGCGAAACCGCGCAGAAAGTGAACACAGCCAACTGTTCCCTGTCATACGATATCATCATTCATCGTAAACAAGCGGGATATCGAAGCAGGATCAAAACGGATGAGAAACACAGCTCACGGTGTGCACAGAGCACTTAACTCAGTAGCTCCTGCAACAAGCCGGACTTGGAATTAGAGAGTACTTTTTTTGCAATGACCATGGAACACTTACTGAGGCAGATACCAGCATTTTCTGAAGGATTGAGTCAGGACTATCTTTAGCAGAAGTGCAGTGATTAAGTCGGATACATACCCCAGGGTGTGTCTGCTGGTTGGTTAGAAATCCAGTAAAGTTTAACCGATATGTGATATGGCTTCAAAAATTTGATTTCATGTATGTATGTGTGTATGTATGTATGTATGTATGTATATATGTATGTATGTGTGTATGTATGTGTGTATGTGTGTATGTGTGTTTGTGTGTATGTGTGTATGTGTGTATATGTGTGTGCGTGCGTGCGTGCGTGCGTGTGCGCGTGTGCGCGCGTGCGCGTGTGCGTGTGTGTGTGTACACACACATATAGGATAAAGACAAATTTTACGAGATGCTCCAAGTTACCTTTGATACAAAAGCATAACTAACTCTACGTGCTAGGTGACCTGGATGCACGTAATGTATTTGACCATCACTCATGGCCATCATGCGTTATCATGGTATATGTATATTGAATTAAAATGGTCAGAGACCTCTATTGTGTTTTCATAACAACCTGTATGCGACATATACCTTTTTAGCGTTAAAACAATTATATTAAAACGACCTCTGGCTACCCTAGGCTTGGGCATTAGTTTCAGCAGAACTTTGTTCCAGTTTGCAGATAACACTTAGATAGTGTTAAAATAGTCCGAGTATACAATAGCGCAGACCACAAGCTGGATGCAGAGCTTCTCAGCAGGAGGCAATCTGATCATCAGAAGCGGACCTCATATCGAGCATGTGTTTCGGCCCCTTAGCTTCGTGACACTTTAAGGGAGGTGGGCTCGACTGGGTCAAAACTCCCATTTATCGATCCTCTGCCTCATTGAAAGCTAACGCTTACAATATATATTCGGTACACAATTACTACACATATTCTACGCAACGCTTCTGGTCGAATCTGATCTCCATATTCGGTCTTATACCTTCTTGTCATAGCTTTAACCCAGTACAATGGTGTCATCTTCATGGTTACAGCAGTTTAAAATGGCTAGTTATTACAACGTCCTATTATATAGTACAGCGTAATTCAGCTGGAAGGAGTGCATCAGGAACTGATAATAGGTGATAAAAACAGATCGGGCTGGGAACTTTATTACTATTAACAATCGGTTTAGCAAAAGTTCGGTGTAGTTCAACTGCGGTCGATAATGTGATTTCTTATCGCTTATCGTCCTCAACCTCTGATACACCAGGATTAAACTGTCGCTGTGCTGTTGACTTATTGGGAGTCAGGAGTGGTCGATGTGTACATTAATCCTATTAGCGTCTGAACGTCAGATTATTTAGAGATGGTTGATATGTCTCGGTTTCGCCAGAGCATGATGCTTATTTCCACTGACACAACAATAGCCTTCATTATTCTTGTTCGTATTTGCCCCTTAATTCCTACCCTTTTTAATAGGTAGTAGTGGGATAAGGTCGTGAGTCCTCTGGCACTAATTTCAACAGCGAACACTTTAACCCGAAATCCCTGCTATCTCAACTCGGTATCGAGATCATTGTATTTGGCTAGTTTAAATATATGATGTTACTCTATCATGGGTTCAAATGGCACTGAAAGCTCTATTTGGATGACGTGAGTCATATCTGATGTGTACAGTGTAATGTCGGGAGGGATTTCAGATCTCTTGATGTGTTCTGGGTACTTTCCTCGCACTTGGAGGTCAGTAGCCAATTCCCAGTTATTCGATATGTCCATAATATTTTTGTGGTTCCAGTTGTTTTGCTTTGGGTGTGCGGCTTGTTCTCCTCTCCATATTATTGAATATACATATACCAAGCCTACAATATACAACGCATATTTAACTTACATATACCAAGCATTTGTCATAAGTAAAGTGAAGGCAGCATAAAAAGGGTATACAAATCTAGAGAAACATTCAGGCTTCAGATTAATATCGCTGCAGCGAAATCAAGCAAGGGCAGATGTACAACGGGAATCATTGAGATATGTGAAGGAATACTGGTCAAATGAGTGCGCTCACACATGAACAATTGTGAGAACAACCGGACAATAAACCAATTCAGACGAATCTTCACGATGTCATCTACGACCTTTCATGTGGCGAAGCTTCCGAAAACTACTAAATATCCACCGGATTACCAATGGTTTGTAACACTCTTGCCACACCTCTAGAAAGGTTTTGTTCGATGCTTGAAAAGTGGAGATATACCGCAGGACATGAAAGATACCAAGAGCGTTCCATTATACATGAATAGAGAGAAAAAAGTGGGTTGTAACAACTATAGGGGTATCTCCCTTATACAAGTATAATTGGAAAGACATTCGCAAGAATTGTTCCAAAGAGCCAGCATCAACTGGCAGAATCTGTTCCCGAGCCCAGTGCGTATTTAGAAGTGGACGATCAATCAGGGATATGATTTTTACTTCCACCAACTGCAGAAGTGGTAGGAACAAAGAAATGACATTATTTAATCTATCACGTCTGAGAGCACAATTAGAAAGAAGTGATACCTTATCAAGGAGATTCTATTCACGTTTGATGCAACACTGGTTCACTGTTTGCTGAAAACAAAACTGTACACCAGTCAATTATTGACAATCCTTCTTGATCACGTGATTTATTCTCATTGCCAAGTATACAGAAGACTACTGTGGTACTTCGCATGCGTTTAGCTGTACACCTATCTACAGCTTTATATAACACACTCAGTCACATCTCACATCTTTGTGTGTGCATGTCTGTGTTAGTCACCTCTAGTGACTCGGGCAGATGGTGCTCGTAAACCTGGGAGGGCCTACCATCTAAGGCCAGAATCCCGCTACAGAAAAGACAATCTGCTGCCTTGCAGGAAGATTGGGGACAATCAAAGGCTAGGGAAAGCAAACCCGAATAAAATGCTGGCTGAAATCGGATGCACTGGGCCTCTGGCGCAGAACACAGTGCAACGTATTAACGGGTGTTCAGTCAGAGTGGATCTGACAGACTCTAATTGTGATGTTCTGTCTGTGGGGGCGATCAACACACTTAGCCTGACAGCTGACTTCATATGAGAGTCTGGAATTCTTACTCTGATTGAGTCCTGAACGCAGAGAGAGAGAGAGAGAGAGAGAGAGAGAGAGAGAGATAACACACTCCTTGAATTTGTGCGGTCCTTTTTGAAATAAGTATGTTTACAAGGCTCCTTGGGTGAAATCTTTATCATCAAATGCAACTGGGAAAGTCTGGTATCATATCGTAGCACATATAGAACAAAAGTAAAACAAAAGACGGGACAGCAACATCCGTGGAATGGTTGATATTAAATTCAAAGGTCAAAAGTCGCGGAGAAAGGCGATGAGGCCAGAAACCACAATGCCCCTTATTCATTCTGCTGTTGTATCTGTCTATCAAATATTAGCAGATCCAGGAACAAGACTGCTCAGTAATGCAGCATCCAGCATAAGACACTAATATATTACCAAGCTACTGACAAATAATGATTGGTTGCTACCAACTGTCTGTGAAGACGCCAAAGGTCACATTAATAAAGACAACTAAGTGGAAGGTGGGTTCGTCACTTGAGAAGACCAGGTCGTAAAGACTGAACTGTTAGGCTGAACCTAATAATTCACTACATAAAGATGACTGCAATTTACGCTATTCAAAATCATTTTTTTTTTCAATTATTATCAAAAATTATAATATTTACATTATTATATCGTAGTTAGTTCAGTGGTTAGTGAACTGGACTACAAAGGACAAGGGGTAGGGTTCGATCCCCACCGACGGTTTCCGGGTTCACCCAGCCTTAAATGGGTACCGGCTTTTTTTTCTGGGAAAGTGTAGATGTTTTATTATGACCCCTTCTGATGTAATTGTAATCCGTAATCGCCTTGCCGTGTTGTCTGATGTAACACCACGTGATCTCTGTGGTTTCTTTCCTACTTCGCACTGTATCTTGTAGTTACCGCTCTGACCCCGGGTTCGTTCGTCGCCAGTCAAGGATACTGCTGAACTGATTCGATAGACTTAACAACTGTTTGATAACATAATGCTCAGCCTTTATTTCATTTACAGTACATGCCCTCGAGTATCGAGGGGACACATTGACACTGACTTCCAGCAATCTAAATTCGTGAGCTTATTATACACCATGCACTGCAAACACTTTCGTACACGTTCCAGATAAAATATCAAAGTTCAGCTGACCACAGGACAACCACCGGAATTGAGTGGCGAGTTCCCCGTGCCACATATCAATGGACAATTTTAAAAGTTCAATTAATAACACACCCGTGGCTGACTTGCATAGTGAATTCAATGTATAAATATATCAAAGAAACGCTATTGCTCCCACCTTCCTTGTAGTTTACAAAGTTCAGTTCATAACACACATTTGGCTGACTTGAGTGGTGAGCTCAATGTATAATATATCAAAGAACCGCCCTTCCTCTCACACTCCTAGTAGTTTTAAAAGTTCATTTAATAATAACACATTTAGCTGACGTGAGTAGTGATCTCACTGTCTAACAAATCACTGAAACGCTCTGGATCTAGTACTTCTTGTACTTGCAAAAGCTCTGTCAATAATAAAACATTTAGCTTACGTGAGTATTGATCTCACTGTCTAACATCACTGAAACGCTCTGGATCTAGAATTTCTTGTACTTGCAAAAGTTAAGTTAACTATCAACACACTCGCCTGACAGAGTTGCTGTTGACGTCTCCCTCGTTGGAAGTCACTGCTTCATTCACACTGCTTGCCACCAGTTCCTTTGAAGTCTGTAGTCGCGGTGACACTGATTGTATTTCGTGCTCTTCTGGTAGCTATTTCACTGGACTGTCTACCCTAATAACTGCTGCTTCTTTACACTTACTTCGGCCACACACTACTTGTACTGCCACACAGATTTTATGATTAGTTCCTACGAAGACAGGAAGGCTAACTATCCACCTACCGTCTCGACCAAACTCTCCCAAACTACAGTCTTGCGCACTCCTGACAACTTACTAGTCACATGCGCACTCCCTTAATTTCACGAGATTTTCTCAGCTCCCATTGACTGACTCGTGTTCACTATCTATACTCTCTCCACGTGCTTCCTTTCATCTCTCCTTATTCCCCCTTTCCACACACACACACTTCCCCCTTCTCTCTCCCTGTTTCAAAAGTAAAGCAGCACGGGCGTAATACCGATCATATTACCCCAAAAATCATGTGCTGAAGGTCTGTAATATATAGGGTCACTAATACCATATTTCCCTATATGCCACTTGGCGTGACGGGGGTTGAACAAAACAACATATCGTAGTTATTCACATTGTAAGTTATTAAAATGAAATGGTTTTCTTGTTAATTAAAATTTATTGTAGTTTTGTCCATGCTCTTTATATAAAGACGCAACGCAGTACAGTGATTTAAGGAATAATTTTTAAATTATATTCTTCAGTTTATACTATTCGTTGTTCTATGATAAGGAGAGAGTAAACACCAACTGCTAATGAAAAATTATTGTTATGATAACCGCAGAGGTAATCACCAAAATAGCCTATCTAGTTCTCAAATACATTGTATGATCCTTAGATCTTGTGAACGGTTGTAGTAGGTTTCACGTCCATAGATATTGACACCTGGATATTAGTAAAGGCTTGAATTACTTGATATATAAGTAGTATAGCTCCATGGAATTAGAGTCGCATTTGGGCCATAAATTACCAAAGATATACAGCAAGGCGCATTTAGCGCCTAGTGCAAAGAAGGCGCAGGGAGAGCCGACCGTGTCTGTTAAGGGGAGATAAAAAAAAATGATCACTGCTATTTAATAAGGATCGATAGTAAATTAAAAAGTTGAGAAATAATGTTATAGTTATTTTTTTATGTGAGTGTAAGGTTTCCACTTATTGGTTCATATCAGAGGGATAACGTTGCCTCTTCGGTATATGTGATCCAAGCAAGGGTTTTGTACAGACGGGGGCAGAAACAATAGAATAAAAGCAAAGACCTAAGTATAGTTTATTAGATTATACAGCATCAATGAAAAACATTAACGTTAAATATAAAACAGAAAACAAAGATATATTTTATTCTTTTGTTATTTCAATAGATATATAACACATCATATAGTGGATATTATATAACATTACAATAATACAAAATTTAGTACACTAAGTAAATACATAGTGCAAGGATAAAATATATTTCTAGCTATGTAGTTGGATGTCTGCTTAGCCCTATGATATAAAAGAGTCATAAAGGGTGAAACTTATAGAGATCACTGGTCGGTCGAAGCTGGTTGTGTAAAGAGTTGAATATGTAGAGGAGTAGTTGAGACATTATCGTCATATACTTTTCTTTTTATATAGAAATAGGAAAGGACATTTCTTGTTTGACTGAAGGAAAATATGGAATTGTTTAAGACTTTGAAACCTACATTTTTCCCACCCTTGGCCTTTTGCGTGCCGAGAACCTCTAAAAACATAACTTTATCTAATTTGTTGTGTTGCTTACTTAGCCCTATACAATTGATTTTATCATAGGTCCCACTACAATGACACATCTTACTACATAAGCTAACAAGTGATGTCCCTTCGTACTCTAATTTAAAAAGACCAGGAGTTCGTTTGGTGTACGCTTTAACGCCGTTACATTTTATACAGTCTGTCTTGCTCTCATGCTCATTGCAAAACTCGTAGGGAAACTATTCTTCATATACTCTATTTAACTCATCCTGCACGCCTAACCTAACTATAAACGTAGGTGCGCTTAAAGCCAAGTATAAACTATCATTATCTGTTTCGATTAACTGAAAGTCAACCTAATCTACAAACTTATCTAGGAACTAGAAATAAAAATCTAACATACGAAGTTTCGCATATTGGTAGACGAGAAAAACCGATTTTTAGGGGTAAATCCCAAACAGTTTTCTTTTTCTCAGTCTCAATTTCAAAAAGAGCCTCTCCTATTTCATTCATCTTTTAAAACCGGGAATTATTTATTATTTTTGATATCTCATCCTCCTGAACGTACGAGATATCGCTATGATTAGACATATTGGTTAGTCTTCCCGCAGGCCGAGTTTCCCAGGAGCTTCATCGTATCGCTGACTATAGATTTATTTTTATCTAAATCCCCGACCCTCCTAGCGCCAGAAACCATTTCTCCAAACTTTTTAAAACAACTAGATGCTTGATATTCGATGATTGAATAATTTTTTTTACCTCCAGACCATGATCTAAAAACACTTTAACAATGGTGTGGAAAACCAAATTTTTCCTCGACAGAACTAACGATTAGGATGCGACGAGGAGTCGACAACAAGTTATTTTTGAGGCCGTATTCACCCATAAACACCCCGATATCTTCACGCGTGACGTCAATATTTGTGAAAATTGGAGTCATCTCACTGAAATGTGCCTTCTGACCATCGCGGACGCGTAGATCACATTCCACTAAACCAAAACACATCTAATCTAAAACAGAAGTCAAAATCTGTGTTATCACTGAGAGGAAGCCCTTCTTGATAGTAAGCGGGTCTAGCTGGAGGGATGGCTTTAGAAGGGAAAGCCCTAATGGTTGGCTCAGAGTTTTTCAGGTCCTGCTACTCACATTCTCACATAACTTCAACGGGGACTTTGACCTCCTCGGATAGGTTACCACCTAAACGAAACTAATTCAAAAGTCGTCCCCTGATAATTCAAAAGTCGCCATCTGCTAATTCAAATGTCGTCCCCTGTTAATACAAAAGTTTTCCTCAGCGAATTTAAAAGTCCTCTACTGCTAATTCAAAAGTCGTCCTCTGCAAAATTCTGACTATGGATTTCAGATTTTTGTGGGTTTGGGGGTAACTTTTTGGTCTTTCGCAATACGATTTCTGAACTACAATGACCACCTTTAATGTTGCCTGTTACTCTATGAATTGAGAAACATTGGTATTGCAAACTTTATGGATCAAATCCATGTCATGGGACTCCACTGGTATTGCATCATGTGTCAAATCGAGTTCAAGTAACCCACCATTCGCATTATCCTCCCCCACCGATGACCCGAGAGGCTTTACATATGCTTCGGATAATGCTACAATTTCACCACCATCCTTAGTTCTCGACCCCGCACCGATGAGACAGACTCGACAGAACTTCAAGCGGAAAATGATTTCAGCATTAATTTTAACACTAATGCGCTTCTCTGAATGTTTAATCTATATGTCAGTCATTTCGTTGCTAAGTACTCCAGAGTCTTTTTAACCCCTTCAAAGCGACATTCGATATGAATGTTATTTCGATAGTAGAAATGTTCACCAAGAGACGCACTCGACAACCTTTGTACCTAAATACGTGCCCCTATCATGTTCTATAGCGCCAAATGTCCCAGGGTGGGAGGTACCAAAATGCGTCATAAACAAGGGTGACCCACATGTTTTAGATAGGAAGATAAAATGGAAGGAGACTACAATGTAGCAAAACCGTTCAAGTTTATAGTTAACAGAAACAATAGCTTCATGTGTATTGCAACACCGAATCTAAAATTCGTTGATGTAGTAGAATATTTAGCCCCAGGGTTTGGCTATAGTAAATATCTGGAAGCTTATAAGATTAGCGAAACAAACGGTTACTTTTGTTATGAATATATAGACGACTCCCAAAAGTTGGACGAAACGGAGTTACCCCCTCAAGAAGCGTTTTATTCGTCGTAAAAAATTCCAACATTCCAACGAGGTTTACGAGTATTGCAAAAAGGTCTGGAATGACAACAAGATACCGACATTGAGGGACATTTTAGTTTAATATAATAACAAGGATGTATTCCCCTTCTTAGAAGCATTAGAGCAGCAGGTTGGCTTTTTATGTGGAGCGGGAAGTGGACTGTTTTGAAGACCACATATCGGTTCCCGGTGTTTGTTTAAAGTGTCTTTTTAGAACCTTCAATAGGGGTCTAATGTTTAGTTTATGTTCGAACAAACAGGCGAGTCTACACACAACGATTCGAGATAATATCGTAGGCGGTCCTTCTATAATTTTTCCTAAGTATCACGAAGTAGGCAAAACGTTTATTAAGTGAGGAAATCTGGTCCAATTCATCCAAGGTTACGACGCCAACGTGTTGTATCTATGGGCCCTGATGATCCCAATGCCAAAAGCTTACCCAATTATTACACGAATGAAGACGGGGTTTAGGGTCGAAAACATAACTATTATGTCTAACAAAGTAGAGAGTGACTAACGTGGAACTCCCACCAATATGGGGTGGAGTTTAAACCTCAGTTTAACGGGAGGGAGTTTCGGTTAGGTGATAGAAATATCCCAGTAGATGGGTGGGGTAAAATGAATAGAATAGTCTATAATTTTCATGGTTGTCTGTACCATGGTCATAAAGACTTACCCTTCACCAAGGATAAAGAGAAAAACCCTGCTAATAATAAATCCTTGTTCGAGCTGTTTGAAAAAAAAAAAACATGTGATATACACAACTACCTAACCAAGGAGGTCAAAGTCCCCGTTGAAGTTTTGTGGAATGTGAGTAGCAGGACCTGAAAATTTCTGAGCCCGCCATTAGAGATTTCCTTTCTAAAGCCATCCCTCGAGCCAGACCCTCCTACTCTCACGAAGGGCTCTCTCTCTCTCATTGATAAACAGATTATGATTTCTGTTTCAGATGAGACGTGTTTTGTTTTAGTGGAATGTGATCTACACGTCCCCGATGTTCTGAAGGCCCGTTTCATTGAGATGATTCCAATTTTCACAAATATTGACGTCACGCGTGATGATATTGGGTGTTTATGGGTGAATATGCCCTCAAACATAACTTGTTGTCGACTCTTCGTCGCACCCTCATCGGTAGTTATGTCGGGAAATATTTGGTTGGCCACACCACTGTTAAAGTTATATTTATATCATGGTATAGAGGAAACACCAATTTATTCAGTTATCGAATATCAACCATCTAGTTGTTTTAAGAAGTTTGAAGGAATGGTTTGTGACGCTAGTCGGGTCGGGGATTTAGATGCACATCAAATATACTCAGCGATACGATGAAGATCCTGGGAAAATTATCCTACAGGAAGACTCTAACCAATAAGTTTAATCATAGCAATGTCTCGTACATTCGGGAGGATGAGATATCGAAAATGATAAATAATTTTCAGTTTTAAAAGACTGAAATAGGGGAGGCTCCTTTTGAAATTGAGATGGAGGAAAATAAAACTGTTTGGGATTTACCAGTACGAATCGGTTTCTTCGTCTATCAATATCTCAAACCTCGTATGTTACATTTTTATTTCGAGTTCCTAGATAAGTTTGTAGATAGGGCTGACTTTCAGTTATGCGAAACAGATAACGATAGCCTATACTTGACTTTAAGCACACTTAAGTTAAAGGACATAGTCAAGCCAGGCATGCAGGATGAGTTTAATAGTATATAAAGACTAGTTTCCGAGTTTTGCGATTAGCATGTTAGCAAGACAGACAGTATAAGATGTAACGGCGTTAAAGCGTACACCAAACGAACACCTGGTCTTTTTAAATTAGAGTACGAAGGGACATCCTTTGTTAGCTTATGTAGTAAGACGTACATTGGATGCTGTATAATCTAATAAACAATAATTAGGTCTTTGTCTTAATTCTATTGTTTCTACCCCCGTCTGTACAAAACCCTTGCTTACATCACAATATTCCGAAGAGGCAACGTTATCCCTCTGACATCAACCAATAAGTGGATACCTTACACACTATTTTATTAAAAAATAACTATAACATAATTTCCTTCTTTAATTTACTATCGATCCTTGTTAAATAACAATGATCAGTCTTTTATCTCCCCTTAACAGACGCGGTTGGCTCCCCTGCGCCTTCTGTGCTTTAGGTGCAAAACGCGCCTTGTTATATATATTTGGTAATTTATGGCCCAAATGCGGACACGTCCTTCCTGCTATACTACTACTTATATATATCAATGCAGCCTGGATACGGTGATGGTTGTACACTGATATTTAACTCATTGATGGGGAATGTGATTGTATAAACGTATTTTGATGAGTGATTTATAATGTGTCATGGCGGCTGCGTTTTTATATTTTTTCTTACTCTGCTCTTGTGAACATGTTTAACTGATTTGCGCGATAGTCTATTTGTGAAATAATATGCTGCTTTTCCCTGTTGTTATGTTTACTTCTGACGAGCGCACGAACTGTGAACATTATCGATATTTCAATGGACTATTATTTATTCTTCTTGTGTCGACGTTTTTAACCTATCATCGATAGACCAAAGTATGTTCCCTGTTCAACAAGCAAAAATCTATTTTGAAAACAATGACGCCTACCGCGAATGTCCGTCCCGAATGTGAAGCATAAGAATCAGAAATGATAAACAACTCAGAAAGCGAAAATAGTCATGTGTGTGGTACACATATTCAGGACACGAAAAACGAATATTACTGACCACCGTGAAAGATATTGAAGCCTCATCACGTACTATTCTAAAGAAAGCCATGGAGGGAAATGCTTCCTTATGTCAGAAGAAAGATCTACGAATTTGTGAATGAATTGTTAGGACTCTTTAACGAACATATCATTTGAAAATTTTGTATTAGAAGCAGAACGATTAAATATATATATTTTAGGCATATGAGAGGCTAGATGGAAAAAATGTGGGTACATACAGAACAAAAAATATAATTGAAATATTTAGGCAACACAACAGAAAATCGAAGATGTGTATGAATACAAATAAAAAAGCTACAACATATATATGTACCCACTGGACATACAATGATTGGATTATACTGCTCAAAATAAACCATACTACATAGCAATAATACAGACATGCACACCTACACTAGATTATTCAAATAAACATATAGAGGCCTACTACGAAGATCTAGATGAAGTTATAAAGCAAGTGAAATCATCAGCCTTCTTGATTGTAATAGGGGATATCAATGTTAAAGTAGGAAAAGGTAGATATATGACCATTATTGAAGGCACTCGCTGGTAGAAAACCTTCAATGCAGAGACGACACTCAATGATAATGACGATGTTGATGAAATATTAGAAGAAAGGTGGCCTCCATTGCCTCTATGAATATCCGCTGCTCACATACACACACACACACACACATACAGGCGCGTATAGACACAAGACGGGGGTACTTTACTTATTTTATACTTACAGCACTGCAATTCGTAACTTCTAGAGAAACCGACACTAAAGACGAAGACACACAATCCCTTTGATCTAACTCAAGAATGTCATCGAATAAAAGTTTCAAGCCCACAATTGATCCTGTGGCACCAACATAAAATGAACAATTTATTATTGACATAATTTCCACATACACCTTAAAACGTAACGCGTACAATTTTTTTTAAAAGAAAATTATTGATTCAATTTACCTTAATAGAATCAATGCATTTGTTTATATCCTGAGTTTTAAGAAACTAATTAAAATAAAACGTGTTCATCACATGCTGGCAATGTTCAGCAATGTGGTCTTTAATCCTCAAATCCTTAAAAATGTGTTCATCCCACTCGTTCCACGCAAACTCTGGAAATGAAGAAATGTCGTAGAGTGTAGAGAAATGAGTGATTTTGTGATAAATACGATGCACGTTTGAGTTCAGGATATGCAGAAAGTTGGAAGCTGTTTTATGTCACACTATTACTAACACTCAATTACTCACTAGCACACTCTCACACACAAGTACATTCGCTCATACTCACTCAGATGCTTATATACTCAAACAACCGGTCCGAGTTCTGGCCGTGGTGTATTCAATGCTGATCTTGAACATCGCGTTGCCTGTTGTCACAGCGATCTGGCGGATTGTTAGAATTGTAACCACGGGTTTGAAATAATTGTTTGTGCACATTTCGTTAACCACCGCTGTAGATCAAGTCTTTATTCTGCTGGCTTTGTTTGCGACATTGGAAGCTAATGACCTAACTGCCTAACCTGTGTAGACGGTTGGTTCGGGCCAAATTGTGCGTTGCAGTGTCACTGCTAAAATCGTTCAGTTTGTGACAGGGCTACAGGGACATGCACAAACGGTGATAGTTGTCGGCAAGAGCGTTTCGGACCCCAGTGTCAGTACTTTGATCTAGTTTGCAAATACTCCTAGGGATCTGGACCTACAGATGCGGACAGTTTCATGGTCTAATCAACAATTCAACATGTTACGGATTGAAGGGGCGATAATTGCAAATATCTGCTCCATCTACATTTGCGGGGGTCGGAATGTGGCTCTCAAACAGAACGCAAACCAGACCGACACATTTAATGCTTGATATACAGTGGACGGATATGGACCAGAGGCCGCAGTTAATGGCAACACAAAGACCAATCTTTATGACAATGACTGCACACACACACAATTGAGAAGTGGAACCAATTCTGTTTACTGGTATCTGAACTTTGATACGTCCCAGAAGACTCACACCATTCGAATTTATCATCGAGCTAGCACTATGATTCGGGTAAAGAATGACACCCCAAAGGCTTTCTCTGACAGTGGCGGTGTAGTGTTCCAGTATAATGATATATCATACCCAAATATTTCTGTGAACGCTATTGTAGTCACCATACAAGCGACAATGGCACACAGTAAGTTTGAGTTTTCACCGACCTTTTCGCAGGACGAGAGTGCACTGACGGTGTGTGAGGTGCAAACATTTACAGACACCTATTGTCTGGAATGGCATTCTAAGTCGTTTTGTACAGTGTGTGGTGGGAGTAGCAAAGGCTGCACAGTCATCATCGGTACGTGTCACTTCAACTGTTCACATGGGATCTATGGACACGACTGCTCCGGGTCTTGTCTTAGTGTCAGTTCTTTACGTGAGGAAAATCCAGAAAATGCCAACATTGCAAACATCCTGGCTATACCTGTGATGACACTTGTCCTGATGGAAATTTTGGCTACAGTGCGAACAGACGTGTTCTGATGGCTGTGACATCATATGTGACCCGGACTGTACGTGCAAGGAAACGTACTGCGGGCCAGACTGCACTCCCAAATGTCCTGACCACTGTTTCAACGACACCTGTGAACAGTCAACCGGGGTCTGTTCATGCAAGGGAACGTTCTACGGGTCAGACTGCACTCTCAAATCTCCGTACAACTGTTTGGACGATATCTGTTAACAGTTCATGGGGGCCGGCGTCTCGTATGTCGATGATTCCCACGTTAAGAAGAGTCTGCCGACTACAACAAACCCAAGTATATGGATACCTTAATGTGTACTGGATATTTTCTTTCTGTGCTGGACATGGTTCATTTCTTGGTGTGTTTCATTGCTAGCCAAGGCTCATATCTTGGCTTGTGTGTGTGTGTGTGTGCTGGCCATGGCTCATATCTTGGTGTGTGTCATGTTAGTCATATCTCATATCTTGGAGTGTCCGTGTTAATCATGTCTCATATCTTTAAGTGTGTATGTGTTTAGTCATATCTCATATCTTAGTGTGTATCTGTGTTAGTCATGTGTCATATCTTTGTGTGTGCATGTTTGGGCTAGTGATATCTTATATCTCTGTGTGTATGTTTATGTTAGTCATATCTCATATCTTTGTGTGTGCATGTCTGTGTATGTCACATCTCATATCCTTGTGTTTGCATGGCTATGATAGTCACATCTCATATCATTGTGTGTGCCTATCTATGTTGGTCATATCTCATATCTTTGTGTGCATGTCCATGTTAGACATGTGTAATTTCTTTGTGGGTGCATGTCTATGTCAGTCATATCTCATATCTTTATGTGCATGTTTATGTTAGTCATGTGTCATATATCTTGATGTATGTCAGTGTTAGTCATGCCTCGTATCGCTGTGTGCATGTCTGTGTTTGTCACATCTCATATCTTTGTGTGTGCATGTCTGTGTTGTCACCTCCAGTGACTCGGGCAGATGGTGCTCGTAAACCTGGGAGGGCCGACCATCTAAGGGCAGAATCCCCCTACAGAAAAGATCACCTGCTGCCTTGCAGGAAGATTGGGGACAATCAAAGGCTAGGGAAAGCAAACCTGAATAAAATGCTGGCTGAAATCGGATGCACTGGGCCACTGGCGCAGAACACAGTGCAACGTTTTTAACGGGTGTTCAAATCAGAGTGGATCTGGCAGACTCTAATTGTGATGTTCTGTTTGTAACACACCTAACCTGACAGCTGAGTTCATGTGAGGAGCTGGAATCCTACTCTGATTGGGTCCTGATCGCAGAGAGAGAGAGAGAGAGAGAGAGAGAGATACTCAAACAACCGTACGCTCAGTCACTCACAAACTAACTCACTCACACATTCTCTCACTCACTTCTTCATTTACTCATTTACTAAAACTCACTCACTCACTTACTAACTCACTCACTCCATAATACAAGTTCTCAATCACAAACATATTTACTGACACTCACAAACTCAGTCACACATATTCACTCACCTATTTACTTAACACCCAATCACTCACACACTCACCATCATTTACTCACATATTAACATTATATACACCCACACTCATGAATAAAGATTCACGCTGTCATCCACTCACTCAACCAAGCACCATATTTTAAGAGATCAAATAAATCCGAGTACAGTAAAATAGTACAGTCTTATGCTTTATGTCTGATCGGCTTATATGTGATAATAATGTAGTGGTGGTTATTTTGCGCATGACTAGTCTACTCACAGAGAAAGCAATAAATAGAAAGAACGCTCACCGATGATTGTTATCTCATCGTATTGCTCGCTTCGCGTCTTCAGGTCTTCTTACCTATTTGTTTACTCTTGTATTTTCTGTACACTGCAGTGCACGCGAGTTAGTCGTCTAACCATGACAGTCTATTCAAAATCCCTAAATTATCAATGTGGTCCACCAATAATTATTGTTGTGTTCTACGCTCACTGGAGCGTGACTACGTTTCTGGCTTTTCATGATTTAGTGGTTAGTGGGTTTACGTGATGGAGGAGCAATATTGTGAATGAAAGTGCTATATCTCTGCTCTATCTGTCTACCTCTGCAACCTTTGGCATCTCTGCTATCTCTCTAAATTGTAACGTGGGAGCCTGTTTTAATATTGTTCCACTTGTCTTTATTTTGCACTGAGGTGATGTCTTTTTCTTTGTTTATACCATTACCGCAGTATTTTTGCTATTAAGGCTGAGTCCTTTTTTTTTTTTTGCTTCCTTTCACTATAATGTCCAACATTTCTTGTAACTCATTTTCACTTTTAACGATTAAGACTATATCATTAGTATACCTTAGATTATTTATATTATGACCTCCAATTGTTATTCCAGGCATGTCCCTTATGGATCTTAAAATAATCTCACTATAAATATTAAACAAATCTGGTGACAGCACATAATGATTGGATTATACTGCTCAAAATAAACCATTCGACATAGCAAGAATACAGACATACACACCTGCACTAGATTATTCAAATGAACATATAGAGGCCTACTATGAAGATCTAGATAAAGTCATAAAGTAAGTGAAATCATCAGACATCTTGATTGTAATAGGGGATATCAATGCTAAAGTAGGAAAAGGTAGATATAAGGCCGTTATAGAAGGCGTTCCATGGTAGAAAACCTTCGATGCAGAGACGACACACAATGATAATGACGATTTTGATGAAATATTGGAAGAAAGGTGGCCTCAATTGCCTCTATGAATATCCGCTGCTCACATACACACACACAGACACGCGCGCACACACATACATATGCGTGCGCGCACACACACACACACACATACATTAATCAGTTTAATATTTTCAACGGCATATCTGAATTGACATAATTGTTGAGTTCATTTATTATGTGTAGAAGTCTCCGTGTTTGGCTATATCATGTATGGCTTTCATGACGATTCATGCACCTGGTGATGGCAAGATGATGATCATATTCTATAATATTTATTTATATAGTAAAACATACTATACAATATAATATATACAATATTGACCTTCTAAGAACTTCTTTACGTGTGTTACTTTGTCTGGCCTAACTTGTCCTTCATGTTTGGAATGGAAATTCTTTAAGATCAGACATTTTGAAAATACATATTAAACACACAAGGAGTGGGGTTATCGAGATACAGAATAATAAAATAATCCAAAGCACATCTTTCCTGAAAATTGCGACATTCTGTGTTTACTGTCTTTCTTTTACTTGATAGTGGCATTGTGTGACTAATTGGTGACAACCAGTTATTAACTTTAAAGTCATTGCTATTTAATTAAATATTACATAATATACTTCCAATATATCCGCGATAGCTCAGTGGTTAGTGAACTGGACTACAAAGGACAAGAGGTAGGATTCGATCCCAACCGACGCCTCCGGTTCACCCAGCCTTTAATGGGTACCATATTTTTTTATGGGAAAGTAAAGCGGCACGGGCGTAATACTGACCACATTACCCCAAAAATCATGTGCCGAAGGTCTGTAAAATGTATGGTCACTAACACCTTTTTCCTTATACGCCACTTGGCGTGACTGGGGGTACTTTACTTTTTTTTTAATACTTGCAACACTGCAATTCGTAACCTCTAAAGAAACCGACACTAAAGACGAAGACACACAATCCCTTTGATCTAACTCAAAAATGTCATCGAATAAAAGTTTCAAGCCCACAATTGACACAGTGGCACCAACATAAAATGAACAGTTGATTATTGACATATACATGCACTAACATATATTCCACATACACCTTAAAACGTCAAGCGAACACTTTTAACAAAAAAAATTATTATTTCAATGAACTTAATACAATCAATGCTTTTGTTACGATCCTGAGTTTTGAGAAACTAATTAAAATAAAACTTCTTCATCCTATGCTGGCAATGTTTAGCAATGTGGTCTTTAATCCTCAAAGCCTTAAAAAAATGTTCATCCCACTCGTTCCACGCAAACTCTGGAAATGAAGAAATGTCGCAGAGTGTAGAGAAATGAGTGATTTTGTGATAAATACGATGCACGTTTGAGTTCAGGATATGCAGAAGGTTGGAAGCTGTTTTATGTCACACTATTACTAACACTCAATTACTCACTAGCATACTCTCACACACAAGTACATTCGTTCATATTCACTCAGATGCTTATATACTCAAACAATCGCACGCTCAGTCACTCACAAACTAACTCACTCACACATTCTCTCACTCACTTCTTCATTTACTCACTTACTAAACTCACTCACTCACTTACTAACTCACTCACTCACTAATACACGTTCTCAATCACAAACATATTTACTGACACTCTCACAAACTCAGTCACACATATTCACTCACCTATTTACTTAACACCCAATCACTCACACACTCACCATCATTCACTCACATATATTAACGTCACACATATTCACTCACCTATTTACTTAATACCCAATCACTCACACACTCACCATCATTTACTCACATATTAACATTATATACACCCACACTCTTGCATAAAGATTCACGCTGTCATCCACTCACTCAACTAAGCACCATTTTTTAAGAGATCAAATAAATCCGTGTACAGTAAAATAGTGCAGTCTTATGCTTTATGTCTGATCGGCTTATATGTTTAATAATGTAGTGGTGGTTATTTTGTGCATGACTAGTCTACTCACAGAGAAAGCAATAAATAGAAGGAACGCTCACCGATGATTATGTTATCTCATCGTATTGCTCGCTTCGCGTCTTCAGGTCTTCTTACCCATTTGTTTACTCTTGTATTTTCTGTACACTGCAGTGCACGCGAGTTAGTCGTCTAACCATGACAGTCTATTCAAAATCCCTTATTTGTCGTGTGTGGTCCACCAATAATTATTGTTGTGTTCTACGCTCACTGAAGCGTGACTACGTTTCTGGCTTCTCATGATTTAGTGGTTAATGGGTTTACGTGATGGAGGAGCAATATTGTGAATGAAAGTGCTATAACTCCGCTCTATCTGTCTACCTCTGCAACCTTTGGCATCTCTGCTATCTCTCTAAATTGGAACAATGGAGAGATCTAGATACTTACATTTAATAACATCGTTTGATCGAATTCGCATTACTTCACAACTTGTTGATATGTGTAATTGGGACAAGTGGGATATGGGGGGTGGGGGGGGTGGATTCAGGGATATGTAGTAAGGTCAAGTTTGTTTGCCAATGGTCTTTTCTTTGTATACCTACACATGGCTTCCTTAGTATAGTCCATTCAGAAATTCATAATCACACCTGAATTAGTTTTGCGTGATAACCGCTTGTTATTTTGGTTTTAAATTTTGCATGCAATCTTAGAATATTGATGACGCAAAGATGTTGGTATTTTTTATTCCACAAACACAACAGATTTTGCACATCAGCGAATTCCTTTGATCTTTTATGACGGTATCACACAAGTTGATTCAAATTTTAGAGTTTACTGTAATTGTGTTAAATTTTCCAGTTTACTGCAATTCTTGTCAGAGGCGTATCTACATAGTGCTTAATTGTGGGTGTTGTTCGTTATGTGTATTTGCAAACATGAATTCAATCGGTTAAAATTAGTCTTGTCCTTCGGTCACCATTAGACCCCAGGACGTCCTAATTGCAGCTGGAATTGAATTCATCTTAATTTTAATCATTCCGAATCTGACGATTCCAATAGGTTGATAATCATTACTGGCTGGACAAATAGTAATCCATCTCGTTTCCAGTCTTCATCTTCCACCCGCAGCACATGTTCAAAACACTTCTTCCAGAACGGAATGTCTATTTTTGAGAGAGACTCGCGTGTCAGATCTTGTTGCAGAACATCACACATTTGAAACGTCCTGTTCTGTTCTGCAACTTGTCCTTTGACGTGAGCCCAGACAAGTTCGATTGGATTATGGTGCGCATGATATGCAGGGAGTCGAAGAGAGGTGAGCCGTATTTCTCAATGATTTTGTCAACATGTTACACCTTTTTCTTATTTGTATTCTTCACAAGTTGTAACAATTCGGGTTTTAAATATGTGTCGTCAAATTTGACATTTTCATTCGCAAACCATGTCCTAATTTGCTCTTTTGTATTTGATGCAGTAGGCACTTTGTCTTCCTCTGATACGACATTGTGGTATGATGCATTATCCATGACTATGCATGAAGGTCTCTCCAGGATTGGTAAAAAATCGTTCTCCAACCAGTGCCTGAAAATGTTTCCATTCATTTCAGTATGGTTACCGTCGGTACTTTTTGATTGGAAAATAAGTCCCGCATCATGGACAAGACCGTTTTCATTGCTTCCAGCATGCGTTAATCTAACGCGCGGGCCTTTGCTGCTCGGAATTGTTCTTTTGAGTTTGCCATTTACTGACTGCCATTCTTTAGCAGAGGTGTGGTGTGCGTTGACCCATGATTCGTCCTAATATACAATATCATACAGTTCACTCCGCCGCTCACGGATCTGTCTCAGGTATTTGCTTCGAGCAATGACCAAGTGTGGTTTTTTCACAAATAATATTCCTGCCCTCAACAGTTTTTCGGAAAGTGAAGCCGGCTCCTCGCACAATCTTCCATAGAGTACTTTTAGAAATGTCAATAATGCAGTCTGCATGCAATTTTAATTTCAAATTCCTGAGAGTAACAAGTACATTATTAAAAACATTTTCAACATTTCACGTTTTATGACATCCATGTCAAAGCTGTCGACTTTCCTTTTCCTTCCTTGATTGACATGAGTGCACTCTGAGTCTTGTTCAATCCAACGAGAAAATGACGATCTATTAAGGCCAAGCGCGAGTTGCGTTCGTCTCTCTGGGTCATGAATATCACAATATAAATGCCCCATCTTGGATTCCTAAGGAAGTGCTGATATAGTAAAACAGTAACCTTTTGCATAGTTATAAATTTGCGTTTCAAACTCATTGTAATTGAGATATAAATGTTGATATTTAAAGTCAACAAATTGTCTACTGAGTCTTCACAAAATTAATAAAGATACGCCTTCCCTTCAGTAATTAATGCCCAGGCCGTGGTGCGTCATGTCGTTCAATAACAATTCATTTTTGTGCACGGGATTTTTCTGAAGATCGTGTGTCTGCAATAGCCAAACTATTTTACGTGAACGACCGCATCAAATTAATGTATATATCCTAAAATGGTGTCAAATTCGAACAGGGTGAATTTAATATAACCTAAAGAAGAAATCTTTTAAACTAGATTAAATTTCTCAGAGCAAAATATTTCTATAGCGTCATCAATATTCTAAGATTGCATGCAAAATTTGAAACCAAAATAACAAGCGGTTATCACGAAAACCTAATTTAGGTGTGATTATGAATTTCTGAACGGACTATAACACTTGTTTCTATGTTGAAAACAATTTTTAAAAGGCGGAAGTGGGTTCAACGCTATAAGTGGGTTACAAAGATAGTTTAGAAAGTGGGTTATAAGGAATAGTTTCCAAAGTGGGTTACAAGGAATAGTTTCCAAAGTGGTTTACAACGAATACTTTCCAAAGTGGGTTACAAGAAATTTTTAGTGAGAGGCAGACATTGATTTGTTTTTATTTTGTTTAATGTAAGCGGGTCACAGAAGAAAGGGGGCGTTTAGTTTTTTGTGGGTAACGAATAGAGGTGGTGAAGGATGTTATTAATTTGTTACACGACCGGGTTTAGAAATAAAAGAAAAGGTGGTTTAAAATATCTAAACCTGGTACAAAGTAGCTCCCATTTGTTGAAAGTAAGTGGTAAATATATCATGTTTATACCAACGCTTAGGTCTATTATGTTAATATGTTAGAAGGCTCAAAATTGTGAGAGCGTAAAACAGTGAAATATATAACTGGGGATGTCTATTTTTGTTGTGTGCGAACTGATGAATCCGATGCGACACGGGAGTAGTAGAGATAGGGCATTTGCATGCAACAAATGTACTTCCAGAAGCACATAATTCCTTATATAAATAGTCTACCCTCACATGGAACCACATTTTTTTTTCCTTATATGAGAGTCTACACTTTTTTTTTCCTTATATGAGAAACTACCCGCCCCTTTTTGTTCCGGCCGTGGTGACCTCTCGTTGACCTCTCGGGTGACCTCTCGGGTGAGCGCTCGTGGTGGTGGTGGTGTTGTAAAGGGGTGGGCGGTGGTGGTATCATAACTTTCATAAAGCTATTATATTCTTTCTTTATGCTTTCATGCAATAAATACAGTGATTTCCAAAACAGTTTTATTTAAGTTTTAAAAACTTCCTTTAGAACTAAAGGTAACAGCTTAGGCCGTTACACATGCTACACGAAGCTACGTTAACGAACTTAGTAACTACACGCCAAACGCGAAACACCGCGTTAATTACGTGAAGCGAGATCAAAGAGCTCGGTTCCCGTTAGACGGTCAGCGAGATCAAAGAATCCGCCACCCGTGAGTACTTACTTCCCGTTAGACGGACCGCGTTTACATCAAAGGATTATCTAATGTTTACCCTTGAGCACACTAATAAATTTATCGCCGTAGCCGGTAAGTGTTCATCAGGAGTGTCATTTAACAGGGGAATTTTACGATACTGATGTTTTAATGTGAGACGCTTGGGGGTAATTAATATCTTTGCGCTGTTTGGTGTTCAAAGACCCTGTTTCGCTGTGAAAAGTTTCGATTGAATGTTTGAGTGCGAGACTGGCCAGGGGTACGTTAATGACTTTTTATCATCTGAGCGGCTGGAGTGTCATTTAACAGGGGAATTTTACGATACCGATGTTTTAATGTGAGACGCTTGGGGAAATTAACAGTGACAAGTTATTTATTTATTGTTTTATTCGTATATATCTCACAATAGATAACACAGGGGTAGACAATAATGTATTCTTTAACTATTGTACATTATAGACAAGTATAATACATAAGAAACAAAGTAGTTACAAGTGTTATACATGATAGTGTTCAGTGGATAAAGGGGAGGTGGTCACGTTGTCAGAATGGACCTGTCGCTTGATCGGGTGAGGTAGTAAGTTGGAAGTTGTAGTAGTAGGTTAGAAGTTGGAGTAGTAGTATCTTAGAAGTTGGAGTAGTAGTAGGTTAGAAGTTGGCGTGTATTAGAAGTAGTAGGTTAGCAGTTGGCGTGTATTAGAGGTAGTTGGTTGTGGACGTTGTAGTTGTAGAGGAAATTGGTTGTGGAGGTAGTTGGTTGTGGAAGTAGTAGGTTAGCAGTTGGCGTGTATTAGAGGTAGTTGGTTGTGGACGTTGTAGTTGTAGAGGAAGTTGGTTGTGGAAGTTGTAGTTGTAGTTGGTTGTGGACGTTGTAATTGTAGAGGTAGTTGGTTGTAGAAGTTGTAGTTGTAGAGGTAGTTGGTTGTGGAAGTTGTAGTTGTAGAGGTAGTTGGTTGTGGACGTTGTAATTGTAGGGGTAGTTGGTTGTGGAAATTGTAGTTTTTAGAGGTAGTTGGTTGTGGACGTTGTAGTTTTAGAGGTAGTTGGTTGTGGAAGTTGTAGTTGTAGAGGAAGTTGGTTGTGGAGGTAGTTGGTAGTAGAAGTTGTAGTAGGGAAAGTTGTAGTTGAAGACGTAGTTGGTGTAGAAGTTGTAGTAGTGAAAGTTGTAGCAGAGCAGGGGACGACGTTCAGATTAACAGACGACGACTTTTATTCGACTGACTCAACAAGCAAAGACCAAAACGCCACCTGGAGAAAATCCAATAACCCTTTCGTCAACCATATTTAACATATCTAGTTTAACTTTATCAAACATCAAGCTCAACAATACTTAGCATACTTAATTTAAACACATTGATAAAATTGAATAACCTTTTATCGATAAGCCTTAACATACTTTAAGAGCAAATAGAAAAATATTCCAACTTACAGTGTAAAATATAATGTCATTCCGATAGACTGAACACTAGTATGAACTTCCTTGAAGCAACCAAACTTATAACACGAAAGCCCTGAAGGGTCTAGTTTAAATATATCCTGGTAACAAATGAATACATTATCCAATCAGCGAGTGACTATGCCAACATCGACTGATATCTGGATTAACCAATTAGAGAAGAGCATTAACATTGGAGGCGGAGCAAAGTTATGACTGACATCTGTATTATAACCATTCAGAAAAGAGCATTAGCATGGGAGGCGGAGCAAAGAAATGGCTGACATCTGTATTATAACCAGTCAGAAAAGAGCATTACTATGAACGGCAGAGTGATTAACCAATCATAGAAGAGCGTAACTTTGAAAACGGTTCCAGTTCCATCTTAAGGTAAATGAATTGGTCGGGTTCTCATCGAGGATCGTGGGCGTTTCTGGTCACAAAACCATAGAATGTGTTTGGATAAACTTATGAAGGAGTTTATGTTCCTGGGGGTTGATATTATTCATACATATGATAAGACGTGTAAGAAACATTCTAAGTTTTATAAAGCGATGGCTAACCTAGTATATACATTATCGGAGAGAAATGAGCTGTTATTTACTGGAATAATTCAGAGAGTCGGTGGTCATGATATCTACGCCACGTTTGTAACCATCGTTATCGAAATACTTTCAGATCGAATTCGCAATTTCGGTCGTCTTGTTGTTCTATATACCCTCGTCTATTGATTAGTTAAGAATCATGTCAAAGACATGTTCGACTCTGATTCCGACATTTGTACTTTAGAAAAGGACTTTGGTACTTGGACCGGTGTTATCATCGGAAGACAATTTGGAGAGTGGTTACTAAAAGAAGGTGGTTTGGAAAATTTTCTAGACCTCTCTAACGAAGAAGCTACAACACTGTGGACTCTACTTCACAACAGCCTTTGGTCTTTAAGAGCTTTACCTAGAAATGTTTATCTGTGAGTTTATATATTTTCCCTAATAAAAGTTTGGTAACCCCACAGCATTTGTTACTGCCTTACAATATTGTTTACCAGGTCATGCTCTTTTCTGACTGGTTATAATACAGATGTCAGCCATTTCTTTGCTCCGCCTCCCATGCTAATGCTCTTTTCTGAATGGTTATAATACAGATGTCAGTCATAACTTTCTCCGCCTCCAATGTTAATGCTCTTCTCTGATTGGTTAATCCAGATATCAGTCGATGTTGGCATAGTCACTCTCTGATTGGATAATGTATTCATTTGTTACCAGGATATATTTAAACTAGACACTTCAGGGCTTTCGTGTTATAAGTTTGGTTGCTTCAAGGAAGTTCATACTAGTGTTCAGTCTATCGGAATGACATTATATTTTACACTGTAAGTTGGAATATTTTTCTATTTGCTCTTAAAGTATGTTAAGGCTTATCGATAAAAGGTTATTCAGAGCCCTGCTACCAAGTCGTGTGCTTTTTAGAATGGTGTCCATTAGAATGGATATGTGTGATTCCGCTGTTAATGTTGACTGTGATGGTGCTTTTTTCTATGCCGCTCGCAATGGCGAGTATGTAAAGCCTCTACAGAAGAATGGTTTGAAGGCTGTCTCAGTTTCGAGATATCGAGCAAAGACTTTAATTCATCTTAGAAAATACGATGGCAAAACGGGGTTGAAATTCCCAACACGTTACGGTATAACACTAACACAGCCTGAATTTGAGACTTTAGTGGTTCTGAAGTCTACGATTCTCTCAGAGTGTGACAGACTACAAGTAGCCACAGGTGATGCGTCTACGATTCTCTCAGCTGAGTGTGACAGTATACAAGCAACCACTGATGGAGCTTCTACATTTCGCTCAGACTATGACAGAGAACAAACAGCCAATGAGGGTATGTGGTCGATCGCTGCTCCTCCCGTTTATGACGACTTCCAGTATCAACAGAGTGACCTTTCGACTGTTCTCACAGTACAGCTCACAAACGAATTGATCCCCGTTCGATCACTAATATAACTGGTGGATCTTATGTTATTAAGAACAATAAACAAAATTGTGTTAAGTTTTGCGATACTTGTGTATTTAAAAAACCACGTGGGAGACCACGTAAACTTGTAATTTAAGCATTAAACACATGACTATGTTGTTATATGTGTACTTTTTCTGATGATTTGTATCCATATTTGCACTATTTAAAGCATCGTTATAATTTGAACGTGTAACATGTGTTGTCTAGTTTTATTGTGAAAATAAACATTATAAAAAGATAATATTTGTTTGTTTTTATTTGACTTATTATAATTTTAATGAGTTTATTCGAAAAAGTAGATGAGCCATAAGGTATAAGTTTACCTCTACTCAATTTATAACCTTCTATTTTAACTACAGATAAATACGTGTTAACTTAACACTGGCTATAAGAGTGTGTAATATACGATTGTTTCCTTGTTCTTATAGTTTGACGTGCTTATATTCAGATTTATCCCTCAACCCCTACAATTTCACAACTTAATTACGATGTCTTTAATGATTTTTGTTCCTTGTTATTGACACACCTATCGTGACAACATACTTATACATCCCCATTATAGGGGAACTGAGTAACACCATCTCTTTTTGTGAAAATTTCAGATTTCAAAGCTGGAGCAAACCATTCTTATTACAATCGCAGGCCTACTACAAGACAACCCTCATCATCAGTGTGAGGGGTGTCGTGACCTGGTAAACAATATTGTAAGGCAGTAACAAATGCTGTGGGGTTACCAAACTTTTATTAGGGAAAATATATAAACTCACAGATAAACATTTCTAGGTAAAGCTCTTAAAGACCAAAGGCTGTTGTGAAGTAGAGTCCACAGTGTTGTAGCTTCTTCGTTAGAGAGGTCTAGAAAATTTTCCAAACCACCTTCTTTTAGTAACCACTCTCCAAATTCTCTTCCGTTGATAACACCGGTCCAAGTACCAAAGTCCTTTTCTAAAGTACAAATGTCGGAATCAGAGTCGAACATGTCTTTGACATGATTCTTAACTAATCGATAGACGAGGGTATATAGAACAACAAGACGACCGAAATTGCGAATTCGATCTGAAAGTATTTCGATAACGATGGTTACAAACGTGGCGTAGATATCATGACCACCGACTCTCTGAATTATCCCAGTAAATAACAGCTCATTTCTCTCCGATAATGTATATACTAGGTTAGCCATCGCTTTATAAAACTTGGAATGTTTCTTACACGTCTTATCATATGTATGAATAATATCAACCCCCCCAGGAACATAAACTCCTTCATAAGTTTATCCAAACACATTCTATGGTTTTGTGACCAGAAACGCCCACGATCCTCGATGAGAACCCGACCTATTCATTTACCTTAAGATGGAACTGGAACCGTTTTCAAAGTTACGCTCTTCTATGATTGGTTAATCACTCTGCCGTTCATAGTAATGCTCTTTTCTGACTGGTTATAATACAGATGTCAGCCATTTCTTTGCTCCGCCTCCCATGCTAATGCTCTTTTCTGAATGGTTATAATACAGATGTCAGTCATAACTTTGCTCCGCCTCCAATGTTAATGCTCTTCTCTGATTGGTTAATCCAGATATCAGTCGATGTTGGCATAGTCACTCGCTGATTGGATAATGTATTCATTTGTTACCAGGATATATTTAAACTAGACCCTTCAGGGCTTTCGTGTTATAAGTTTGGTTGCTTCAAGGAAGTTCATACTAGTGTTCAGTCTATCGGAATGACATTATATTTTACACTGTAAGTTGGAATATTTTTCTATTTGCTCTTAAAGTATGTTAAGGCTTATCGATAAAAGGTTATTCAATTTTATCGATGTGTTTAAATTAGGTATGCTAAGTATTGTTGAGCTTGATGTTTGATGAAGTTAAACTAGGTATGTTAAATATGGTTGACGAAAGGGTTATTGGATTTTCTCCAGGTGGTTTCTCATAATGAGGTTTCTTCTGGTGAACATCTGTGTCCATTGTGTTCAAAGAAGTTTAAATGGCGCGGTGATTTGTTGGAGCACACTCGATAATTACATACAACCATCATGGCACACTAGACAATCTACATACACTCATCACGACACACTAGACACAACCTACATTCAGCCATCCCGACACACCAGACAATCTGCATACAATCACCATGACACACTAGACAACATACATATAACCATCATGCGACACTAGACAACCTACATACAAACATCATGGCACAGTCGACAACCTACATTCATCCATCTCGACACAGTCGACAACCTACATTCATCAATCCCGACAAACAAGACAACCTACATACAGCCATCCCGACACACTAGACAATCTACATTCATCCATCTCGACACAGTCGACAACATGCGTGTCTGATATATAACGATATGACATACATGTCTGATGCAACGACATGACAGAGAGAGAGGGAGAGAGAGAGAGAGAGAGAGAGAGAACGAGCAAGAGCGAAAGAGACAGCGATGGAGAGGGAGAGAGAGAGAGAGAGACATGCAGCCAATAGAAAGAGAGTTCAGTGGTTGAATATAGAATCGACTCTGAGCAATCGGCGCAAAATATACTCAGTAGCCAAACATTGAATATAAATTCGAAGGCTTCGCGATGCAGATGTGTAGAAGAATAGGAAGTATTGGTTGGAAAGAATATGCCCTTTTGCCCTACCGTGTCTAACTATTTTGACTTTGGACCTAGATTTTTAATGTTTTGAGTTCAACTTTTTAGTTATGAGACGAAAATTTTGGGGTTTGGAGCTAAGTTTTCTTATCTGTAAGGTTCACCATTACTGTTGTCTGTTATTCGTTGAAGTGCTAAAGATATAGAACTCCAAAGTCTAAGCTTTCGTGGGTTTGGGGGTAGCGTTTTGGTCTTTGCTTGTTGAGTCAGTCGAATAAAAGTCGTCGTCTGTTAATTTGAACGTCGTCCCCTGCTCTACTACAACTTTCACTACTACAACTTCTACTACCAACTACCTCCACAACCAACTTCCTCTACAACTACAACTTCCACAACCAACTACCTCTAAAACTACAACGTCCACAACCAACTACCTCTAAAAACTACAATTTCCACAACCAACTACCCCTACAATTACAACGTCCACAACCAACTACCTCTACAACTACAACTTCCACAACCAACTACCTCTACAACTACAACTTCTACAACCAACTACCTCTACAATTACAACGTCCACAACCAACTACAACTACAACTTCCACAACCAACTTCCTCTACAACTACAACGTCCACAACCAACTACCTCTAATACACGCCAACTGCTAACCTACTACTTCCACAACCAACTACCTCCACAACCAAATTCCTCTACAACTACAACGTCCACAACCAACTACCTCTAATACACGCCAACTGCTAACCTACTACTTCTAATACACGCCAACTTCTAACCTACTACTACTCCAACTTCTAAGCTACTACTACTCCAACTTCTAACCTACTACTACAACTTCCAACTTACTACCTCACCCCATCAAGCGACAGGTCCATTCTGACAACGTGACCACCTCCCCTTTATCCACTGAACACTATCATGTATAACACTTGTAAATAACTACTTTGTTTCTTATGTATTATACTTGTCTATAATGTACAATAGTTAAAGAATACATTATTGTCTACCCCTGTGTTATCTATTGTGAGATATATACGAATAAAACAATAAATAAATAACTTGTCACTGTTAATTTCCCCAAGCGTCTCACATTAAAACATCGGTATCGTAAAATTCCCCTGTTAAATGACACTCCAGCCGCTCAGATGATAAAAAGTCATTAACGTACCCCTGGCCAGTCTCGCACTCAAACATTCAATCGAAACTTTTCACAGCGAAACAGGGTCTTTGAACACCAAACAGCGCAAAGATATTAATTACCCCCAAGCGTCTCACATTAAAACATCGGTATCGTAAAATTCCCCTGTTAAATGACACTCCTGATGAACACTTACCGGCTACGGCGATAAATTTATTAGTGTGATCAAGGGTAAACACTATATAATCCTTTGATGTAAACGCGGTCCGTCTAACGGGAAGTAAGTACTCACGGGTGGCGGATTCTTTGATCTCGCTGACCATCTAACGGGAACCGAGCTCTTTGATCTCGCTTAACGTAATTAACGCGGTGTTTCGCGTTTGGCGTGTAGTTACTAAGTTCGTTAACGTAGCTTCGTGTAGCATGTGTAACAGCCTAAGCTGTTACCTTTAGTTCTAAAGGAAGTTTTTAAAACTTAAATAAAACTGTTTTGGAAGTCACTGTTTTTATTGCATGAAAGCATAAAGAAAGAATATAATAGCTTTATGAAAGTTATGATACCACCACCGCCCACCCCTTCACAACACCACCACCACCACGAGCGCTCACCCAAGAGGTCAACGAGAGGTCACCACGGCCGGAACAAAAATGGGCGGGTAGACTCTCATATAAGGAAAAAAAAGTGTAGACTCTCATATAAGGAAAAAAAATGTGGTTCCATGTGAGGGTAGACTATTTATATAAGGAATTATGTGCTTCTGGAAGGACATTTGTTGCATGCAAATGCCCTATCTCTACTACTTACGGGCACATTTACATACACCCCACTAAGAGTGGCGTGCTCGAACACGTGTTACAGGGTAAACTACAGAGCTGGGTCAGAACGAAGTGGCACCTGGACTATCGCCACAAATATCTGTGTGCCCACCCGCTGAGGGGGTTTTCCCAAAAAACACACCAATACTTGTGACGTCTCGAGCTATGCAAGCTACAGACGTCTGACCTATATTTCCCCACACCCGCGCCTGCTCGCAATGTTGAAAATGTCACAACTATTGGTCGGTTCGACCATAACGGGCAGATACTGGTGGCGATACTTGGCACGCGCCGCGGGGGCCTTTCATCGCTGACAACTTAAGAGAATGGCTTGGCAGAAGATCAGCAACAGAAATGACAAATAGCTGTCGAGATCAAAAGTTGTGGAGAGACATAATCACCTACATCAGCAGGCTTGGTACTTGATGATGATAAGTTTGGCTTCACGCTTATTATGGTATCTTCCATGTAATGTCTGATATCTACGCTTTTCTTTCATCATCATTATTATCATCATCATCATCATCATCGGGTGCCATCTCGGCATCTAATGTTGGCTACCATAGAGCGCTATTCCACTCTGTCTCTTGCTGTGATGTTGCAAATTGTCATAGGTTGACTTGTCCATCGGATTAGCTTTTCTTTCAGTTTTAAAAAAAAATTAAGCTGATGTCAATATCGCTGTATTGTATCCCATAGTTCATCAATATTCAATTCATCCATTTCACCCAAAGTTTCAAGACGATTGTTGAGTTCCAGATTAAATTGGCCTTTGATATCCCCATCTATTAATTCTTCAAGACATGTTTTATTGTGATAACTTTTCAGTTTAAGTTTAATTTATCAACACATAGATGATGGTCACTATTGACGTCACCTCCTGACATCAATCAATTAATTTTTAAATCACCTTAACACATAGGTGGCCGACTTCGACCTAACAATAAATTTGCAGAAAATTAATAAACTCGATCAGAACCTACTATCTTTATTGACAACTATAAACTTGATGTCATGCAGCATTATAGCTACCTGGGATCCTTCAACAGCTACAAACTATCTTTAGTCACAAACATTGACAAACGCATTGGTAAAGCTGCTACCTCCTTCGCTCGTCTTGCTAGGTGTGTCTGGCAAAACAGCAAACTGACAACTAAAACAAGGGCAGCATTTAACAAAGCCAGCATCATTAGAATCCTTCTGTATGGCATCGAATCATAGATAACATGTGCAAAGCAAGAGAGAGGGCTAAATGCATACCATATGCGATGCCAGCGCCGTATTCTTGGTATCACATGGAAGGACACAATGACAAACGTGGAGATCCTCACTCACACAGGCCTCCCGAACATCAATACGCTGCTCAGACAACGTAGGTGACGCTGGTTTAGCCACTTACATCACGTGACGGATGGCTGCATACCAAAAGATATACTCTATGGACAATTAGCAGATAGCAAAAGAACTAGGGGGCGCCAAAAACTTTGATTTTTAGATATGGGTTAAAGTGACATGAAAACTCTGAACATAAACTCTGCAGTCTGGGAAGAAATAGCTGCAGGCCGCAATCTTTTGGAAACACTCTAAAGCTCCAACTAAAACAAGAAGCAGACAGATACATTGACAAATGAATCAACTATAACTAACGGAGGCTACTAATTAATGATTTGTTATGTTGTTTTCAAATATCACGATTAAATACACCAACATACACAGAGAAACTCGAGAAAAGCTTCTTAATGATCACGACATTGAAGTATGCAGCATCCAGACAACTCAGCACACAACTGCACATGTATTCTTCATTGCATTAGGCAATATTCTTCTCTGTCTTCAGCATTCAAGTCTTGTGAACCTGACACTTTCTCCTGTTTCGTGGTGGAGGAGTAAGATCAACAACAGGAGACACGATGAGCTGGTCGCATGGTCAGTACTCATATATGGAGGGGTAAAAATAACATCACGAGACACGATGAGCTGGTCGCATGGTCAGTACTCATATATGGAGGGGTAAAAATAACATCACGAGACACGATGAGCTGGTCGCATGGTCAGTACTCATATATGGAGGGGTAAAAATAACATCACGAGACACGATGAGCTGATCGCATGGTCAGTACTCATATATGGAGGGGTAAAAATAACATCACGAGACACGATGAGCTGATCGCATGGTCAGTACTCATATATGGAGGGGTAAAAATAACATCACGAGACACGATGAGCTGGTCGCATGGTCAGTACTCATATATGGAGGGGTAAAAATAACATCACGAGACACGATGAGCTGATCGCATGGTCAGTACTAGTATATGGAGGGGTAAAAATAACATCCCGAGACACGATGAGTTTGTCACATAGTGAGTACTCGTATATGCGTTGATATCCTTATGTTTCCCTTCGTCGTGGCTGACACACTCCGTCTTTGGCAGACTGGATCTTGGTTTGACGTAGGAATTTTCTTTCTCGTGTAGCGGATGCTGCCCACAGTTCTTGGCTTTTGTCTGGGTGTTCTCCCATAGCCTTTCCTTCTCTCGATGGTACCTGGTAGGCAGCAGTAGTTTGTTTTCCGGGTATCATTCACCTTTGAATGCGGTTCTTATTCACAAGGTCTGTCCCGTCCTTATATGGAGTTTTTTACGTTGTGCAACAGTTCCACATGTTGCCCCCACCGCGCTTCTACCAGGACGGTAGAATTGACCTTCCATCTGGTCTTTACCAGATGCTGAATTCACCAGAAGCTGACATTTTTTTCAGGTAGTGACGGCTGCCCCAGTTTCTGACTTAGTTCAGCACCCTCTGACCAGATTTAACATCGTGGTTCCTTGTGGGTTAGGCACAAGTGCAGGATATATACTTGGTCTTTCATACGAGTTCTACATGGGTAATCGTTTGTGCTGGTTACTTTGAGACGCTCATAGGTGATTTAGGAGTCCACAATGACTGTTTATCATGCGGAAGATGTTGGTCTGCTGGAATCACTGTAAATGGTGTATGAAGTCATCATAGATGCTAATGTCCAACCTCTCTCAATGTGAATTGAATGTGTCGTGTATTATCAATTAGGGGATATGAAACGATTTTTTTTATTTACGAAACCAAGAAGATCCATGGGAGATGTTAAAAATGCCTTCCAGAACCACATCCCAGCCTGAGCAACACAAAGATGACACATGCCACTTAAAATATAATCACCAGCCTGAGCAACACAAAGATGACATATGACACTTAAAATATAATCACCAGCCTGAGCAACACAAAGATAACACATGACACTTAAAATACAGGGTGTTTTTAAAGTTGCAGTGCAGTGAATTTCTACTCTCGGAAGAAAAAACGTCACCAGAAGTGCGGTTAACTAATGCGTCACACAAATTGTAAAATAAATGGTATTATTCAAATATACTTGACTGCTATCGGCGAGCTTATAATGGGTAATGTTGGTATTAACACAATAAAGTTGTGCCTAAAGCATATGTTGAAAATGTCCACCACGGGCCTCAAGACATGTCGTGATTCGTCTTTGCATATTTGCGAAAACCTTCAGAATAATGTCAGGTGATATTTGTTTAATCTTGTCTACTATTTCAGTCTTTAGGTCATTAATTGTCTGCGGATTATTTTCATAAACTTTCCCCTTCAATGCCCCCCACAGATAATAATCTGGGGGTGTTAGATCTGGTGGACGAGCAGGCCAGATTCCACGTGAAATAATGCGATTTGCAAATATGCTTTCTAAATAATTGAGTGTTGTTGTGGCTGTGTGTGCGGTTGCCCCATCCTGCTGAAACCAGGATTCCATAATTTCCCGTTCTGTAAGGTGTGCTATGATCGGTTCCAGAATTAAAGTACGGTAACGTTCTGCATTTATTGTTTCATTAAAAAATATAGGTCCTATTATCCGCATACGACTTATAGCGCACCACACTCCGACTTTTTGATCGTAAAGCGGCACTTGATGAAATCCATGGGGGTTTTCACTGCTCCACAGCCGATTGTTCTGACTGTTCACATAACCGGATAAATGAAACCAGGCCTCATCAGTGAAAAAAGTGACGTCAAGGATGGCAGCGCCATGTTCATAAATAAAATTCTGAAACCACATGCAGTAGTTTAAACGGGATTCATAATCTCTTTCTTGGAGTTGAGACACTTAGTTAATTTGTATGGACGATAGTGTAGTTCACTTCTTAAAACCTTGTGAACAGAACTCTTAGATATTTGCACCTGTTGAGACAAGTGGTTTAAAGATGCATTTGGACTCATTGTAATTCTGTCTTGGAGTTCCATAATTTGGTCTTGTGAAATTGAAGGTCTTCCAGATCGGTATGCATCTACCACACTACCGGTTTCACGAAATTTTTTGATCAATTTTGTAACAGAATTTCGGTGAGGGACTTGTGAGTCTGGAAATTTCCTCACGAATTGTCTAATGACCTCATCCGTATATTTACTGCCATTACGAAAGACATGCTCAACCAGAAATACCCTGTTTTCAATCGTCAACACCATTTCCTTCAAGCAATGAGACAGTGAAAGTAGCGTAGTGCCCGTCCTTTACGTAAATAAAACCTTAAAGGAAGCAGCGGTTTGTTCATAAATGTGGTTTACAAAATTGTGGTACGTAGATGATGATTAAGTCATTTACTGAATATTAGAAATATTCACTGCACTGCAACATTAAAAACACCCTGTATAATCACCAGCCTGAGCAACACAAAGATGACACATGCCACTTAAAATATAATCACCAGCCTGAGCAACACAAAGATGACACATGCCACTTAAAATATAATCACCAGCCTGAGCAACACAAAGATGACACATGCCACTTAAAATATAATCACCAGCCTGAGCAACACAAAGATGACACATGCCACTTAAAATATAATCACCAGCCTGAGCAACACAAAGATGACACATGCCACTTAAAATATAATCACCAACCTGAGCAACACAAAGGTGACACATGACACTTAAAATATAATCACCAGCCTGAGCAACACAAAGATGACACATGACACTTAAAATATAATCACCAGCCTGAGAAACACAAAGATGACACATGACACTTAAAATATAATCACCAGCCTGAGCAACACAAAGATGACACATGACACTTAAAATATAATCACCAGCCTGAGCAACACAAAGATGACACATGACACTCAAAATATAATCACCAGCCTGAGCAACACAAAGATGACACATGACACTCAAAATATAATCACCAGCCTGAGCAACACAAAGATGACACATGCCACTTAAAATATAATCACCAGCCTGAGCAACACAAAGATGACACATGCCACTTAAAATATAATCACCAGCCTGAGCAACACAAACATGACACATGACACTTAAAATATAATCACCAGCCTGAGCAACACAAAGATGACACATGACACTTACAATATAATCACCAGCCTGAGCAACACAAAGATGACACATGACACTTAAAATATAATCACCAGCCTGAGCAACACAAAGATGACACATGACACTTAAAATATAATCACCAGCCTGAGCAACACAAAGATGACACATGACACTTAAAATATAATCACCAGCCTGAGCAACACAAAGATGACACATGCCACTTAAAATATAATCACCAGCCTGAGCAACACAAAGATGACACATGACACTTAAAATATAATCACCAGCCTGAGCAACACAAAGATGACACATGACACTTAAAATATAATCACCAGCCTGAGCAACACAAAGATGACACATGCCACTTAAAATATAATCACCAGTCTGAGCAACACAAAGATGACACATGACACTTAAAATATAATCACCAGCCTGAGCAACACAAAGATGACACATGACACTTAAAATATAATCACCAGCCTGAGTAACACAAAGATGACACATGACACTTAAAATATAATCACCAGCCTGAGCAACACTAAGATGACACATGACACTTAAAATATAGTCACCAGCCTGAGCAACACAAAGATGACACATGACACTTAAAATATAATCACCAGCCTGAAAACTACGTAGAGGTACCTCACTATATGCAACAACTACTCACTGCCTGACAAAGATTCAACTGAAAAGAAAGAAGCCAAACAATGAAAGGTGGATAATCGCCGAGGTTATCTCTCTCTCTCTCTCTCTCTCTCTCTCTCTCTCTCTCTCTCTCTCTCTGCGATCAGGACTCAATCAGAGTAGGATTCCAGACTCTCACAAAAAGTCAGCTGTCAGGTTAAGTGTGTTGATCGCCCCCACAGACAGAACATCACAATTAGAGTCTGCCAGATCCACTCTGATTGAACATCCGTTAAAACGTTGCACTGTGTTCTGCGCCAGTGGCCCAGTGCATCCGATTCCAGCCAGCTTTTTATTCAGATTTGCATTCCTTAGCCTTTGATTGTCCCCAATCTTCCTGCAAAGCAGCAGATTATCTTTTCTGTAGGGGGATTCTGCCCTTAGATGGTCGGCCCTCCCAGGTTTACGAGCACCATCTACCCGAGTCACTAGAGATGACTAACACAGACATGTACACACAAAGATATGAGATGTGACTAACACAGACATGCACACAGCGATACGAGGCATGACTAACACTGACACACATCAAGATATATGACACATGACCAACATAAACATGCACATAAAGATATGAGATATGACTAACATAGACATGCATACACAAAGATACGACACATGCCTAACATAGACATGCACACAAAAGATATGAGATCTGACCAACATAGACATGCACACACAAAGATATGAGATGTGACTAACATAGCCATGCACACACAAGGATATGAGATGTGACATACACAGACATGCACACACAAAGATATGAGATTTGACTAACATAAACATGCACACAAAGATATGAGATATCACTACCCAAACATGCACACACAAAGATATGACACATGACTAACACAGATACACACTAAGATATGAGATATGACTAAACACATACACACATAAAGATATGAGACATGATTAACACGGACATACCAAGATATGAGATATGACTAACATGACACACACCAAGATATGAACCATGGCCAGCACACACACACACACACACACACAAGCTAAGATATGAGCCATGGCTAGCACAGAAACACATCAAGATATGAGCCATGGCTAGCACAGAAACACATCAAGATATGAGCCATGGCTTCACGGAAAAACACCAAGAAATGAAACATGTCCAGCACAGAAACACTTTAAGGTACCCATATGCTTGGGTTTGTTGTAGTCGGCAGACTCTTCTTAACGTGGGAATCATCGACATACGAGACGCAGGCCCCGATTAACTGTTCACAGGTTTCGTTAAAACAGTTGTCCGGAGATTTAAGAGTGCAGTCTGACCCGTAGAACGTTCCTTTGCATGTACAGTTCCCGGTTGACTGTTCACATGTGTCGTTGAAACAGTTGTCCGGACATTTGAGAGTGCAGTCTGATCCGTAGTACGTTTCCTTGCACGTACAGTCTGTACTTTCCGGGTCACATATGATGTCACAGCCATCAGAATACGTCTGTTTGAACTGTAGCCCTAAATTTCCATTGGGACAAGTGTCACTACAGGTGTAGCCAGGACGTTTACGTTGTAGGCATTTTCCGGATTTTTCCTCACATAAAGGACAGACACTAAGACAAGACCCGGAGCAGTCGTGTCCATAGATCCCATGTGAACAGTTGAAGTGACACGTACCGATGATGATGTTGTAGCCTTTACAGCACCCACTACACACTGCACAAAACGACCCAGATTGCCCGTCCCGACAATAGGTGTCTGTAAATGTTTGCACCTCCCTCACCGTCAGTGCACTGTCGGCCTGCGAAATGGTCGGTGAGAACTCAATCTTAATGTGTGCCATTGTCGCTTGTGTGGTGACTACAATAGTGTTCACAGGAATGTTTGGGTATGATATATCATTATACTGGAACCTACACCGCCACTGTCAGAGAAAGCCTTTAGAGTGGCATTCTTTACCCGAATCATAGTGCTAGCTCAATGATAAATTCGAATGGTGTGAGTCTTCTGGGGAGTGGCAAAGTTCAGATACCAGTAAACAGAATTGGTTCCACTTCTCAATTGTGTGTGTGTGCTGTCATTGTCATAGAGATTGGTCTTTGTTTTGCCATTAACTGTGGCCTCTGGTCCACATCCGTCTCCTGTATAACAAGCATTAAATGTGTCGGTCTGGTTAGTGTTTTGTTTGAAAGCCACATTCCTACCCCCGCCAATGTAGATGGAGCAGATATTTGCAACTATCGACCCTTCAATCCGTAACTTGTTGTTCCGACCAGCCCCAGAGCAAAAGAAATCAATCTCGTGCGAACTAACTACAAACCGTGATTCATTGATACATGAGGCAGAACCATTTAGTTTTACGGTTAAACTGTCCGGATTATAGTTTGTTTCATAACTCGTGCCCAACTTTTAAAATCGATAGCTTTTTAACCGCTTGTCTTAAGTTGTTCAAAATTTGCATGTAAAGTTATAATGATTAGAACCCAACAGGGAATTAATTTCATTTAAAAAAAACATGTGGTTATTATTGTTGCTTATTTGATTTATATAAATTTATAACGACCCATTGATGTAGTCAAAACTTAATGTTTACAGTATTTTAAGTTAAAAATAGCGAATAAAAATCCAAACACGATAAAATTGACGTGTTTGCACGCTTTCGCCGTGGTTTTCTGACACAATTGGACACTTCTAAAAAACACGAGAAATTGTGTGTTCCATTTCCGTTCTTTCAGAGGTGGAGACGTGGAACGATAACATTTATCATGAGTCTTAAAATGAAATTCTGCAGTTTACAAAACATCGCAATAAAAATGTATGACTATTTTTGCAAAGAGGCTAAACGAGGAAGATTATTTCATTCTTTAGAAAACCCTGAGAGTAGGACAAGACACATTTTGGATTTATCTAAACGGTCATTTAATCGCTGGATTCAAGCACGTGACCGTCAATGTTCAAAATATACAAAATCACAAGGAAGAGCAAAAATGTTGGATAATTTCGACACTGAACTTATTAGAAGTGAAATTCACAAAATGTTGGGTATGAATGAAACTGTTACAATAAGAAAATTTAAGGTATCGCAGAAAAAGAACAACAGTATTGAAATATCAAAGTCTACATTATGGAGGAATGTGAGAGCTGCAGGATTTACATTCAGAAAGTATTCCAATGGACGAAACATCATCTGTGAGAAGCCACATATAGTAGTCATGAGAAGCAAGTACTTACGTGAAGTAAAAGAGGTGCGCAAGCAAGGTGATGATATTTTGTACTTGGATGAAACATGGATCAATGCTCACCACACTAACCAAAGGGAATGGCAGTCATCAGATGGAAAGATTAAGAGATTAATACCTAGCAGCAAAGGACAGCGCTTGATAATTGCTCATGCAGGTAGTCGACAACATGGACTAATACAGAATGCAGAGCTCATTTTTCTTTCAAAATCCATACACAATCGGGATTATCACTCTGAGATGAATGGTCACATATTTAGACATTGGATTGAAAATTCTGCTCTCCCATCACTAGATCGACCATCTTGCCTAATAATGGACAATGCAGCGTACCACAACATTGTTGCACTTGAAGATATAGTCCCGACGTCATCCAGTACAAAAGATGCTATTAAGATATGGCTCACAAAGGAGCACATACAATTTAATAACATGTACTTAAAACCTGAATTACTATCTCTAGTAAAGCAAAAACAAAGGACAAAGATTTTTCAAATAGATAAGATTATCCAAGAGCACGGTCATATAAGTTTGAGGCTGCCACCTTACCATGCTCATTTAAATCCAATAGAACTAATCTGGGCAAAATTAAAAGGACAAGTGGCAGATGAAAATACAACATTCAAAATATGCGATGTAAAGACTCTTGCTAATCTCGCTTTATTAAATATAGACAAAGATTATTGGGCTAAATGTGAAGACCACGTCTTAAAACAGGAAGAGGAATATTGGAAAAATGATGGTGTGTGGAATGTTCAACCCCAAACAGTTATTAATCTTTTAGACTCGTCTGATTCAGAATGAAAGTATATAGCCCCCACAATGTTGGCCCCTATATTACCTTAAATTAGTTCAACAAACGGTCCTTTTCAGGACCACACAACTATGAAAATCGGACATACAGGTATACCTTGATATTATCGTCCGTCCTCGAACTGAGAAGACAATAATTCTCCTGGTGTTTTGTCTTAACCAGTTATTTCCCCATTACGGCCACGCCTTTACCTAGTGAAAATTAATCATAGACCAGCAACTACGGTAATTTCTATTATTTAGGGGTTCACAATTTACAATTGTGACAAACATCAAAGAAATTCGCCGCTTTAAGAAAACTGCAGCTGCAAAATATTTGTTAAATATACATTTAAAGGGTCTTTTGCATTCTAATAACATTTGGAAAATTTCAACAGTTTTTAACAAACGGTTACTGAGTAATAGCGTTTTGAAGTTGGGCACATGATTTGAAACGAGCTATAGTTAAGTCATTCACATAAATTCTAAACCAGGAGAACGGCAAAGATTGATTGAGAGTTGCCTCAACTGATGTAGAATTGTGTCCGGATTACATGTGGTGTCGTTGTTATCAAACAGGAAAGTAGGTTCAGATTTTTGGGCGTATTTGTAAACGAGATCCAAGTATTGAAACTTGGGTCCGAAATATTCGTGCTGACACTGTCATTGTTTGGGCATGCCCCTGTAGTTTTGTCACAAACTGAGTCATTATAGCAGTGACATTGTAACTTACAATTCGCCCCAAAGCAACCGGCTGCACAAATTAGGTCATTAACTTCCAAGGTCGCGAACGAAGCCTGCAGAATAAAGACTTGATCTACAGCAGTGGTTAGCGAACTCAAGCCGCTCTCCAAGTTAAGGGTACACATAACCCAATTCAAAGGGCAAGGAAGATTTTCCCATAGAAAAAAGTCTTGTGATATTCAACAAACCCGAAGACGAGAGAACTATATTTCTTTTAATTAAAACGTACAAAAGACTGCAAGTTGAAACGTTCTTCAACAACTGGGAGGCAGTTATCACAGACCCATGGTCACACATGAAATCAGCCTACTGTTGATATTAAGTCTGCCTTTCGGGTTTTACCTAATCCCCAAACGCATAATGGTAAAGCAAGCCGAGATAGCACCTTAGTGGCTGGCGGCTGCCCAGCTTTAAGCGAGTGGTAGCTATCAAACGAAGTCGATAGACTTCTCTCACTGTCGGAAGCAACACTTGCAACCTATCGTCCGCGAACCAGTTGTTACCTGCAAGACTTATTTTGGTGATCGCGGACCTCATTTTTGTTAATGAAATATCAAAAAATGGCATCGTTTATTTTAAAATTGAGTCACTGGGAAAATAGTTAAATTGTATGTCTGCAGTTTCTATAGCTGCCACGTATAAAATTACTCTGTATTCGCGCAACAATGTAGCTCCTACTTCATGCAATGTAACAAGTGATAATAGTTTCGACTAAACTTTATATTCCAGCGATTTTATGGAGACTTCCAAAGAGAAATCTGTTTGCAGATTCCTCCAGAAACGCCATTCTCGCTTTAATTAATGTGAGTTTCGGCGACCGTATCAAGATTACTGGTCCTAGGTGCGAAATTTCCCTTCCAACATCTCCAGTTAACCGGAGTATCAAGACATTTATGTGTAAAGAAAATTCACACAGGAAGTCTGTTCCATTTTCAAATGTAGTGGTCATTTATTGCATGACTACCACACTCACAGTGAAAGAAACTTAACATTACTTGGTGTATCCACAATGAATTTCAAGCAAAAACGCGACCACTTTTTAAGTCACCACAGAGTGGCCACTAATGCTGATCGCATTTTATGCTTTTCAAAAACTATTTAATATTTGCATAAGTTACCTGCATATGAAGTGCATGATCACCTGGAATTGAAGGTAAACAGTTACCATTATACAGCAAAACAGCTTTAAGACAATTCCTTGATGAGTCAGCGAAAAGGCTTACAATATCTGGTTTATAATTTATTTGTTGCGATTTCCATTAAACCAGAGATGATTATCACACAGAAATATAGTTGTGAAAAGGAATAATAACATGATATTTCTGGCGGTCCCAAAACACAACCAGTCGAACATTATTTGTCAGGAGATACAACTGTTCAGTTTCTGGAACCCTGAATCTCTGTCTTGTTTTTGTGTAAGTTTAGACTCTTGACTCGGCCATTCAATTCACTTTGGGTTATAAGGTGTGGTTTAGTGAGGCCGATTATGGTTTGGAAAGCAACATATGTTTGGCTGCATTATATATTTATATTAAAGTTTCTCTTGGTCATTGACACAAAATAAAGGAATTTGCTATTGAAGTTACATCATACATATATCCACATATATATGTATATATATAGGTATATATATATATATATATATATATCCTAGATATATGACCAGAAGTGTGTATCTCGGAAACTAATGCAATCAGAATGCGTAAAGTCACTCGTTATTAAGTGTCATTCGTTCTAAGCAATTATAAATTCATAACCTCTTTTCGTGTCTGAATCATTTCTTTAAATTCTATCATTTAACCTCTGCATGTCTGACCTTGACGGCATCCAGTAGAGGACTGATCATCTGTCGATGTTTAAAAGAAAACGAGACCATCTTTTCCTTACAAACTCATACACAACAATCTCTTAAAAATAGAATTCACTCAACAATTGAAGATGTTTATTAATAAATAATTTATAATTATTGTAACTCAAAAGTAGATCTTTTATTATCTAATAAAATGGAACTTAAAGAGTAAAAAAAAAAAAGGAAAGTAACGAGATTAAAAAAAAAAGTCACGCAAAGTGGCGTATAGGGAAATATGGTGTTAGTGGCCCTATACTTTACCGACCTTCAGCACATGATTTTTGGGGTAATGTGGTCAGTATTACGCCCGTGCTGCTTTACTTTCCCAGAAAAAAATCAGGTACCCATATAAGGATGGGTGAACCCGGAAGCCGTCGGTTGGGATCGAACCCTACCCCTCGTCCGTGGTAGTCCAGTTCACTAACCACTGAGCTATCGCGGCTCCCCAACTTAAAGAGTAATGCTAAGTATCTAAAAAGAAGCAATTTTTTTCCCCTTATTTAGACATCATGTCCAAACATGAAAAAAACAGTATCTCAAACGCAAGGAACTAGTTCTCATCCAAATTCACCGCACTACTTTCACCATTTAGTATTCTCATAAAACCTCTTGATGATATACTCTCTAAGAATTCAAAAAGAGAATAATAATTACAAAATATTATTAAATGTATAGATTCTAAACTCCGAGGCTGTTCAAAACATAAATATCAGTACAATGGAAACAACACTTTAAAACTAAAATCACTGAAATATAAATCCTAAACCCGCGAATATAGCAGGATATAACTGACACCCGAACCAGATTACAGGTAGACTAACAATATGCTTACTAATTTTTACATATTATCAATTGTATCCTCCTATATGTAGTACATCTCCCTTTCATTTTATCACTTCATTTCTTATTCCTCTTTTTATTTCTCCTTGATTTGCCTATCCCGAACATGCTAGATGTAGTAGAGTTTTCATTTTTTTTCCGCTGTCCGTTTGTCTTCTCTTTCTCTGAAGAAGGCCACATGTAGGCCGGAACGTCAGTATTTCGTTGTGTTCCTTTTTTGTAAAGATGTCACCATACCTTGTAAGAGTGTACGTTACTCCTCACAACTTGCTCCTAGCTGACAGATTTACAGCAGCATCGCAATTATTTGCCTCTTGCCTATATATAGGAACCTCGTAGAACGACCCTCAGAAAGATCTAGTTCAAACTCTAAAATCTACAGAATCTTGATCTGAATTTCGAATTCTATTTTTTATGTTCGAACCGCTCCTACGCAAGCACAGAGGGCTATTACATCGGTATATGCCATCGTTTTTATTCCCTGGTCATCTTTCCAGTTTCGCTTGTGCTTTTTCAGTAGTTTTTTACGCTTGATATGTTGTGTGTTATTGGTTATTGGTTATGGAAGGCCTCGGTATCACAGCAAAAGAATTAAAATCCATAATTGCTCAACCGCCCGTGCCAGTGGAATCATCCGAATTACTAACTCATCTCCCAAACAAAGAAAGGTAACTGTAGTCCCCATCGTAGCAGTCTCAGCACACGCCAAAAGACATAAGGCGAAACCGCGCAGAAAGTGAACACAGCCAACTGTTCCCTGTCATACGATATCATCATTCATCGTAAACAAGCGGGATATCGAAGCAGGATCAAAACGGATGAGACACACAGCTCACGGTGTGCACAGAGCACTTAACTCAGTAGCTCCTGCAACAAGCCGGTCTATAGCATCTAGGTAGAGTGTGATGCAACGAAGCCTAAGTGAAAGCATGAAATATCGACGATTAACGTGAATAAGGATCTAAACGTGTTGCATGAAAGTGGTTTACGTGTGATGAATCCAGAACAAATGTAAAATAAAACTCTTTAACAGTTGTACTAAGAGGCGGGAGAGAGAGAGAGAGAGAGAGGAAGAGAACGAGAGAGAGAGAGAGAGAGAGAGAGAGAGAGAGAAAGATAGAGAATAGCCGAAACAGAAATATTTGTATTTTATAGAAAGGAACTCCTCTTTTGAAAGGTAGTGTTTTTTTCACCAGTCACACGGAACATCACCATCGCTCTCTTCTCTAAATTAAAATAAATGCAATTTTAATTTCAATATATTATATTTACATATTTTATATACTGTTTATTGTTTTAATTTATTAATTAGATTCATGTTGTTTAATCGTGTTATATTTACCTAGAATCATGTGTGGTTGCTGCTTATATTCATCAAATCGGCATTGTTTATGTTCTGGGACAGGATTACGTCACTTTTTTATTATTTATAATCGGAAACATTTATTTAGGCTTTGATCTACTCATGTTTGAACGACCTCCTGGAACGAATTAAGTTCGAAGTACGATGCACCACCTTAATTTGATGCCAGCCTCTGTAACAGTTTGAAAGACACCACTCGCTTGTCAGAGCCGAGGTGAAGGCTCGGAACAGACAGATTTGTTCAGTTTCAACACCGCCATTATTAAAAAAACACTAGCCTCTTTTAGAACCTCAACTTTAACCTTTGGTATTTCCATGGAGACAATGACTAACTATCCAACATGTTTATAAAGTATGGGGAAAACAATGTTATGAATTAATCAATTAATTAAAAAGACAAAACAAAAGAAATTTAAACATCTATAGATTATAGTCTCAACAGTTTGCTACCAATTTATCAAAGGTCATTTTCACCACCGAACTGTGGTCCTTTCTTCTTTGCAAACAGGAGAAATCCAAATCCAAAGATCGCCGCAGTGATAAACGCACCATACATAATATATAAGGCATAGTTTGTCTCTTTCTCAACCTTCTGTGATTCTGAAAATATAAAAGTTTATATATAAATATATATATATACACAAGGTATGCAGAGAAAATATAAGTCATAAGCAAAGAAAGAATATATGTCAACGTGTAAACATGTTCGTGACGTAAATATAGTTACTGTTCAGTTTGGAAAAATCTTGACTGCTCCGTTCATTACAACTTTAATGACAATCTAAAGAGATCATCTCTGATGCAGCCTATACTCTATATGCCTATACTCTGGCGCTGTGATTGTTATTGAGTCTATAGTTGAGGAGTGTCTGAGAAGAACACAATTATAAACTTGCCGAAAGATCTACATCTGCTCGATGACGTGACGACGAGACAGCAGACTCCAAAATAGAGCAATGAGAAGCGATGACTTTGATAAATGAAAGATTTCTCACTCCTAGATCACTGAACGAGATAGAAGATAAGGAAGAATGTCTGATTCTCTGAGACTCGAGCTACGCAAACTGAAACAACACAGGAATGTTACAAATCGACGGCATTCATTAGGAACGTTTATGTAGGAAAACATGCAGAGATTAGAAAAAAACGTCATTTCTTTGATCGGTTAAAGAACCTTTGTATATATATATATATATATATATATATATATATATATATATATATATATAGAACACAGCAAATATACGCGGGGAAAAAATACTGCAGTAATAATATAGCTCGTTTCAAATCATGTGCCCAACTTCAAAACGCTATTACTCAGTAACCATTTGTTAAATACTGTTGAAATTTTCCAAATGTTATTAGAATGCAAAAGACCCTTTAAATGTATATTTAACAAATATCTTGCAGCTGCAGTTTTCTTAAAGCGGCGAATTTCTTTGATGTTTGTCAAAATTGTAAATTGTGAACCCCTAAAGAATAGAAATTACCGTAGTTGCTGGTCTGTGATTAATTTTCACTAGGTAAAGGCGTGGCCGTAATGGGGAAATAACTGGATAAGACAAAACACCAGGAGAATTATTGTCTTCTCAGTTCGAGGACGGACGATAATATCAAGGTATACCTGTATGTCCAATTTTCATAATTGTGTGGTCCTAAAAAGGACCGTTTGTTGAAGCAATTTAAGGTAATATAGAGGCCAACATTGTGGGGGCTATATACTTTCATTCTGAATCAGACGAGTCTAAAAGATTAATAACTGTTTGGTGTTGAACGTTCCACAAACCATCATTTTTCCAATATTCCTCTTCCTGTTTTAAGACGTGGTCTTCACATTTAGCCCAATAATCTTTGTCTATATTTAATAAAGCGAGATTAGCAAGAGTCTTTACATCGCATATTTTGAATGTTGTATTTTCATCTGCCACTTGTCCTTTTAATTTTGCCCAGATTAGTTCTATTGGATTTAAATGAGCATGGTAAGGTGGCAGCCTCAAACTTATATGACCGTGCTCTTGGATAATCTTATCTATTTGAAAAATCTGTGTCCTTTGTTTTTGCTTTACTAGAGATAGTAATTCAGGTTTTAAGTACATGTTATTAAATTGTATGTGCTCCTTTGTGAGCCATATCTTAATAGCATCTTTTGTACTGGATGGCGTCGGGACTTTATCTTCAAGTGCAACAATGTTGTGGTACGCTGCACTGTCCATTATTAGCAAGATGGTCGATCTAGTGATGGGAGAGCAGAATTTTCAATCCAATGTCTAAATATGTGACCATTCATCTCAGAGTGATAATCCCGATTGTGTATGGATTTTGAAAGAAAAATGAGCTCTGCATTCTGTATTAGTCCATGTTGTCGACTACCTGCATGCGCAATTGTCAAGCGCTGTCCTTTGCTGCTAGGTATTAATCTTTTAATCTTTCCATCTGATGACTGCCATTCCCTTTGGTTAGTGTGGTGAGCATTGATCCATGTTTCATCCAAGTACAAAATATCATCACCTTGCTTGCGCACCTCTTTTACTTCACGTAAGTACTTGCTTCTCATGACTACTATATGTGGCTTCTCACAGATGATGTTTCGTCCATTGGAATACTTTCTGAATGTAAATCCTGCAGCTCTCACATTCCTCCATAATGTAGACTTTGATATTTCAATACTGTTGTTCTTTTTCAGCGATACTTTAAATTTTCTTATTGTAACAGTTTCATTCATACCCAACAATTTGTGAATTTCACTTCTAAAAAGTTCAGTGTCGAAATTATCCAACATTTTTGCTCTTCCTTGTGATTTTGTATATTTTGAACATTGACGGTCACGTGCTTGAATCCAGCGATTAAATGACCGTTTAGATAAATCCAAAATGAGTCTTGTCCTATTCTCAGGGTTTTCTAAAGAATGAAATAATCTTCCTCGTTTAGCCTCTTTGCAAAAATAGTCATACATTTTTATTGCGATGTTTTGTAAACTGCAGAATTTCATTTTAAGACTCATGATAAATGTTATCTTTCTTTTTTCTCCGCCGCTGAATGAACGGAAATGGAACACACAATGTCTCATGTTTTTTACAAGTGTCTAATTGTGTTAGAAAACCCACGTTGAAAGCGTGCAAACACGTCAATTTGACCGTGTATGGATTTTTATCGCTATTTTTAACTTAAAATACTGTAAACATTAAGTTTTTACTACATCAATGGGTCGTTATAAATTTATATAAATCAAATAAGCAACAATAATAACCACATGTTTTTTTTAAAATGAAATTAATTCCCTGTTGGGTTCTAATCATTATAACTTTACATGCCAATTCTGAACAACTTACAAAAAGCG